>OX637536.1:65788560-66256060 GCA_951800035.1 Linnaemya tessellans
CACCTAGTGTAACTGTAACGGTAAACAATAAAGTTGCTGTCTCTTTGTTTGTGTTTGTTTGAGCGATTGCTTCCTGTTAAAGAACACAAAATGTATCACCCGATACACTTTTTGTACGCGCAGTTTTCTTTATTAAACTTTTAAAATGTCCTTTCGAAAGACAAAATAATAGCAACTATAAAAAAGATTGTAAACAAAAATATGTCAGTCATATTGTTTGTCATGACAATTAATTCCTTTGTGCTACAAACATCAAAAACAAAAACCCCACAACAAAAATTATTTAGTTACAGCATAATATTACACCGTGGTACAAAAAAAACGCTTAAGCGGTGGTCAGGTAAAATCTGTCTTTTTGATGTGTTAACATCTATACGCGCGCCTCTAGGGCAGTAAACTATCAGTTTCACTACATACGCAAGTGTAAGTGTAAGAGTTTGTTTGTTTGTTGTTGTTGCTTGGCAGTCAGTATTGAAAGTGATTATTGGACGATTAATTATTGGGATATAATTTTCCCACGCGATTTTCTCCGGAAATTCATAGCCTATTTTATTAATTTTTGGATTAAAACGCTAGTGCGGGTTTCGACGAAGAGTTTAGGCCAAAAATTAAGGCGATCCGATATCGGCGAGCGGAGATTTAAGTGTTTTAATTCGGAGTATTAATTTGGAGTAATATTAAAAAAGTGTTTTATGGTGATCTTCGGTTTTGTCTTATGCATAGCAAAGAGAATAGTGACGTGGTTATACGTACATATATAAAAACGAGATAGCAAGACAGCAACGTATGTAGCTTATGTACAAACATAACAATGTATGTATGTACATTTCTCTGTTGCTTTGCATTCTCTTTGTTCTTGTTTGTTGTGGTTAATATAAAATAAATAAAAAATACTTTATATTAACTCTACCTCCGGGTTTGTGGGTCTGTGTTCATAGAAATCGAACAGGTACCGTGCAACAAAAAGGTGTTAACACATCGCCCGTGAGTTCGAACACTCATTGATTTTTTTTTGGTTTGTGGTGCAGACATTCAAATATATAATTTGATTTTCAGCCTATATCTAAGTTACTGTACTATTCAGCATGTTGATTAATGCGGTCTCAAAATGCTTTTATTGAAATACTCAGACTTTTTGTAAGTTTAAATTTAATTAATTGTTAAGTAAACACTTAAAGGCAATTTATAATTGCAACAACAAATTTTTCTTGTTTCAATATATACAATATGTGTAAAACAACCAGTTGCCTAAACTTAAATCTGAATTCAAAATATGTATTAATTCAAATATTATTTCGACTATGGCATGGGAGTAGGGAAGTACATACTTGTAAAGCTGAAAATACATAACACGCTTTTCGTGCATAGCGTCTATAAGTTCAATTTACAAGCAAAGCCTTTTGTGGGCCAACGTTTATGTTTTGATCAGCTGCAATGCACATATTTTTATGATATAAATATAGTTTTTCTGTATCAGGCTCGAGGTCAAAACAAAATTTGAATAAAGCGCCTAATAATTTTATTAAATTTCCATAGAAAACTTTATTTTAAATATTGCTAACACCATCAGTGCTCTTCTTACAGCCAGTTCTTTCTGGTTGCTAGAATGAAGTTAAAGTAGTTGCACAGCCTGTTGCTAACGCTGTTTTTAGTCTGTTATTCCTTTTCGTGTTTTATGATCTGGTTTATGTGCTGATAATCTAGTACGAAGTTTGAACTTTGTAGTTCCGACATACACTTTATTGCAATTATTTACGCCATCTCCGTTACAAGGTATTTTATATATTATATTGGATTTATCCCATTTATCTATTTTCGATTTAAAATAACCTATTTATGGTAATATCGGGTCTTAATGGAATATTGATATTTTGGTTATCAAAAATGTCACGAGTTAATGGTTTCTTCGGAAAAACCAGGTGTGCGTGTTGACTTATATTTTTTCCAATTTTATCCACTAGTGGTTTATTAATATTTGTATCGCATTTTTGAATACGTTCGTTGCTAAACTAAACGAGAAGCTATTTTCTTCAAGATTTCTTTAATATTTGTTATATAGTTTTATGATATACACTATTACAAATTTTTAGAACTCTTCTCGCAAAATTGACCAATTTGTTCTTCGATAAATTCATCATCTTATGAATTATGCAAATGTGGGTGCTGTTGGCTGAAGTGGTAGAACACGAGACTATGAAGCGGAGGATCCTGAGTTCGAGCCCGCGCTGAGTCATGAAATATTGTGTTGAATTCCTCTGATCAGCATTAGGACATGGTTGTGTTAGTTGTTGCCATCCTGTTTCAATGATGAAGGCATAGTCACTGGTCACTGAACATAATTGGCAGCGACTGACACTATCATGTACTAAAAGCAGAGTAACAGAGTAACAAAAATTAGCCACCGAAGTAAAAGGTTGCAATAGCTTCAAAAAAACTGTCTATCCTCTCATCTTTCCTAATCTGTCCCCTCAATACTATATCCTCGTTTTCAGTCATCAACTGAGTGTTGGTCCAAGATAAAAAAATACACTATTGGGCTATTGAATAACCCATCAAAAGAGTTCAAATACAATGTGAATGTAACTGAAGACGATGAAATTCTTTTTCCGGCTATACGTGTAAACTTATCTTTGGAAATAATAACGGGTAAATGGGACCAAAGTTCGGCACATATAAAGATAGATATTTATTAATATTGTGGGTTTTTTTATAATGTAAGAATTATTAGATATTACAACGGATAAATTAATAATTAAGCAGAATAATAAAGCAGAATATGGTGGAAGATACACTAGTAGCTTTAAATAGTTTCCATAGACATATAGAGTTCATGATGGAGTTAGAACAAGATGGAATATAAAATAATATTAGATTGGTATCAAAAACCTACTGATTCGGTCCGTATTATAAATTACTTTTCAAATCACCCCAAACACGTCCGATAAAATCCTACTTTTAACTAACTTTAAGTTGTAATAATGGCTCTCAATGTCTGAAATAAATTTATTTAATTAAAATATTGCTTTTTATTTATTTCGGGCTAAATAAAAATAAATATCTCAGATTTATATGACTACAGCTTTAAAATATCGTAATAAGTCTGTAATTTCATGTTAAATGATTCAATCTGGAAGGAACTGTATTTCGCACTCTGAGTGTGAATAATTGAACATTTCTTGTCATATTTACCATTCAAATATTTTTGTAAATTTATTGAAATTGAATAAATATTTGATAAATATTTATTTTAGCATTTCATACATGCTGAAATTGACATTTCCTCATCACCTGAACAAATATTTAACAACAGGTGTTTAAACTTAAGCATCACTCAAATGTAAATGCTTTTGCTTAATAGTTTATATTAAAAACCACAATCATTTTATTTTAAAACCTTTTGGATAAATTAACCTTTGGATTCTTGTATTTACACTGTAATGGACAAAATAAATTTATATTTACCATAAGTCGTTAACAAGAGTAATTAGTGATTTTAGTAGAATTCAAATCATTTTATTAAAGCAAATATATATATATATATATATATATATATATATATATATATATATATATGCATGTACACACAAATAAAAACAACATATTTGGCCAATGTAGTAAATTCTATATGCATAGTATATTAAATACAATGAAAATTATTCAGTTAACTTTTAACATTTTTTCGTTAAAATATTGGTTAAATAGTTGATATTCCTACTAACTAGCACCACTTGCAAAAGTGGAAAAATTGAACAAAGAACGCTTATGAGATGGCGTAGCGGCCTCGAAATCAGTACTGATCCGTTCTGCTGGTTTGATGATTATTGAAAAATATTCTTAATATTCCAATCTTAATATAAAAAATAATAAATAGAATTTGAACAAAATTCATTTATTAATAAAAATAATAAAAAATCATTTGCAGTCATGCAGATTCGAACTTAAGCCCAAAAAAAAAAAAAATTAACAATTTACATTACAAAGTTCGACTAATAAATATGCATGCATAATTTAAAACATTGCGGGGGCACGCGCACTTGTTCATTGTAAATTGACAATTAAATTCAATTACTTGAACATAAATAACAAAGAAGCTTTAGCAATCAGCAGCCGATGGCTCTGGAAAAAGCGAAAGAGATACATGGAATATTGGGAATATTAATCGTCAGGGTTGGGGAATTTCGTACTAACCAAAAAGGTAATAACTTAAAAATATGAATGTGATAACTTCTCATATTAAATTTTCGTTAAAATATTGGTTAAATAGTTGATATTCCTACTAACTAGCACCACTTGCAAAAGTGGAAAAATTGAACAAAGAACGCTGATGAGATGGCGTAGCGGCCTCGAAATCAGTACTGATCCGTTCTGCTGGTTTTGATCCACTTGGATCTTATCGATCCTGACCAGAGGACGTAATCTGAGCACAGCATGCTGAGAAGATATAACTTGCAACGAGATACATAAATGCCAGTAAGGTAATCAATCATTAACTTTCTCACTGTTACCCACAGTGTGTCTCGTTATCTCCTTATGATATCAGTTTTACTGTGGATATAGATAATATCTGATATCATGTAGCATCTTAGCCGTGTTGCCGATCGCCAGACACCAACACGTTAGATCCGTGAATTATACATTAATGTCCTGCACATAGAAACCACCACGTATGCACTGGAAATCACTTCAGAATAAAAATCAATCGTCATTATGGGGATATAATACTCTCCGAGGACGACTATTTATGTTATGAATAGCGGAAACTCTGTACTTTCTGAGGGAATAAACTGTAAACGGGAGTTCGACATCAGATTCAATGTCATAATATCAAGAAATCCAGAAGCTTACGATTGTATAGAGCTCAGAGGTCTTATAGCGGAGTGGGTTCGTTCAAACCAACGTGAAAAGTGTTGTTCGTAAGAACTTTTTTGTTTTCGTGTAACATGTATCTCTTAAACATGTTCAGTTTGGTCTGTAGTTTAGCGATGAATTGATTTACAAACGATTATTGAATTTTATTGTCAAAACGTATGCCCGGTTAAGAAAGTGCATCGAAGAAGTGCGTCTTGTGTTCAGCATCGAAGCTAATTTCTGGTTGTAAGAATATGTGAATAAGCAAAATTGGCGTATTTAGTGTGAAGAAGAACCAGAAGCAGTGAAGAACTACCGATGCATTCCGAAAAATGTATTGTTGGGTGTGAATTGTGGGCCGCTAGCGTCATTGAACCATACTTTTTTAAAGACGACGAAAGCAGAGACGTTACTCTGAATGTTGAGAGACGTTGCTCTGAATGTTGAGAGCTACCGTGGGATAATTTTTTTTTACATTGGACCAGCACTCAGGGGATAACCTCTACATATGCAATGCATTGCGTCCGAACTGACAACGAGGGGATAGTATTAAGGGGACAGATGAGGAAAGATGAGAAGATAGCCAATGTTTTTGTGGCTATTTGAACCTTTTTACTTCGCCGGTTAGTTTTTTGCTACTGGGCCGACTGGGCTGTTAGTCTGCTTTTAGTACATGACAGTGTCAGTCGCTGCCAATTATGTTCAGTGACCAGTGCTATGCCTTCATCATTTAAACATGCTGGCAACAACTAACACAACCATGCACTAATGCTGATCAAAAGAACTCAACACAATATTTCATGACTCAGCGCGGGGTTGAACTCAGGACCCTCCGCTTTATAGTCTTGTGTTCTACTACTTCAGCCAACAGCACCCATTTTTGTCTGCTCAAACTGGACCTGTGCTTAGCTGTCATTTGGTTTCAATATGACGGTACCACATGACACACAGCGAACCAATGGCCCAATTAATACGCGACTTCTGTGAACAGTTTACTTTACGTTTAAGGCCGGTCAATAGGCCGCCTAGATCGTGTGATCTAACCCTTTCAGACTATTTTTGTGAAGCTTTGTTAAGGCTCAAATCTATAAGTATAAACCTGTATCCGTTGACACTCTGGAAGTCCATAATGAAGAATTTATTCGTGAGATACAGGTCGATATCTTGGATGGAGTGCTCGAAAATTGTGCCCATCGTATTAACCATTTGAGGGGAAATCATCCTTAAACAATGAGCAATAGATCGTTCTGCTGACTCAAATAAAGATTTCGTAAATTTTTTTTAAATTTTATATTTATATTATTTTTAGTCAAATTCGAAAGGTCTTAAAAATCACTTATTAGCAATTTTTTGCCATCTCGGGCTAAATTAATTTTAGAATGCTTTGACTGATTATAATAGGAAAAATGGTTTCCATTGTGGAAACCGTTGACCGAATATTGGCGAATGGACAATATTCGGTAAATGGGGTTAGCGTAGTAGTTTAAACAGCATCAGAAGGGCTTGTTTTAATTCCGCAGGTGTAAAGAATTATGTAATCATTTTCACTAAATGGTATCCTAGTTTTTAACAGGAATTGTATACGTGTCTATACGGGTTTTCTTACTACTCACTTTAGACTGAATTAACTTTTGCGGTGGAGCAACGAGAATCGTCCACCGTTGTCTCATTTGAAATACAGCGAGGAGTGGTTTTCATTCTGTGCCCGAACGAAATCAATGTTCTCCACAGAACTTGAGGAGTCAATTCGAAATCTGTGGTACTATTTGTCGCAGTATCGATTTTTGGACTACATCGTTTTCTTACTCTATTCAGCTCAGGTAAATTAAAACTCATTACTTTTTATCTGTGTATTTCTAAAACACACTAAAATAAATCCATCCATTAGTCAGATACAACAAAATATATATTTCATAAGTACATCTTACTGTGAAATCGTTTTCTTATGTTCAGCATTAATTAAAATGCAAATTCACTTGAAACTTTTTAATATGTTTTTTCGATACAAATTTCTTTGAAAAACTTTTAAACGTACACACACATGCATTTGATATGTTCATTTCGCAAATTATTTTATTCATTTCTATTTGCAAACACAAATGCACAATAATTACTAACGTGGTGCAAATGTTAATTTCAAAAGGCCAAACTGTCGATTGGGTTTTAAGAAAATGTGTTTATTTGCGAAAATTATATAAATTTCCTAATTAATAACATTTTCTTACTAGACCATAAACTAATTTTCAAACATTAACAAGACAGTAAGTATTTTGTTATCTAAACAAATTGTTATGATAAAATATTTATACACATCCTCACATCAGCAAACATACTTTTGTAGGTTATTAAGAGCACAAGATGATGTAAATTGAAGCTGCGCAAAATTAAATGGCTTTCAATTAATAAATAAATGGTTCATATAGTATTGTAAATAAATGTATGTACGTATATATTCATGTATGTACTCGTATGTATGTATGTATCAGAGTTTTATCCTCTGTACACACAAGTTTACATCAACGACATTGAAAAACATGACATTGAAAAATGTATGCATGCCTCACTTTATACACAAAAAAATCTTGAGTGTACTGTGTATGATGCACAGTGTATACATTGAAAACATTGAATTCACTTTATGTACGAATGCACATTTGCAGAGATGATAACATTGTATTTGTTTTGTAACTTCATAAAATTAATATGTGTGTGTGCGCAAACACTGAAAATATTATACATACCCAATAGTTTCAAATTAAAAAATCATATACACGAGATCTACACGAGTACACTCATAGTTATACATAAGAAGAAGGTGTACACGATGAAAGAAAGACAATGTCTATAGTGTATTCAAGGTGTACATTGTATTAAAGGTGTACATTAAATTTTGTTGTACATTTCTGAGATCTGCGGTATGTATGTTAAAGGAAAAGGAAAAGAAGAACAAATTGAATCGTTTGTTGTAAAAAGGGCGTAACCAACCCAGCCTAGTATTTATACCTATTCCTTCTGTTATTCAGCAAGCGTCAATTGTAATATGGAATAGATAATTTTAATTCAGAAAATAATAAATAATATAAATACAAATTTATAAAATTACATATTTGAATAAAAAATATGGAAAACGGTTGACCATAAAGTTCATTTGTGCAACTTCTCGTGGAATCGATCGATAAAGTCGTTTACAAGTTATTCCAAAAAATCGATTTTGAAAAATATGTTCTCAGTTTTTATGTATGTAGTGTCAAATCAAAATTTTCTAGCAACCCGTAAAGCTTCCTTCCGTCCAGCTGTCTGAAGTAATTTCTACATCATTTTAAAAGCTTAAACAGTGGAAGTGCTGCTTAGGTTATTACGGCCCAAAACAAAATTTCTAATATTCTTGGTCTCTTTGTTTCCCTTTAACCTACATATTTTCCAACTGCGCAGACTACGATGGAAAACATTGTGCAATTGTAGCTTTTACGGTACGTTTTCGACCTTGGTGGTACCGACTTAATTAGTGTAATTTAAATATCTGAACCAAAGACTAAAGATTTACCGCTTAGTACTTGTAACGACATGTTTTTCCACATTTAGCTGGGGTAGGCACACGGCTACCAGAGTTCGTTACAAAAATTTATGGTTGATACAAGAGACCATGGAGTAAACAAACTCCACAAATATTTTAGCTTTATTCCAGTGTTCATTTATTTAATTATTCTGCTAGCTGCGGGGTGTGCCGTCGACAGAGTATCAGCATACTAATCGTTGATCGACTCAGGAACGTCCGCAGGCAATAACCGGCCACAAGGTAGTTGTGTGGGCTAACTCCAATGAGAGATTCAACTCCGAGCCCTTAGAGGCGACCCTTTCACGTAAACCTAGTAGTGCTGAAGGAGCGGATCCAGCAATGCTACTGAAGTGGAGCGTTACAACCTCCACCAGACAAGTCCCTATTAACTTGAAGCGGCTTCTGAATAGATATTGCTCCTTCACACTTTCAATCCACAGCAATGGGTAGAACGAGTCTGACCAAAGATGCGGAGAGACCGTGCTACAGATGGATAAGACAACCCAAGACTTGTTGGTAACTTGAGGAGAGATTCAACTCCGAGCCCCCAATTTACAAACTAGAAACAACTACTTCAACACTATTTATTCCGGAGAATCAATAAGGTCTTACCAATTATTAACTGGTATACCGCTGCTCTGTCGACGTCTGCATAAATACTAAAATTATGATATGTACCTTCTTGTTTTCATACCCTACAAAAAAGAATATGGAGGATATATTCCCTTTGTCATTCCGTTTGTAACGCAGCGAAATATCCATTTGGGACCCCATAAAGTATATATATTCTTGATCAGTGATGAAATCTAAGACGAACAGAGCGTGTCCGTCCGTCCGTCTGTGGAAATCACGATTCAGTCCATATTTGGTATAAATATATCTTGAAGGATAGCACAGGTTAAGTTCGGAGATGGGCTAAATCGGGCAAGAGGGAAAAAAGTTCCCCTAAGAAGAACTAAACCAACCTCTAAAAAACAACATAATTTATAACGGTATTTTGTAATTTTGCTAAGCAAATGATATATTTTTATGTCAAAAAAGGTCCAACGCGTTAAACTTGGAGCAATAAAATCAAAAAAATTAATTTGTGGACCCCGCCCCCTTTAGTGGGCGTTATTATATGCAAAAATAGTGTACAAATTTAGCAAATTGTATTATATAATCCTACATCCCTTAAAAATAATATTTTTAAGCTTTAGTGACGAAGCTGAGACCCTATCAAAAAAGAAATTTAAATAAATTTTCCATATAATTATTCCGAACATTAATTTTTGAAGTTTTTTGGCAAAGGCGACATGTCCCCAGCGCCCTTGCCAGAGAGACCCCGACAAACTACAGTTTTAATACCCTCCAGAGAGAATAGGACACCATAAAGTATATATATTCTTTATCAGTGATGAAGTCTGTGACGATTTAGCAATGCCCATACTTTCGTCCGTGAGTACTGTTGGCTGAAGTAGTACAACACAATACTATGAAGCGGAGGGTCTTGAGTTCAACCCCGCGCTGAGTCATGAAATATTCTGTTGAATTCTTCTGATCATTATTAGTGAGTGGATGGGTTGTGTTAGTTGTTGCCAGCATGTTTCAGTGATGAAGGCATAGCACTGGTCACTGAACATAATTGGCAGCGACTGACGACACTATCATGCACTAAAAGCATGCCTCCTTTTCGATTACAGAACTTCGAAACGTTTCACACCCAGCTACGAAACGTTTAAAATATCTTTACGAAAAGGCTCGTTGGGATGAGCTCAACGATTTCTACAGGCATTTTAATTGGAAACTTTGCTTTCTTGACAGTAATGTCGATGCCATGGCGGAAATGGTGGAAAATATAATATTGCTCGGAATGAACACTTTCATTCCATCCAAGCAAATTCCGATTAATCCAAAATTGAAATCATGGTTTAATCAGACATGCAGAATTGCTGTCAGATCCAGAGAGGTTGCATTTAGTATCTGGCGTACTAACAAGAACGCTGAAACTGATTTGATGCGCAAAAGGGCGAGATCTTCGTGTGCCAAGGTACTAAGATGCGAAAAAGCTCTGTACGAGCAGCGTCTTCGTGCTAAGATTCTTACTGCCCCTCGGGGCAGTAAGAGTTTCTGGTCATTCGTCAAAAGAGTGAAGGTTAATGCTAGTTCCTCGATCCCGACTCTTTTGAAGGATGACCAATTATTCACTGACCCGGTTGACAAAGCTAACCTTTTAGCTGAAATATTCGCAAGTAATTCGCACTTGCCGGAAAGCAATCAACCACTGCCGGTTCTTGAAAATGTATCCACAACTATGCCAAAGATGCGTTTTCGGGTCCGGGCGGTTAAAAGGGTCTTATCGGATCTCAATGTAAACAAGTCTTCTGGGCCGAATGGAATTCCAGCACTGGTCTTAAAACAGTGCTTTTCGACGTTAGCTCGTCCTCTGGCAACCCTTTTCAGCACTATTTACCATACAGGCGAATTTCCCTCGTGCTGGAAGGTTGCGAATGTAACGCCAATCCCTAAAAAGGGAGAGGCCAACAACCCCCAAAACTACCGCCCAATCGCTGTTTGTTCTGCGCTTTCCAAGGTGATGGAAAGCATGGTGAATTTCCACCTAGTGAAATATCTAGAGTCTAATAGCTTACTTAACGACCGCCAATATGGCTTCCGTAGGGGCCGCTCTACGGGTGACCTATTGGCTTTCCTTTCGGAAAAGTGGTGCCAATCTATCCACCACTTCGGCGAGAGTAAGGTAGTGGCTCTGGATATTTCTAAAGCATTCGACAGAGTGTGGCACGGAGCACTTTTGTCGAAACTTATGGCTTTTGGTGTGGGTGACGTCTTCTCTCGATTTATATCGAGCTTTCTCAGAAATCGTGCTATAAGAGTTGTTATAGACGGGATTTCATCAGACGAGTATAAAATCAACTCTGGGGTACCGCAAGGCTCTGTTCTTTCTCCTACACTATTTCTTATATTTCTAAATGACCTTCTATGTCAGACTTTAACCCCTATCTACTCTTTTGCAGATGATAGCAGCCTTTGTCATTCATATGCCTTCAATAATAGACCGAAATCGTCAGAGATCGGGGCGATGAGGAACAATATGAATGTTGCGCTAACCGGTGACCTCAATAGGATTGTCGAATGGGGTCACCGAAACAGGGTAAACTTCAATGCCCGTAAGACTCAATGCTGCTTGCTAACACACCGACGCAAGCCCGATCACGCTGCTTCATCTGTAAACATGGGTGGTATAGATATTGAGGAATCAGAAGCTCTTGATGTTCTCGGCATGAAAATCCAGTGTGACGTTCGCTGGACTGAACACATTTTTCATGTTTCAAAAGAAGCATTCAAGTGCCTCGGCTTTCTAAGGCGGTGTAAGACATACTTCACCCCATCTGATCTCCTTACTATTTATACCACTTACATCCGACCAAAGATGGAATACAACTCTCATGTATGGGCCGGAGCTTCAAAGTCTATTTTGAAGTTACTCGACCGCGTACAGGAGAGAGCGAAGAAGCTCATCGGTGACAGTAGGGTAGCCAACTCTATTGACTCACTTGAGCATCGACGCAATGTGGGGTGTGTTTCACTGTTTTATCGTTACTATAACGGGTTTTGTTCCACCGAAGTCAGGGATCTCTTTCCCGAAACGCGCACTTTTCTACGCTCAACACGCTCTACAGTGCGATCACACCCATATGTGGTGGATTTATCAGTGAACCGCACTACGCATTATAGGGAAAATTCATTCTTTGCCCGTACAGCCCGTATGTGGAATAAACTCCCTGCGGAAGTCTTTCCTGCCGTATATAGCATGGATAAATTCAAATCGAATGTCCATAGACACTACTCCCTTTATCCTCCTTCCCACAACCAATTTTCCTAGTTCCAGCACAATGTACGCATAAGTAGGGGCCATCCCCTGAGTGCCGGTCCTAATAAAAAAAAAAAAAAAAAAAAAAAAAAAAGCAGAATAACAGCACCCTCCTTCGTCGGTCCTGTAGCAAAAAAAAAGTATACGGCGAAGTGAAAAGGTTGAAATAGCTACAAAATATGTGAATAAGCAAAAATTCTCTATCTTCCAATCTGTCCCCTCAATACTCTTCCCTTGTTTTCAGTTCCGGCGCAATGTATTGCATATGTAGGGGTCATCTCCTGAGTGCTGTTTTAAAATAAAACAACCACAACAAAAAAGTTATATAGTCTGTTTTTGGTTCCCGCCCCGTTTGGTGGGCGTTGACGTACGATATTATATGCAAAAATAGTGTAAATATTAGACAATGTTTATTCCTTAAGCATATAAGAAGCTGAGATGCTCTCTGATCTTGCAGAGGTGACGTCTCCCCTACGGCCCTTCCCGCAATTACTCTGTCAAAATAGATATTTAGAATTGGGCACAGAGTTGTGTTAAAGAAACTCTGTCCCACCAGGTTAACATTTTAAATTTACTTACTAAATATTAGAAGGTATGTAAGATTCGACCTGGTCGAATATAACGTTTTTACTTGCTTTATTTCCTTTTTTAATAAATATTAAAAAAAGAGTCCTCACGACATTAAACAGCGTCAAAAATGTCGATTACAGAATCGATGATGTGATGTACACGAGTAATATAATAATGCACATCTTCTCATGTAAGAAGTTGATATACATTTTCAAATACATTGACGCATTTGAGGAGTGAAGACATTCGGCTCGTACACGGAGTAAGCGAGATAGTGCTGTGTTCATCCAATGACCACAAAGACTCGGTACCATCTAAAACACGCCGTAGGCTGGCAGTAGGCATCTCCAACACAATGCCGTTTACTTTGTAAGCAAGTAGAAGTCACCTTGAACAGTACTTCATACACATTGTAAGCTGGCATTCAGTGAACACAAAGTGTAAGACAGATCCTTAAAGAGTTCTAATGTCGCATGCAATTTTTAGAAAACACAACATACAAACTCTATTCCATATTAAAATAAAACTGCAGGAAGTTTATTACAAGAAGTTTTTTTATGATATTCTTCGGAATTAATATTTTACTTATGCCCAATTCTGCAGCAAACTTATACACAATACTGGTAAATTACAGTACTTTTCTGATATATTTTTCTTACAAAGATTCGAAATCATTGCCATGCTAGCTTTTGATAATAACACTGCTCTGCAAAAAAACAAACACAGAAATCGGTTAAAAAATTTTGATTTTATTGTCAATTTACCGCAGGTACCCAATATTGTAATGCAACCAACCTTACATATGACGATACCATTTCGCTTTAGTGCTTGTAGCGCCCACTCCGACGTCAGGCTTATTGATGTGTTGTTTGCTGCATTACACATATTTGATCAATATTGGATACCTGCGGTAAATTGACAATAAAATCCACATTTTTAACAGTTTTTTATAGTTTATAGTTTATTTTAAGGATATGTACCTCTCAGAAATATGTGCAAAATTTTTAATTAAATTTTTTTGATTAAATTACGAATTTTCAACAAAAATAAATATTTATTCTCCATTTATTTCTGAATAATTCCAAAACGATAAGAGATGGAGAAAAATTATATTCGACTAAAATAAACACAATTTTGATACAATTCTTCTGGTGTTTTACTTTTGAAAATCGGATGACTCGTTCTCGAGTTAAAGTGAAGTATGTCCCCGTACCTGGCTAATTTAAGGGAAAAAATTTGCCACGCCTATAAAAAAAATTCCGACCTGATGGAAAAGAATCAAAAACGGATTTGAGTTTAGCGCATCAAAATCCATATAGTCCACATAATTTTATTTAAAGGAGGATTTTGCTGCTGAGCAGTGTAATCTGTTCTTAAGAATAAATCTTACTTGCGAGATTCGTTTGATGTTAATTGTTTTACTTATTTATTATTGCCCCCCTCCTACAAGTTGACATGTTTATGACAATAGTTTTATTGTTCTCTTTTTCATGCTGCAGACTACGTTACCTGCTTAAAAGCGTGTGATATTAAAACCTCCCTTTCGGTGTTAGAGATGTTGTGAAAGCTTATGTAAACGTTAAAGCCCATATTGACAGATTTACTTACACTTTGAACACATCACGTTTGCATGAAAAGATTTTTATACGCACATGCATATTCACATATGTATACGCCCAATTGACCACATCACTGCGGCAACTTTATCAACAAGTTAGACCTGCGAGATATATAATCGAAAGTTCACAGACTTACATACATAGAAGTTTTGCTGAGTGAAACGAAAGAGTTGAACTGTGGTTTTGAGTGTTATAGAAACACAATAACGTAACACTAGTTCGCAAAGCTTAATTACCAAATTACGTACAATTGAAGAAACAAAACAGCTACAAGTGTTCAGATTACAAGCTGTTGGCTGAAGTAGTTAACACGAGTCTAACCCCCAGTTTTTGACTTCTTATTTAAGTACAAAATTAGTTAATTTTTCCATAAACTTAAGTTGTGTTTAAATACACTTTCAGTTTTTCAGTCTAAAATTAATTTTTGTATTTAATTGTGATAAAAGTATGGTAGCACAAATAAATGGTAAGAAAAATACTGCAAATGATACAATAAAACCACTTTCTTACCGACGTTTTGGTTCAACGAAGAGCTGCTTTACCGATTTTCAACTTGTTGAATGTAAACAAACTATGAAAAACACATGGTAGTATGAAAAACTTAAATTGAATTTAAATGTACAATGTGGGACATTTAAATCTTATTTAATTTTGAAGTGAAAAACAAAATTTTGTATTTAAATAGACTTTAAGCTTAAATAGTACTTAATTTTGAAGTTAAAATCTGGGCATAACAAACCGACAACCCCGAGGCGTACTTCGCGCTAAGTCATGAATGCTGTGTCGATCAGCATTAGTGCAAGATGGTGTTAGTAGTTGCCTGTCTGCCTGTTACAGTGATGAAGGCATAGCACTGATCACTGAACACAGCTTCCATCAAAAATTCGCCGGCGAAGTAAAGGTTAAAAGGTACAAAAATAATCTGTCTTCTCATCTGTCATTTCAATAATATCCTCTTCTGTCTAGTTTCGGTGCAATGATGGTCCTAATAAAAAAAGGTCACATTAAAGTCACATTAGCCGTCTATTTGCAAAATGTTGCATTTTTGATAGTGGTAAATTTCACAGAAAAGCAAGATCTAACTATAAGATTGAATTTTGTATGTGCTTCATGTAACTAGTTGTATTGACTCCAGGTCTGGGAATGTTCCGTTTGATATACAAACTTTGTGAAAATTTTTCATATAAAGTTGTATGTGATAACGAAAACCACGAAATAAGTTCTTCTTGATGATATCTATTCTTTTCAAAATAAATAGTTTATAACGGAAAACTTGTAAAACATTTCCTATTGTATTAAAATTACCACACATGATTAAATATATACAACAATACAAAAAATTGTGCAAATCACGTCACGTAAGTGAAGTTTAAAGCTAAGTCGAAACCATTTTTGTTGATCAAAACTCGAAACAAATTTCACTATTTATGATTTTAATAATAAATATTACATTTAAGACTTTTATCGGACCTTTCAATCTAGGAAGTTTCATTAGCCGTAGTGTGGATCGATTGGATGGTAAATTTGGCTTAAGGTACGGATGTACATATGTATATTATGTAGCATGAAAAGTAGAATCTGTTTCTGGACCGGCTCAGGCAATCACTGTGGATATTATAAACAACCACTAGAGTTAACTTTTCATATGTTTCCATGTTTTAACTTTCCGATAGGGAAATTAAAACATGAGTCTGGTTTTACCAGATCTCGTCGTGCTAAGTTCCTAGAAAGCCTCGCTGATTATCCCTGAGAGGGTGTCTCTATATCTAAATATGTATGTGCCCATAAGTATGTGAACCGCTTACTGTTTTTGAACGGCTTGACCGAATCGAACCAAATTAAAAGCGTTTCATAGAGTCGTGTCAAACTTTAGTTTGCTGTGAATTGTAACCGATTCGAACCGGTAGATTTAGAAATTTCACAAAAAAACTAAGAAAAATATATTTTCGAAAGCGGCTTTTGAATAACTTTTTCTGATCGATTCCACAGACTAAGCAGTCCATCGCCAGTAACCGAGTCCTGAGATATAGCGAACGAAATTTTTTTTTTTAATTCCGGAATTATATATCTGATCAATTACTGCTCTCGATTCTTGTATTGCAGTTAGTGTTCAAACAAATAGGACATCAACGGCTTCTGTTCAAGATTTTTTTATATTCGACTGCGAAAATCTGCTACATTTTTGTGAACTTTTCAGTAGGGCTGAGGGAGAAGATCAGACGGAGTAGGTACTGGAAATTAAACTGAAAGATTTAGAATCAAGGTATAAGAAGATGCAGGCTTCCTATCAAGAACTGATGTTATCTCAAGATGGCTCAATAGACCCAGATTTTAAACAGGTCGCTAAGGTGGACTATGCTGCTCATGTAGCCACCTATTTCCAGTGCCATGGCCAAGTAACGGAGCTACTGAAAGCGTGTCGCTTAGAAGCTCCAGGTACTCAAAGGCTTCAATCAACAACCCGCTATTCATATCCAAATATTGCATTCGCTCAAAATATTGAACAGGAGAACAAAAGTAATTGCATAAACCTACCACCGTGTGACACGGAGGTGTTTAAAGGCAGTTATGAGCAGTGGCCCTCGTTTCGTGATATGTTTACGCCAGTGTACATTAATCACCCGAGACTTTCCCCAGTAACGAAATTATGTCACCGTAATAAGACGAGAGGTGAAGCAGGGGATATAGTGAAAAGAAATCCTGTTTCCCACGACAATTTCGACCTCGCATGGAACGCTTTAAGACACCGTTACGAGAACAAACGTGTTCTCATTGACAATCAAATAAAGATCCTATATGATATACCAGCAGCGACTCAAGGCGAACTGTAAAAGTAAGAACCCGTGCATGTGTTGTAAGAAACCACATCACACACTCTTACACATTCCCAAGAAATCTCAAGGTTCTCCTAATATCGCAGAGAATATTCATCAAGGTGAATTCTCACATCAAGCAGCTTTTTCCCGGACCGCTTCAGCAAGTATTGCGAGAATAGAATCACAAGATGAACAACCCAGCATATCAGGGCACATCCAGGCCAACTGCTCAACAATTAATGAAAATATTCTTTTGCGCACTGCCTTAATGGAGATTGAATGCAGAGGTGTATATTTTACAGTGAGATCTCTAATTGACCCCAGTTCTCAACGGACGTTTTTATCTGAAAAAGTTAAAAATCGTTTTCAGCTCCCATATCGAAAGGCTCACTATGAAATCGCTTGTATTGGAGGTCAGAAACAGTCGGTAAGAAAGGAATGTGAGCTCGTATTATATGCCAAACAGACAAACAATAGAATTCCCACAAAAGCTATAGTTTTACCAAAAGTCACTACACGACTCCCAGCTTGTTCTTTTGAATTCTCCCGCACAATTAAATCTTGCGGATCCAACTTTCAACAAGTCTTCTCAAATAGATCTGATATTAGGCAATGAATATAACCGATTTATAAACTTGGAAGGTATAAAACGAAATGTTTGTGGTAAAACCTCGGCATATAATACAATTTTTGGCTGTGTACTTAGCAGTCTCATAGAGACCAAAACGGTTCAAGCTTGTACAACTAAGGTAGTCACTTATGAAAATTCTGATATTGGTACAATTTTAAGAAAGTTTTGGGAAGACGAGCAGTTTCCGTCTATTCGACAAATATCGGGTGAAGATGAATATTGTGAGGACTTTTGCACACGCACGCCTACACGGCATGAGAATGGGAGATATATTGTCAGGTTGCCATTTAAGGCAGAGTTTCCTAGTAAAATCTTCCTTGAATCATCTCGATTCATAGCGCTGACCCAATATTCCAGGATGGAGAAGACTTTGGTGAAAAATCTTGAAGTGCAATCTCAATACAAAGCAGCTCTTAAAGAATACTTATCTCTAGATCACATGAAGAAACTAGCTCCTTAGAGGTCATCTCACAGGGTAAATATCGTTCTTTTCATCTACCTCACCAAAAAAAAAAAATTTCTGTTTTCGCTTAACGATATCCTTCATACAGGCCCAATAGTCCAAAATGATTTACTGATGACGATACTCAATTGGAGAATATATAAATTTGTGTTCAGTGGTGATATACAAAAAATGTATCGCCAAATTCTGGTGCACCCAGCTGATAGGCAATTCCAATGAATTTTATACCAACGCACACCAGACAGTCCGGTAAAAGATTTCCAGCTAAAGACCGTAACATTTGGGGTAAATTGTGCTCCTTTTTTTGGCGATTCGTACGTTATTATAAATTGCTTCAGACTCGGAAGTCAAGTTTCCGAGAGCCTCATCGATTTTACGGTCAGAAACTTATGTAGATGACATATTGTCTGAAGGCTATACCATAGAGACTCAACTCATAGAGGTACTGAAATCAGCAGGACTTCCGCTAAAAAAGCTAACCTCAAATGATCCGGAGCTCATAAGCCACATACAAAAAGAGGATCTTCATAATTTAGATTTTCTTCGCTTACATAAGACCAGTGGAATTAAAACCCTTGGTATAAAATGAAACGCACTCAGTGACTCATTTACTTACAATTTCTGACCCATAAGTCAGGTTTCGAATATCACTAAGCGTCAAATTCTGTCGGATATAGCAAAACTGTTTGATGCAGCTGGATGGCTAGCTCTTATAGCCATCAGAACAAAAAATGTTGATGCAACAACTGTGGGTAGAAGGTCTACAGTGGGATGAGGAGGTCTCAGCAGATTTACTTCGAAAATGGGATAAGGTTGGTTCAAAATTTATCCAAAGTTGAGACCATATCAATTCCCCGATGGCTACAATGTAAACCCGGAGAAGACGTACAAATACACTGGTTCTCAGATGCTTCTAAATCGGCATATTGTGTAACACTGTTTATAAGATGCCAAAGGCGGACACAAACAATCTTTGTAGACTCCAGCTCAATTTTAAGAGTAAATGGGAGATTGTCTCAATCGTCCCTCTCATATAGAGAAAGATATCCAATAATTTTGCCGGGCAGTTCTAGATTGTGCCATTTGTATCTTACTGAGTTGCACACGATCTCACACCACGCACAATGCAGTCATATGTATAGGATGGTACAAATGTGTCTGAGTTTAACGTCAGTACCTGCCTTGCGGCCCAAACTGACGGTGGTCTTAGCACCGGGTGAATACAATGCGTCTACCAACGCCCCCATGCGCAACAACTGTCACACATGAGTACCAATTTGAAACCACGTATTTGGACATGGCTTCCCTCTTGGTTAGGAGCGGAGCCCATCTAAAACTCCTGCCGATCGTTGGGACACGGCACCCGGTTGCAATGCAACTCCACACTGAGCTTACGCTCTCCCCGCGATTTGGGTTTCAACACACAGCCACCACGATGCTCCCCAAAGGGCCGCAACCATTGCCGTGCAGAAACCAAAGTTCCTGGGGCTCCCGACACCCGTGGTACCAGATACAAGTCTGCGGTTAGACCCCGTAGCCGAAACTACTACCAGTTGAACTCCAAACAGTTCGGTACTGGTGGCCCACCACCACAAGCAACACACATCAACATAAATAGCACAAACAACACACACCGACAATTAACAGCCGCCCTCACGGGCGACACAGAATTTTTTATATTCAGGCTAAAAAAGGTGATTCGTCATTGTAAAACGTGTGTACTTCACCGACAACAGCCATGTACCCAGATAATGGCCCCATTGCCACCAGAAAGATGTAATTTATCTCTTCCATTTCATATCACAGGTATAGATTTCGCAGGGCCCTTTAACATAAGAACTTTGCCATTAAGAAAAGCTCCCACTGTTAAAGGATATGTGAGTGTTTTCATCTGTTTCATCACGAAAGCAATACATTTGGAGCTCTGTTCTGATCTGACCTCAGCGGCATTCCAGGCCGCATTCGCTCGCTTCGTTGGGAGGCGGGGTCTCCCCCAAAGGGTGGTCACAGACAATGGTCGAGATTTTCTAGGCGCAAGTCGAGAACTCTAACAGGAATTCACCAAATTCGTGAACACGGCCGCTCAAGATATGGGCCAGAAATACGTTACACATGGGTTTGAATGAAATTTATTCCCCCGCATGCTCTCCTCATGGGCGGTCTGTCGGACGCGACCGTTAAAAGTTTCAAATATCATCTCAAACGAGTTCCCGGAGATCACAAATTTACGTTTGAGGAATTCACTACCGTTTTGACCCGAATTGAAGGCGTGCTTAATTGTCGGCCGATATCTGTACGGCTCATCCGAATCAACGGCACTAACTCCAGGCACTTTCTGAAAGGGGCACCCTTGATGGCGTTTACAGAGCAAAATTGCGCAAACATGTCCCTTAGAGATCAGTCTCTATATTTTGGAAAAACTTAATTAAACTTTTTGCCAGAATACACAGTTGCAAGACTGCACATTGGCAGAATGCTCAGTTGCACAACTGTCAGAAGAGCACCGAAACAGTAGACCCAAGTGGATGATTACACAATCGAACTTAACTTCATCTGACGTGAAACAATATCTTGAACCATTTTTTTATTGCCCTTGAATCAGCTTTTTGAAACATAAGCAACAAATGACAAACCGTATATGCAGTGCTAAAATAACATATACGGCTGGTATGACGATTTGGTCATTGGGTACTTCATAAACTTACAAGCTGATACGTGAACAGACATGCATGCAAATATGATTTATGTGTTCTTGTAGAAATGTACGTGAAGGGGTAATAAAATACACACTCCTTTACTAGAACAATGTTGCAAATGACGTGTTACATGAATTCGGTATACATTTGGTTGTGTGGGTGGATGTAATTTCTAAGACAACGCCAACCATTTTTATTAGCCGAGTTAATTTGTCACGCACTTGGTTTGGTTAATTTAATTTTTTTATTTTGATCAAAAATTTTTCTTTATAAAATTGATTAAACTAATTTAGACAAACCCCAAAAAAAGCTCACCCCACAAGCACAACACCTTAACTGTTGTATGAGAATGTTTACGTTTTGTTTTCTTAATTTACTTAAAAGCATTCACATGTCGACTATTCTTGATTTAACGTTCAGCCCTGCCATTTTTCCATCCAACTTGTTTAGAGGTACATGCTAATAGACGCGTAGACTCAAACAATCACCTCTTCTTAATAAAATTGTTAAAGCACAATCATATGTCGGCATGTGTGTATGGATGCACATACTGAATTCACTTGCTTCGTATTGCGAAATCAATCATATCTTTATAAAAATGTACGAACAATTTTTTAATTCAAAATCATCCCACTATTTCTTTAATTACTAATGCAGCATTGTTATGATGAACATGTTCTTTTTGTTTTGGTTTCTGATGATGAAAATATTGGTGTTCCAAGTAAAACCTAGTGCTAGTTTCACATGTGCGAAAATTGTTGAGCAATATTGACTTGTAGCTTTTATTGCTTGAATATATAAAGCACACATAAACTTTTGATAAATATATGAAATCTTTATCTGAGTCGATAGAACAATCTATACAATTAATGTTTAAAAATTATTTCACGTAAATGTTGACGGCGGCTACACCTCAAATGATTCATACGCTGGGTCCAAGTTTAGCATACGTTCTCCAATACATCGGCCAGTATCTCACGATAAAACTCTTCAATATTGACTTTCATTGCGTCAATCTTTGCGGGCTTGTCCCTAAAGACATGAACCTGGATATAAATAGATCCACAAAAATTAGTCTAAACGTTAAATCACAATTCACCGGCTCCAAACGAGAAATAAACTGTTCACTGAACTCAACTTTCCACTGGGCCTTTGTTTCACTTTCTCTACGGCATGTGGCACCGTGTCGTTTAAACCACATGTCAGCCAAGTTCAACTTTTCCATTTTGGGCAAACACAAACACTTGTAATCACCGCATGGTAGCGTTCGACATTCACAGTAACGTTACTGTCTTCGTCGCCTTTAAAAAATGATGCCACCGGCTCGTAATCCACACCAAACGGTGCATTGTTCTGGCTGCTATTCGCAAATTCCAAATATAGCAATTTTGCTTCTTCACGTATACGTTCAACCAGAAATGAGTTTCGCCACTGAACAGAAGAAGCGGATGATGAACTTTTTTAAGCGACCATTAATTTTGATAATAAAATTTAATAATCTGCAAGCGTTGTGCGTTTGTAATTCGATTCATGGTTTAATTATAGGCCAAACTGAACATGTTTAAGATTAACATGTTGCACGAAAACAGCTGATCTGCCAAAGAGAATGTTGCTAAAAAATCAGCAAACAAAATTTATGATCTCGCCTCAGTAATCAATACCGTAAATATTTTCATATATAATCAATTAGGGCCCTTAACACAAAGTTTTTGAAATCGATGTCTGTAATAGAATGTATACAGTCTCTGGAGCTACTGAACAGGCTAACAGGGGAACCAGGATCACTAAGGGATAGGGGATGGTTATTCCCTTAAGGGATGGTTATTCCCTTAAGGGATGGTTATTCCCTTAGTCGGCCAGCGAAATGGCATTCTACCACTTCTATAATACTTACGACTCTTCGGCTCGCACTTAGTAGATAAGGACGAGGCAACTTTTAAAATATGGAAAAATGTCGCTTGCATTCCTGGTTGGGGTCAGTGTGCAATCGAACGTACGTTAGAAAGATCTAAACTCTCCCCGGGATAGATGGCCACTGCAGGACAGGTACGAAGAGTTTTCTGCGATGATACAATTCTTTATGATGTCATAGTATTTTTAATTCACATATGAAATCTCACACATACAAATGCTTATCTCTCTATCCGTTTTCTTAAATATACCTTAATTTCGAATGCGTTTAATTACAATTCTTCTAATGCACGTACAATATTTTCATTCCTTTTGATATGTATCAACTGCAAAAAAAAGGACACTAAATTTGAAGCAAATATATCAGCCTTTCTTGATTATGGAAAAACAATATGTTTCTAAGTGACACGAATACATGTTCTAGTCTTCGTAGTTCTAAAGCAGATACGGGCGTTTCATAGCACAATTGTGCTGAGATCATTCACACGTATTCTTACCCTCTTTAATTTAGTCGTCGATGAGACAGCGGCGAACGAATATTAGGCGGATGCTTACGAATTTTATAATATTTTTTTCCAGAATATTTGTCCAGAAAACAATTTCAGTCACGATGATATGCAAAAAACATTTTATCATAAAAAATGCTTTCGATAACATACAATGCTTGTTATACAATTTTTCTCCAATAACGGACTATACTAATTCTCCTAATTTAGTAATGTCTTATTAATTAGTCTGTGTAAAATATTATCAAAAATATTTTGAATATGTTTCCCATATGAAAATTATCTTCCATGCCGACAAATATCAAAGCTGTAGCAAAAATTAGCCGACGAAGTAAAAGGTTGAAATAGCTACAAAAAACTGTCTATCTTCTCATCTTTCCTAATCTGTCCCCTCAATACTATCCCCTCGTTTTCAGATCCGGCTCAATGCATTGCATATATAGGGGTCATCCCCTGAGTGCTGGTCCAAGATAAAAAAAATTTATACATACAACCGCGTATTTCTCTTTTTTTTACGAATATTCAGTGCTATGCTCCAGCAAACAAGCATTCTTTTATATATTTTTTTCTTGAATGGAAAACATAACATATTATAGTCCTATATTTTTTTCATTTGACGGTTTGCTTAGCAAAAGTTTTATTTTTAATTAATAATTTTACGTAATCAACGTTTTTTTTTCCAACTTAGAAAATATTGGTACTTATGTGTAGATATATAATGCACCACCCAGCTAGCCAAGAGTTGTTTAATAGACGATTGTGACTAAAATACAATTCCCAAATGAAACTCCTGATGATTATTTGACGAGTTACAATAACAAAACGATGTTTTTTTTTTTGTTTATTTTAAGTTTTTAGGCACGTTCGCCGTTTAATCTTGCAATGATTAATATGCAATACTTTAAAGATTTTTCTGATGATCTTTTGAAGATTTATCTTTCATCTTTCTTTGAAAGGATTGGTTTTTAATCTTGCAATGTTTAATCGACGATTTTTTGCCAAAATATTTTTGCTATTGTTTTTATTTTCATGCAATTAACCCTTAGGATTTTTATTTATTCTTCTTTTGTTCTTTGATATTTGCATTAATGTTTTGATTAAGACCCGTGCCGGTTGTGTAAAGTGGTATTTTTAAGAATCAAATTCGTTTCTTAAGATATCTTAAGATATTATTTGTTTATTACTAAAAATTGATTTAAGAAAATAAAATAATTTTTAAAGGAAAGTATATATTAAATGTGTGGTATTTTTTATTAATTTTTGTTTTTTATAGATCTGTGTCATTCCAAATTCGCACATTGTGATGATAATATTATTAACAGAACTTTGCAGCAACACTTCGTACATGCTAAGGACCGCATCGAAAGACGTTTAACAAAGAAAAATCAAACAAAATAACTTCCATTATTTTTCAATATCAGGAGGCTGTTATATATATATATATATATGACTTTTTACATATACCATAGTTTGAATTAATTTTCTTTATTAATTTTTTTCGTTTCATGATATATTCTATGCTCATTCTTTTCTAAAGTACTTTATATTCAATAAACGAGAAATGTTTTTATTAATTAATTTGTAATACAAAAACTGAAACTGATTTCTTAATACATAGCTTGCAAAATGAACAGCTCGGTAGGAGCATTGCCGGGTTCGACAAATTATCATCAAATTATCCTTTTTTTAAGACTCTTTCAATGACTTATATAATAATAACACATCAGAAGTTGTAAAATAATCTCTGCATGAGCCCCAGACGATTCTTCATGTTCTTAATAAAAGATTTGTAAGATAATCTGTAAATAAATCTTCAGTGATTCTATCTACGATTAATACAAGCGTCTTTCGCTGCGTTGTGGAAGACTCTCGCAGACGAATCATCTACATGTAACAGTTTCTCCCGTACGCTGTATCTTCCACGATTAAAAAATGCGCTCGTCGACGATTAAAAACGCTCTGCATAAGATTCGCAGTAGACTCTTCAGCGATTGAAAAGGGTAGCTGGGCATTATCTTTCAAACGTTTGGATTTTTGTTTGGTGGGTAGCTCGCAAGGTCAACACATACACAATTTACCAATACATTGACGGTGCCCACCACTGGTCTATACGTATCATTTGCATATATTGTTCATTGAGGCAGTTTACACTGGATGAATTTTTAGTCCTCTTAATTTTTGTTTTTTTTTTTCAAAACACACTGGATTAAATATCAAAATAATGAATCACCATTCTCATCATGTTACACAAAATTTCCCATATGAAGACATTTACATTGCAAACATTAAGTCACAGCTGAGGTCTGAACCGTGATAGGGGGTTTTGATATTATAATTCTCTGCCATATTTTTGTTTAACGCACAGGCATGAACAAAATATATTAAAAATAATTATGTACATACATATGTAAATATGTATATTAATTTGATAAAGGTATTGTGATAATAAATTAGAGTAATTAAACACTGCATTCAGGAATTTTCTTCGTTGTTGTAGTAATTAATTAACAAAGAGGATTTAAAAGGTTTTCCATAGATACTCATATAGCCCTGATTTATAGAATATCAATAGCCATTTTTCTACAAAATTATTGTTGATGATGGAAAGAGCTACTCACTCTGGAATGCACTAATCCAATCATAGAATTTAGTAATAGGAATTGATTTGATGTAGAAGAAACCAGCTTTGATTTCATATTGACTTAAGCCTACCATACACGACATGTTTTTTACATCTAACTTTTCAACTCATATGTAATTGTGCATGTCTGTCAAAAACAAAAATTTTACAGAAGGTTAATAATATTTGGTCACAAACGTACATGTTAATTGCTTCTGACATACTTTCTGTTTTTTTAACAGCTGGTCTACGCATTTTATATAGTCTTTGCAGTAGTTCTTGGGTTTCAAAATGGCATCCTGCCGTCACAAACATGTTTGTTTGCGCCGTAAAAGAATTCAACAATTTTATAGATTTTTACTTTTAATTTGAAGATATTAAGTCAGGATATAACACTAACGTTTTTTGATGTATTTATGTGTATAATTTCTATTAAATGACTAAAAGAACATGCATACAGCGGTATTGTAACATATCAAGTTTGGCCGGCTAATGCTTTCATTAGCCGTGGCCCGCCGCTACTTGTTTCGCCACGGCAGAGAATTTTAGAAAGTAATTTTCGTAATAAAAACAGCTGATGTCAGAAGGTTTGTCAGACGAAAATAGAACACGCTCGAATTGAAATTTTGTCAGACAACTTTTTGTCTGACTTTTACAGATGTATGAAAAGTAACACACGACATGTATGTGTTTTGCAGTGGAAAATTTGACATGTCAGATGTAAAAAAAATTTCGCAAATTTAGCAAAATATCTAGTTATGTGCTAGCGATATACATATTTTTCAAAAGTAATCAATGTCGAACTCTTGTTACAAAAGGAACTGAAATCATCAGATTTAACTGCTAAAATAAGTTTCGTGACTTCTTTCGATTAGCAAACCTTATAAACTGCACTTTTATTCATTGAACAAGAGAATGTTATTCAAAACTCATGCTGTTAAATACAGGCCATACGACACAACGAAATGTCATTTAACACAGCAACATAATTTTTCTCCAAGAGTTGATTTTTAATGGATCTATCGTCAGTTTCAGAAAAAAATACACACACGAGTCACAAAGTGCTAAAGACAGAATTCAGCCGCGAATGGACAGAACTGTAACAATTCCGGCGCCAATATCAATATTAAATGACCAAATGAATGAATAAATCAATGGCAGATATTTGTGCCCCAAGAAGCATGTGTTGAATCAATGAATGTGTGTGTTGGAGTGAATGTGTGTGTTGGAGTGAATGAAAGCATGCATGACAGTGGAAGAAATAAAGGGAAATGATATAATACGTGTAAAATAGCATTTTTCTAATGACTTCTTTTCTCAAATCGATATCAAAGTTCTGGCATTAGCTCTTGAGTCTTTTTTATTAATTTTAGTTAAAATTAATTTTGTTATGCTGCAAAACATGGTATTCCAAAATCTTTGCGCTTTTTATATATGTTTCAGTAAAGGGAGCCTTTTTATACAAAACGCCTTATTTCACCGTTTCGAACAAAATTTGCCTTGTAACGGGTGACATTTAAGGAACTTTCTTCTTGGCAACACTGTTTTTGGCAGCTCAGCTGTTTTCGTGTTTTCGTGTAACACATTCAGTTTGGTATATAATTTAAACCATGAAGAGTAGCCAGAAGCAGTGCAAAAGCTGCCAATGCATCCCGAGACATGCACTGTTTGTAGTGGATTATGGGTCGGTGGCCTCATTTTTCAAATACGATGAAGGCAGGAACGTCCGTGTTAATATCGATATTCATCACGCCCGATTAAAACATTTTTTTTTGTGTCAAAATTAAAGACCTGGCCTTAACTGACGTGTGGCTTCAACACCACCAACTACATTTAGTTCTCGTTTGGGGGCCGGTTCAATTGCCCACCTAGATAGTGCGATTTGATGTCTTTAAACCTTATTTTTTATTGTGGGGCTATGTTAATTCTCATGTCTATAGGGACAAACCCGCAATGGTTGACTAACTGGAAGCCAATATTGAAGAATTTATTTGGTAAATGGTCGGTATTTGACAAATATAATTATTTTGGAAAGAGTATGCCATAATTGCACACAGCTTATGAACCATTTGAGCCGTACCCGCGTTCAACATTCACTTGAAATCATTCTTAAACTTTGAATTACATATGTAGATCGTTCTATCGACTGAAATAAAGATTTCGTACGTTTCTCTGAATTTTATGTTTTTTTTCAATCAAATGCGAAAGCTCTTAAAAAGTCACCTATTATCACTTAACGTGAATATCTCGGGTCACTTTACAACAACAAACAAGGTGTATTTATTCGATTTTATTTTTTGATGCCCACGCGTGCAGCATACATTCTGTGAACTCCTTCGCAGGTCGTCCAAGATTATTACTACATGTCGGTTCATGTAATAATATAATTTCACTGTCCAACCAATCTTTATTACGTTCTTCAAAATTCGATAACGTTCTATTGCAGTTCTTCCACTTTTCTACTAGTTTGCTTATGAAGCTCCTCAATTTTTTCTTTATTTCTCGGCACTGCTCCTCATTATATTTTGTTTCGTCTATTATATTATTAAATATGTGGGATTCCACAGACGAAAATTTTTTTGTAAGGACGTTTTCATTGTGCCAAATCAAAAAAAGTGAGCGTTTGGAAACATTCATTGTGCCTAAAAAATGCATTAACAAATAAACGGGCAAGAACGGGCAGATAATTGTGGACGTTTCACAATAACAATAATCCAAACTAATATACAAAAAAAAAATTGGACCGAATCCGATCGAATCCCAGAAGTTCCACTCCATTTAATTATAATATATAACCCTTCATTAATGCTATCACAAATGTTAACTTCTACAATGAATTTCTATTAAACTATATAAACACAGGTCACAAACATTTATTTTTAGTAAATACATACCTTCCTCTTTCAATTAAAACTTTAATTTAAAAAATAATTAATCAACTAATTTTATAGGGAGAAAAAACACGTATTGAGTAATTTGGCGCCAAATTCTTGCAATGCACTTGCTGCAACAAATGTCAAGTTTGAAAGCTAACAGCTGTGCGAATAATGAATGCAAAACAAATGTAAAAACGTCAATTTGCTCAGTGAAGTATCAGTAATCGATATAATATAAAACATTTATCGATTTAAACGTTTTAAAATTTGAATTAAGCGCCGCTAGATCAGTGATTTCGACCACAGTGCCACGGTTTAAGTACTTTTTTATAACTTAAAAACGAATCGTTTCGTTATAACCATCGTAAGTTGTTCTGATACAATTTTTTTATAGACTTAATGGTTTGTTTATACACTTAATTCAATGATTAATTCATTAGAGCTGTTGTTGCTACACAGGCTGGTCTTTAACAATGTGCACAGATCAATTATTAATTAAATGTTGTTGTCATTTTCACTAACAAAATCGCAGTCATAGTCGGTAGCAGTTGTTGATGCCTCTGCTGTTACAGTTTATGATTATAATGAGTTCCAATATGATCTTCATAACTGTTGAAGCTTTATTTGTTCAAAAATTGTCTACTTTCATATGATTTCATATTTTTGCTTAAAATATTAAAATATAGAGAGCACTAATTAAATAATGCCGTCAAACAAAGCCATAAAATTTATATGTTTAAGTAGTTACCTTTTAGCTAATTGATCAAAATTTTTCTTATATATAAATAAAAATCCTTTTATTAAATTAAATTAAGATTTATATGCTAATTGTTCGAAATTTTTTGTTTTAAATTCAGAAAGTCATGATAAATATTCCAAGGTCCAAAGGAAAGTCAACATCAGTTTTAGTTATTCAACTTACAGAGCAGAGCAGAAGCCGCAACGCTTCCATCATCAGTGCTCATGTGTATTGTGTTTGTCACCACTTATTAGGTGGCTTAGTTGAGCATGATAACGGATCTTATTTAAACAAATGTTATTAGGAAATTAAACTAGGTTTTCTATATAACGAAGATAGGTTATAAATCAGGGAAAGGCAAATGTAGGGCGCGGCGCCTTTTCATTTACTCTTCTGTTACGTACGTGTGTACACGCATTGTAGAGCTGTAAACAACTTTAATCAGTCTAGTTTCAGCATTCAAACAGGTAGGTTGTGTTTATCGCATACTTTAGGAATCAGCGTTGCCAGAAAGCAATGTGAGTCCGATCACAGTGGAGATATGTAAACATCTTTATGAAAAAAAATTATTGCTGATGCTAGTACGGGGAAAGGCAAATGCTTTCGGAAAATTATAAATGACATTCCCTTATGACCACCTCGTGTTTTGTTAACAATTTGAACCACAATTCATTGTGTTCATTGTATTCAAACTCTTTGTAAATAATGCCTGTTGGTGAATAATGCAATGAACATATACATATGTGTATTTGCATTACTCTTTGTCAGAAATATTGTGTTGAATTCTTCTGATCAGCATTAGTGCGTGGTTGTGTTAGTTGTTGCCAGCCTGTTTTCAGTGATGAAGGCATAGTAATGATCACTGGACAATTACTGGCAGCGACTGACCCAATCATGTACTAAAAGCAGAGTAACAGCACCCACCTTCGTCGGCCCTGTAGCAAAAATTAGCCGGCGAAGTAAAAGGTTGAAATAGCTACAAAAAAAAAAAAAAAAAAAAAAAAAAAAACATCTGTCTATCTTCTCATCTTTCCTAATCTGTCCCCTCAATACTATCCCCTCGTTTTCAGTTCCAGCGCAATGCATTGCATATATAGGGGACATCCCCTGAGTGCTGGTCCTACTCCTAAAAAAAAAAAAAAAAAAAAAAAGATGTCCTACAAAACCTTCTTTTTTACACACCATCACTGCATACAGAGCCACAAACATAATTTTGCTCCAATGCCATGCCGATACTAATTTTCTAATACATATATTGCAAATACCCATAATAATATTAAGTTAGCTTTTGGAGATTTTAATGTTTTAATTGGGGAGAAGTGAAGAAAGTTGATTGGCAAGACCGATTCGTGGTGAGAGCGCAGAAGTTTTGCATAAAACCAAATCAAACAATAAACACAATCTTCTCAAAAACAAAAACACCAATAGCAAGAGAACAAAAAAGTAATGTTGTGTACGAAATACAATGTAAAGGTGGAAACAATGATAATTGTGATCTCATTAACATAGGTACAACAAAAAGAAGTTTAGAGACGAGAATGGAAGAACATTAAATGGACATCACAACGAAAATGGAGACAACGGCACTCGCGCAACATATCGACCCCTTTGCGCGAAATTATTGTATGTTACAAAAACCAAATTTTACAGGACAGCCATTTTTCTACTTTTCTCCGCTATCGCTATCAAAATGAAAATATACATGTTTTATTTTATCATTGACCAGCACTCAGGGGATGACCCCTACATATGCAATGCTTTGCGCCGGAACTGAAAACGAGGGGATAGTATTGAGGGGACAGATTAGATAAGATGAGAAGTTAGACATTTTTTTTTAGCTATTTCAACCTTTTTTACTTCGCCGGCTAATTTTTGCTACGGGGCCGAAGAAGGTGGGTGCTGTTACCCTGCTTTTTTTTTACTGTATGATAGTGTCAGTCGCTGCCAGATATGTTCAGTAACCAGCAACTATGCCTTCATCATTGAAACTGGCTGGCAACAATTAACACAACCACGCACTAATGCTGATCAGAAGAATTCAACGCAATATTTCATGACTCAGCGCGGGCTCGAACTCAGGACCCTCCGCTTCATAGTCTCGTGCTCTACTAATACTTTAGCCATAGATAATTAACTAATATAACAGCACCTAAAAGTATTCCGGTGCAAAAGTTCAAGTTTTCCGACAAAAACTTACGAAGTGAGTTAATCTTCTTCGTCGCTTTCATTTAACATGTCTTTTTTGCGTACGGAATATTTTAATTTAAATACTCATTGTGGTATTTTGACGGTATGCTATTTTTTAAACATAAGCCCTATTCACAATCTTGTGCAAATGGTCGTGCATCATTGCATATGCAAAATAATTGTTCTACGCGTGAGTAGAAAAGGGTTTTATTATTTCCGAACGAAGTATTCAAAACTTTTTGCAAATCGAAGCTGGCGCAAACAAAACTAGAAACATTTTTGCTTTTATTTTGATCTCTTAAAAACTAGCCTTGGCTATCGGAATTCTGCAAACGATTTTTTTCCTCTTCATCAAGATGTGCAATTAGTGCACTTATCTATTTTTGGCAAATGAAAACCTATATTAAAATCTTTTTGGAAAACCTGCCTGAAAACCCGATTCGACTCAATGCAGTTGCTGAGGTTCTTACTTATCGTTCATATATTGAGTGTAACACCTATAAAGGGTTTTCTTGCTTCGAAATTCTTGTAGCAAATAAACTTTAGTACTTTTGGCTCTACAATAATGTGACGGCACAACTGGAAGTTTTTCAAGATATTGTTTTGGAAACTTTATGTTTTGCTCATCTGTTTTATTATGAGGCCAAACCTTAGCTTTTGGCTGAGCATAATTAATTTCCCTTAAAAGATATCGAAGCATCATTTGAGAAATATTTAAAGTTGCCAGCATGAATTTTCGACAAGCTTTAAAAACGATCCCTTTGTGAGTAAAATAATATTCAAAAGAATTGTTTCGTCAACAATCTCCTCTTTTGGCAGCAGCTCTCCTTTGTTGAATTTGTTTATGTTTTATACATATGTTTTTTTTTTACTTTTGATATTCCCCAATAATGTTCATTTAAATCTTCACGAGATGTCTCGGAGAGACGACAACATTCATTTTGGCACTTCTTATTAAGGCACGGATTAGGTAAAACTATTTTTTTTATGTATTCCTTTGATTTAACAGCCAGAGGTTTTCTGTAGCCCCGTTTTCCGACACAGTTTTCATTTTCAAATAAGCTTGAGCCATCACTCTCACCATCGCTCTATGGCACTAACGATACTTGAGAAACCTGTTGTTTAAAATTTTTTTATTAAATAAAACACACAATTTAATAGACATCAAACATCCAAAACATCACCACATAATCATAATTACACATTAACAAGATCCACATCAAATTACAAAAGTTATATTATATACTTACGGTTTTGGAAACTGATAACATTATTAAGGCACTATTTATTAATATCTCTGTAGACAATGTTTTACTTGGAGTGGTTTATAATAACTGATTACCTCAAACACATGATCCGAAAAAGAATGCATGCTAAATGCTTCTCTTCAACTTCAATAAAACCTTTTCTGTAAAATTAACGGTAAAACGAATAGAGGCAAAAAACAAAATTAAGCGAGCAATTCCCTTTACCTTCTAATTCTAACTTAAAAAAAATTTAGTAAATATTGTAACAACTATAATATGCAAAATATTCTTCATTGGCAGATACGATAAAATCGCTCACAAGCAAAAATGGAGTGTAACATACGATAAAGTATTCAATAAATATTTGGAGCAACGAAGTGGAATTCGCCTACAATATTTTGTTAGGTGACGTCTCCTTGAATGTAGAACAAGATTGCATCCAAAACTTAATATCAATAAAATTGGCATATACGATAATTTCGCGCAAAGGAGTTGATATGGTGCCAACTGGACATACAGCTGACATTGATAATGTAAAAATATTGGACATAGAGAAGATTGTGAAAAAGATATACACAATTGAAAGCTTACGCATACAACAGAAAATAAGTAAAGCAATGAACTTAAAAGAAGCCACCGATAATATCAACGCAAATTAAAGGGTTGTTCTTTAAGAATAAAATGTAACTATGGTGATATTTTCTAAGATGTGTTTAAATATTTTTTTAATATATGTGTATCCTTAAAAAATTCAAAATTATGAAAAATAATTATTATTAAAAAATAATTCTAAATGTTAGAAAATTTAAAAAATTGTACCTATGTAATATATTAAAATACTTATAAATTTAGTATGTTAAAAGGTTTTTATTAATTTCAATTAGACGATCCCTTGAAATGTAGATTCTACAAGTGCATGAGTTGTGTGGAAAAAAATTTTCCAACATAGTTTTGGTGTTTGTTTGGAAAAAATCTTAAGTGAATTTATGTTAATTAAGTGAATTGAGTGCTACTTAGCATTTGTGCCGAATTAAATTTGAGGTTTGTTTGCCTTTATATTTAAACAAGTGATTACACCTTCCGCAATGTACATATCCATCAATAATTTCTTCGCTTTCATTTTGTATGACAGAATAAATTTGCCAAATTTTAGTTTTTGATGTTTTTTTGATTGTACAAAAAACGCCACAATTAATTTTTTCTAAAATTTCTTCGCACTTCATTACTTTTTTAGTTAAGTAGCCACAATAAAATATAAAAACTTAAGCAAAACTGATTGTTTGCATGCTATACACAGAAGTAGCAACGAATACTGAACGAATGGTGCGAATGTTTTTACGTGATTGTATGTGACATCATGTTATTTCATTGCTTGATGTATAACGGCATCACAAAAAGAGATTGTAAAGAAGGCAAGCAACAAGAAAAGAAATGCTCTTACATAGCATTGCATATTTTTATTGTTGTCGATTTAAGGCAGTGGTGTTCAAAAATAAAAGTGAAGATGTATTGGTGAGAGATTTTGCCCAGCAAACATAATGTCAAACGCTTAAAATAAGAACAACAGACAGAGTTTTTGCCATATATAAACAACTTATTAAGTGAATGTAATTCTAATTTTAAGAAAAAAATATCGGGGACCGTAAATAGCAGTTATCAATATCAAAAAATAGAACAGTTATATTGAGAACAAAACAAAAATAAACCTATTTAAAGCAGTTTTTTATGTAAGATTAAAAATTAAATGTTATGAAAAGCATCATTTATCATAAAATACTTTTCACATTTCATTGCGTGAACGTGTATGCTTTTATTCAATTTCGAGTTTAATTTTTGTGTTCAATTGTAATTGAATCGCTTGTGTTTGCTATGCTTCGTCCGACAAGAAGCAACAACAATGCTTAATAAATTTCTGAAATAAAATGACAACAACCATCCGCATGTGTTCTCATCGCTTGCTCAACGACGACTGAATGAAAATTTTTATAAGAGCATAACAAATGTGTGTAAATTTTTTAAACAATTGTTGTATGGGCTGAACACCACTGATTTAAGGCAATGCAAAAGCAATGAATTTATGAATGTGCAGAAAAAGCTATTATATTCAATCTGTTCTCTGATGCACAGCGTAATAAAGGAGACGGAAATTATAGATGTATAATTCCCCCTCCCATCGCATAAAAATTGTATCGGGATTTTGTATGAAATTTGGAAATCTAAACTTAAAGAAATGACTGAGTCCTATTAGTTTTGGGCTTAGACCTGTTGAATCCACCAACGGGCGAACATTTGCAGTACCTCACGTAATGGGAAAGACCTCGAAGAAACACTACTATTCGTCGCTTTCGCAGTCAGCTTGGACAGTCCAATTTGCAAAAACCTATGGAAAGTTAATTCGAGCGTGCAGGATGACTTCAACTCAGACGAGATCTTCAATTAAAATTGGGATGGACCGTTCAGTACCAATCAGGGTTCTGGATCGACTGGTTGTTTAGCGTAATATATTAACATTTTTGTGGACGAAGTAATAACCGATGCAGTAATCAATGGAACAGGTATAATATCACACTCGTTCAACAATACTGTATTAACTCAAAAACGTCAAAGTTTTCAGGAGAGACAAAAAACTGTTTTCTTAAGGAAGCTTTCATTAACAAAAGTTCGGCAATATCTAGAAAACCCATCAATTATTGTATTGCGCTGCATCATAACCTTTTTATTTGTTTATTGTCTGCAGATAGAAAAGCGATTTTTTTTAGTTACTATCATTTTCTTGAATTTTTTTTATACCCTTCACAAAAAAGTGAAAGGGTATACACTGCGCGTCATCAGGTTAGCACACCTCCTCAAGTAAGCAATTTCGGATAAATTCCAACCAAACTCAAAGCGTTATAAATAAAATTTTGCTTTTGATTATAGCGTGTTCTATTTTCTATGAAATAAAACACAAAAGATTGATTGGAAATAGCAAAACAAATTTTTATGATTTCTTTTCGTAAAATACTATAATTAATATAATTTTCATTTAGGTCACCAGGTTAGCACATGCTTCTTCTTTTACTATTTTTCTAACATTTATGACATAAACTTATTTCTAATTTTACAGATTAACTAAATTAAATATTTTTACAATAGTTTAATAGTGTGTTGATCCTCCCTTATTGAGAATGATCTCATAGATTCGATTTGGAAGCGACTCATAAAATTTTCCTATATAATTTAAGGAAATCTCTGACCAGGCGCGCTTGATACCGTCAATTAATTCCGCTTTGTTACCATATTGTCTGCCAGATTCATATACTTTACGAGCAAGCCAACCCCATACATTTTCTATTATGTTAATGTCAGGTGAGTAAGGCGGCCACTGCATTAAGCTAACATTTTGGCCCTGAATCCATGATTTAATTACTCGGGCAGTGTGGATAGGGGCATTATAATGTTGAAAATGCCATGATAAATTACCAAAAAAATTTTTAAAATGGGGAAAAGCAGTTTCAAGGACGTTTTTGTAGCTGTTAGCATTCATATTTGCTGTCAAAAATTGTAGCTCGTTCGTTCCAAAGTAGGAGATGGCTCCCCACACCATTACTCCACCCACACGACTGTGAAGGCGATCCAACTGGTGTTCCTCTTTGCGAAGGTCGTGAAAGTAGTAGTTGTAACCGTCTGGACCTTCCAAATTAAATTTCTTTTCATACGAAAAGACAACGTAGCGCCAAGCTGAAGTCCATGTCATGTGTTCTTTTGCAAAATTAAGGCGCATTTCCTTGCGTGCAATGTTGAGTGGCGGTTTTTTCTTCAATTTTAATCGTTTTAAGTGAGGAGCATTTTTTATCAACCTTTGAATGGTAGATAAGCTCGCTTTAACCCCAACATTTGCCCTGATCTTTGCGGCTGAGTCATGGGAATTCGATGCTTCTCTCAAAATTGATCTTTTATCACTATCCGAAAGAACTTTATTATTACCTCCTTTATTGTTATTCCCGTATCCCGATACGATACGCTGTCAAATTTTAAAGATAAACTAGAAGGAATTTGCATGTGCTAACCTGATGACGCACAAAAAAATTATTTTTTTTCACTGAAAATAAAACAAAGTAGAAAAACGATATAACGGGAAGTTTTCGCTACATGCTTTCTTCACTAGCATCAGGGCACATAGAGACGAGTAAAATGGAACAAAAATAATTAGCTATATTTTAACAATAAAAACAACAATAGCCAACAATATAAGCTCTTAGTGGCTGTGCTAACCTGATGACGCGCAGTGTATATAGGTTTGTCATTCCATGTGTAATTTCTTCGATATTTACATGGGAGCCAATAAAATATATATATATATATATATATATATATATGTATATATATATATATATATATTTATATATATATATATATATATATATATATATATATATATATATATATATATATTCTGGATCCTTATGAATAGCGATGACGATTGAGCGATGTCCGTCTGTCTGTACGTGAAATCGGTTTTCCCAAGCCCCCAGAAGAGCTAGAGACTTCGTTCTTGCAGGGTTGGATTGGCGATGAGCTTAAATAGAGTGGTATGGAGAAAGATCCGAAGTACGGTTCCAGAGCTGGGAAGCTTACTCCTATATCTCAACGCAAAATTTATACCAAAAATCAATTATTTTTTTAATGTTTGTAAATTAAACCTATTTCGTGCTTTAGGAAGCCTCAATGGTCTATTAAAAACTAAAATAATAAAAAAAAATTTTCCAGGGATGGGAATGTAAACGTTTTTTTTCGGCCCATTCCGTATTTTGTAGTACATGTAATAACTAAAATTGTTAAACATTTTAAGTTTTTTTTAACAAAACCTTGTAACGACACTCTCTGGCTGGTGGCTAGGGTAAGCTCATCGGAGTCCAGTGTCGGGTCACATAAATAGATGAACAGCACAAAGTCAAAGATTTTGTTTTAGTTCTTTATTAAAAATGGATTTTCACAACCCTTACACTAATTACTTAAGCCTATAGCTAGTAGTTTTGTTCCCTGTGCTACTGAATGTTGTACACTTTTGGCTAGTGCCGGTATGAGAGTAACCGTGGGCTATCTTGCTCCTATTGGTCAGAGTCACCTTGGATCAGCAACCTGGGTTCCAATGGTATCCTCTGTCCACCCTAGCTATTCCTAACCAAAGGCCTACAGACGGAGTTCACGGCCTAGGAGAGATATTGAATCAGCAACCTGGATTCCAATATCTTTCCACGCTACGGTTTGGTACGAGTTATATTAGAATAGTAACCTGGTTCTAATATTTGTTCTTACCAGAACGAGCGCTGCACGCAAACTGTGTCCACACTACCTACTACTAACCTAGTGCCTACAGACGGAGTTCACTGCCTAGGAGAGATATTGAATCAGCAACCTGGATTCCAATATCTTTCCACGCTACGGTTTGGTACGAGTTATATTAGAATAGCAACCTGGTTCTAATATATGTTCTTACCAGAACAAGCGCTGCACACAAACTCTTTCTACACTAACTAACCTAGTGCCTACAGACGGAGTTCACTGCCTAGGAGAGATATTGAATCAGCAACCTGGATTCCAATATTTTTCCACGCTACGGTTTGGTACGAGTTATATTAGAATATCAACCTGGTTCTAATATATGTTCTTACCACAACGAGCGCTGCACACAAACTCTTTCTACACTAACTACGACTACACTAATGCCTACAGGCGGAGTTCACTGCCTAGGAGAGATATTGAATCAGCAACCTGGATTCCAATATCTTTCCACGCTACCGTTTGGTACGAGTTATATTAGAATAGCAACCTGGTTCTAATATTTGTTCTTACCAGAACGAGCACTGCACGCAAACTGAAATTATCTTTGCAATGACTCGCCTTTTATACCTTTGTCTGCCATGCAAAACAATACACAATCATACGTACACAAGTATGCCTATTCGGTGTGTGTTGTGTCTGTTTTCTTAACAGCTCACAAGCATATACAGTCACACGAACACAAGTATGCATATTCGATGTGTGGTGTGTTTGTTTTCTTACTAGCGACCCTACCTGATGGTAGGTATCAGTGTTGGTTGACAACAGGGATAAAACCAAATAAGGTACCGACTGAATTCAAGTGACGGCCGAACCAAAAATTATACTGATGCTAGTTATAATAACAATCTATATACTAAGGCCATTCGGTAATAACTCAGTACCAACAATGTAAACGATAATACTTATAATAATGATGATAATAATACAAAATAACAATTCTTCTTAATCTAATAATATAACAAGGCAATTCATTACATAACAACTTAAAAGGTACTCCAGCGTTGTGGACCAAAACGAGAGGGTCGACTTTGGTCGTCACAATAATCTCCTTCGTCCGGGGGGCTTGATGTGGGGTGTTGCTTACGGGTTGAGCCACAATATCCCGTTTTGGTGTGTTGATTGCTGGAACACTGCTGGTGGTGTTTTTGGTTTATTTTCGTTCGCGATAAACAACCTACGCTGACTGGGAGCAGAACAAAATGTTTAATCAATAGGCGGGGTATGGCAATTTATTGATGTTAGTACGCTATTATTCTACAAAAGGTTTTAATTCGCCAAGGTGCGCCGTGCGGGTTTCGCCACTCTCTACCCTACTCAGTCTAACTATGACAGGGGACACAAAACCTGTAACGGTGTACGGGCCACCAAATTTTGGTGCCAACTTTGCTGCGAAGTTGTCTATCGCTTTTGAAAGAGGGTGTTGCCGTACAAGGACAAGGTCCCCAATTTGCGGTTGCCATTGTCGCCGGCGTAAGTTGTACTGGTGACTTTGCTTCTGCGATGCTATTGCCATATTCCTTCGTACGATGGTGAAAATTTCCTGTAACTCGCTGGCTCGTTCCTCCGGACTCGTGTTTCGTGACCCCGTCCCGATAGTTACTTGATCGTATAAGGCTTTTGACAACCTGTGGTCTCACATACACTGCTGTTGACCGCTAGCATTATTTCTGGAAGCAGATCGTCCCAGTTATTATGTCTTTGTTTCGTATACTGGGCGATGATTGTTTTTATCGTCCGATTAGCGCGTTCCGTCGGATTCTCTTGCGGGGTATACTGTGCCGTGAATTGTTGGCTTACTCCATCCTCCGCCAGATATTTCTGTACCAGCCGTGCGGTAAATTGAGTGCCATTGTCGCTATGGAAGACCTTTGGTACTCCGAATCTTGCTACGATTCTTTCTCGCATTGCCTTGACTACTCCTTCGGCTGTGGCCTTCCTCATGGGGACGAGTTCGCACCACTTGGAAAACTTGTCAAACAACACTAATATCATCGTGTTACCGTGTTTCGTTCTGGGCAATGGGCCGATGAAGTCTGCACACAAGAATGACCATGGCTCTTCTGGAATTTGGGTCAACATTTGTCCTGCCGGTTTTTGTTGTGAGACTTTGTATCGCTGGCACACCTCGCAGCGTCGCACGTACCTACAGACATCTCGGGCCATTCCGGGCCAGTAGTAGCGGCTGGCGATTTTATGCAGCGTCTTCCTGACTCCCAAGTGTCCTCCAGCAAGTTGGTCGTGAGCCTCATCTAGCACTTTCGGTCTTAGGTGACTTGCCACACACAGCTTCCAGGGAGTTGCATCGCCGTTGTTCAGTTCTCTACGGGTGTGCCGGTATAGCTGTGAATTGACGATGGAGTAATCAGTGAACTCTTTTCGCCGTTGTCGGACTGCCGCCATTTTGGCTTTGAGCCACTTACAGGTGATCTGGGATGGGGTTGTTTGAGTCATGTTGACTTCTTCCAGAGGCTGCCGCGACAGTGCATTGGCTATGACGTTCTGCTTCCCCTCGCGATAGAGGATGTTGAATTTATTCTGCTGGAGTTCCATGGCACGAAATCTTTCAATTCTTTCCTGGGGGCTAAGTATCATAGCACTGCGTATGACAGCCTCACGCGGCTGGGGGCTAAGCGTCATAGCACTGCGTCGGACAGCCTTGCGCCGGCGTGGTGACCTGGCTATAATCGGACTTACCTTCTTCTCTGCATCGGCTACGTTGAATCTGGCTTCTACTGTCAGTCCGGCACAGGTAACGGTGGTGTTGAAAGCTTTCAGGAAATCTACCCCAAGTATCAAGGGTTCCGTGGCAGCATCCATTAGGAGAAAGTCATGCTTGGCGGTGCGGTTACCCAAGGTTACATGACATCGTACTGCTTCAGAGATGCTGGTTTTGGACCCGTCGGCCAACAGGACATCAATTTCTACCGCCAAATACTTCGGTTGGGCGCACAGTGTTGTTACCAGACTTGGCGCTATGAAGCTGCTTGTAGCTCCCGTATCGACAACGGCGGTGAGCCTGTGGTTTTCGACCTTGAGGACGGCTTTTAGTTTGTCTTCTTCCCAGGTGAGGTGGGTGGTGCCTGTTCTGCTCCCGGCTGTTTGCATTTCGCAATGATTTTGGCGAACGGAGCAGATCGTCGTGCGATGTTGTTCCCCTCGGCTGTGGGTTGAAGGGGTCGGGTTGCTCTCCATGTCGGCTGCCAGGGCGATGAGGTCATCTAGGGTAGCGAAATCTCGGCGACGGATGTACCATTGATAGTCCACCTGAGCATTGCGGAAGATGCGCTCTAGCTTTTGTTCGGCGGACAGCTCTGCGTGCCGCATCAGATCTTGTAATGCTAATACGTAGTCCTTGAAGACTTCTCGTGGCCTTTGGACTAGTTTTCTGATCTCACCGTCGAGTTTCTCAAAGTATCGAGGTGGCAGGAAAAAGTCGTAGAAATTTTTCTTGAAGTCCGACCACCGTTCCCACTGCTTATTGTTGTTTCTGAACCAAACGAGGGCACGGTCGCGGAGGAGTTCAGACATGACTCTTACTATATGGTTTACATCGATACCATACAGATTGGCCAGCTCTTCCACCCGTTCGATGAATCCCAGCGGGTCCTTTCCACCGTCGTAGCGTAGGCCCCACTTTCGTACGAGCTCGATGTCGGCGAGGCGTGTTTCGGCGGCAGGCAGAACCGGAGAAGAGTATGTAGGCGCTAGGACTTCTGTTGTTATGGATGTGGCGGGTATTTTATCATCTTCGATGTCTGGCAGGGGCTGCGGAATGCTCAACGTGGCTTCGTGTCTGGCCTGCCATTCGAGGAGGTTTTTAGTTTGTTCGTCCCCGTGGTCTAGGGTTAGATATTTCGATAATCGTTTGCGAAGTTCTTCTACTGTGCCTACGGTGTTCTGTTCGCATTGAGCTAGATAACCCATTAGCTCCTCCTTCTTCAGGGAGTAGACCCAAGTAGTCTTCAGCATGATGTCAATGTTTGCGCGTAATTATATTTAGAACAAATTTTCCTAATTAAATAATGTAGATTTTTATAACTATTTTTTTTTCTTCTTGATTATTATGTCAAATTTTTCCTAATGAAAACAATATTTGATCTTGTTGTGGACAAGATTCCCTGCTCGGGCGCCAATGTAACGACACTCTCTGGAGGGTGGCTGGGGTAATCTCAGCGAAGTCCAGTGTCGGGTCACATAAATTGATGAACAACACAAAGTCAAAGATTTTGTTTTAGTTCTTTATTAAAAATTGATTTTCACAACCCTTATACTAAGTACTTAAGCCTATAGCTAGTAGTTTTGTTCCCTGTGCTACTGAATGTTGTAGACTTTTGGCTAGTGCCGGTATGATAGTAACCGTGGGCTATCTTGCTCCTATTCGTCAGAGTCACCTTGGATCAGCAACCTGGGTTCCAATGGCATCCTCTGTCCACCCTAGCTATTCCTAACCAAAGGCCTACAGACGGAGTTCACGGCCTAGGAGAGATATTGAATCAGCAACCTGGATTCCAATATCTTTCCACGCTACGGTTTGGTACGAGTTATATTAGAATAGCAACCTGGTTCTAATATTTGTTCTCACCAGAACGAGCGCTGCACGTAAACTGTGTCCACACTAACTACTACTAACCTAGTGCCTACAGACGGAGTTCACTGCCTAGGAGAGATATTGAATCAGCAACCTGGATTCCAATATCTTTCCACGCTACGGTTTGGTACGAGTTATATTAGAATAGCAACCTGGTTCTAATATATGTTCTTACCAGAACGAGCGCTGCACACAAACTCTTTCTACACTAACTACGACTACACTAAGGCCTACAGGCGGAGTTCACTGCCTAGGAGAGATATTGAATCAGCAACCTGGATTCCAATATCTTTCCACGCTACGGTTTGGTACGAGTTATATTAGAATAGCAACCTGGTTCTAATATTTGTTCTTACCAGATCGAGCGCTGCACGCAAACTTAAATTATCTTTGCAATGACTCGCCTTTTATACCTTTGTCTGCCATGCAAAACAATACACAATCATACGTACACAAGTATGCCTATTCGGTGTGTGTTGTGTCTGTTTTCTTAACAGCGCACAAGCATACACAGTCACACGAACACAAGTATGCATATTTGATGTGTGGTGTGTTTGTTTTCTTACTAGCGACCCTACCTGATGGTAGGTATCAGTGTTGGGTGACAACAGGGATAAAACCAAATAAGGTACCGACTGAATTCAAGTGACGGCCGAACTAAAAATAATACTGATGCTAGTGATAATAACAATCTATATACTAAGGCAATTCGGTAATAACTCAGTACCAACAATGTAAACGATAATACTTATAATAATGGTGATAATAATACAAAATAACAATTCTTCTTAATCTAATAAAATAACAAGGCAATTCATTACATAACAACTTAAAAGGTACTCCAGCGTTGTGAACCAAAACGAGCGGGTCGACTTTGGTCGTCACAACCTCTTTATACGTCATGAAGATTTGCATTGGCCAAAAAAAAAGTTTTAACTAAAATTTTGGTTCCAGGGATGGGAAATTTAATTATTTTTATACGTGAAAGTAATCAAACAGGCAACTGACTTTATTTTTTTTGCTAACTAAGACTGTCTTATAATTTAGGAAGAACAAAATTGGTATCAAAAATAAAAAAAGAAACAAAATTTCGAATCCAGGGTTGGACAAGTGTAACATTTTATAGTACATGAATGTGACCAAATTGGTTAAAAATTTTAAATATTTCTTAAATATAGCTACTTTATACCTCATGAAGCGTTGCACTGATGAAAAAACACAAAGAAATTAAAATTTGGCTTCCAGGGCTGGGAAATTGAAATTTTTTATACATAAAAGTAACCAAAAAGGCAACTATTCTCGGTTTTTTTACTAATTAAAACAATTTTTTTATTCAGGAAAAGCAAAATTGGTATCAAAAATTAAAAAAAAATCAAAATTTAGATTCCAGAGTTGGATAACTGCAATATATTGTAGTACATGAAAGTGACCAAAATGGTTACATATATTAACTTTTTCTTAAATAAAACTATTTGATGCCTCATTAAGAGTTGTTTTGGTAAAAAAAAAACAAACAAAAAAATAAATTAAAATTTCGTTTCCAGGGCTGGGAAATTGAAATATTTTTTATGCATAAAAGTAACCCAAAAGGCAATTAACGTTGTTGCTTTTGCTAATTAAAACTATTTTAAAATTCAGCCAGAACAAAATTTGTATTGAAATTTTAAAAAAATCAAAATTTCGACTCTAGGGTTGGACAAATGAAATATTTTGTGGTATCTACATAAAAGTGACCAAAAAAGTTTAAAGATTTTAATTTTTTTGTACAGTAGAACACCTCACTAAAAATTGCGTTGGTAAAAAAATAAAAATTCGCTTCCAGTACCCACATAAATTCCAAATTTTGTTTTGTTTAGTGACTTAAACCTATTTTATACTTCAGGAAGAATAAAATTAGTATTAAAAATTTTTAAATTCTAAATTCGGTTCCATAGTTGGAAAATCGAAATTTTACGGTGGTTTTTTCAGTGAATTAAACCTGTTTTAAGAATTAAATATATATTAAAAATTTTACAAATTAAAAATTCGGTTCCAGGGTTGGAAAATCGAAATTTTTTGGTACATAAAAGTAGCCATATGAGCTCCTAATTTTTGTTTTTCGTGAGTGAAATCTCTTTTATTCTTCGGGAAGAGTTAAATTAATATTATAAACCAAAAGAATTAAAAATCCAATTTCCGGGTTGGAATACCGAAATATTTTTATTCATAAAAGTAACCATATAATTTGCTATTATTGGTTTTTGTGATGAATTATACCTACTTAATATATCAGGAAGAAATAAATTGGTATTACAAACCAAAATAAAAATCTAAAGGACTATTCTACGGGTAAAATATTAGAACTTTTTGGAGTACGTGAAACGGATTTTTACTTTTTGTTTTTATATTAAACATATTTAATATATTTGAAAGACGTTCAGAGGTATTAGGAATAAGAAGAGCCAAACATTTATTTATGAGTTTCAAAGCCTACTATGTATGCTTATTCTGTTGTGATTTTTGAAAATAGTTTGTAATATACAAACTTGGAATTCTCAGATGGTTTTCAGAAGTATATGCATAAGATAAGAGGTTTTTAACTTTTTAAACTTATAAATACTTTTCTTGTTATCCAATGGATTTCTGATTGTATAAAGGAGTAGAAAAATAAAATATATTCATATCGAATATAATTTGTTTATTGGTTTAGTCTTGTATGAGTTTCAAAGCCTACTATCCTTATTCTGTTGTGATTTTTGAAAATAGTTTGTAATTTACAAATTGCGAATTCTCAGATGGTTTTCGGAAGTATGTGCATAAGATAAGAGGTTTTTAACTTTTTAAAACTGTGATTAAAGTCTATTGATGATTTGGTAAAGCACCAATGAAATGCATATAGACATTGCTTAACCACCAACAAATAAATTTCATTTATACTTTTTTTTTAATTTTTAAATTATTGTATAAACGTAAATTTTTCAACACAAATTCTTTGAGTTTTAATTTTGCTTTCGACTTCTTCTCTTTTTTTACATTCGCTGAGCACTGATAGCGGGAATAATTTCTCACGGGAGATTCACGATACCAATTTTCCCTTCGACTGGAATAAAAACTTCACGTGCACGAAAATTCCCCTTGTTATTCACGATAAGGGTGAATATATGTATATTACAAAGTGTCATTAAAACTATTTCATCAATATAGTAATAACTCAATAAAAAAGAGAATTATTTCACGAAAACAGTAACAACTCAAAAAAAGTTAAGCATTATTTCATGCAAACAATAATATTTCCAATTAAAACCAAAAATTTGCTTAGCCTGAATCAATTAACTAGTTGCAACTCAAATTACTACCTGACTAAAAGAAACTTTTATTATTAGAATAACAACTTAACTCAAAATACTACTTTAAAATACCACTTTATAAATACTACTTTATACGAAAAAATAATTATTTTTTAAGGCCAATCACTTCAAACAACTCAAAATTAATTTGTTTTCTTGATTCACAGATATAACCCATTTCAGTAGGAAAAAGGTCACAACATGTAATATTATTAAGACAGAGTAGTCAGAAAGAACTATGGGAATTTTTAACCGTAGGTAGACATAAGTGTTATGTATTGTTTTTTGCCAAAAAGATAAAACGAAAAAATTTTGAGTTAATACTGTATTGTTGATCGAGTGCGATGAGATGAAAGTCAATAACGCTTCTGTTTGCGTTGCGGTGAACCATGAGTATTTGCAACACCTGTATGAATGCGTTGGTTGGCATCTATCTTGCGAATTCTATTTTCCAGCAAGAAAAATTTGTGAGCACCATCCCGGGAGGGGAAGAGGAATGCCAAATGGTCAAAAGTGAAATGAATTTATGTCGAACTTCTGAAAGCTATTTGTCTGAAACTGGAGAAATAAACCTATACGTTCGCCCGTTCATCGAAACATATGAGTAAGTTAATTAGCATGGTAAAATCCTCGGTTTTCAGGAAATGTTTTCATTAACTATTTACTTGGAAGTCAAGTAATTATAAAAATGCCACAAGAAAAAGTCTTATAAAGCGATATTTGCATTCGTACTTTCGATCACATACATGTATTGAAGTTCGAACTGTCGTTTGGGTCTTAGTAATTATACACTCAGTAACAGAAGTATATTTGGGGATCTTAAAAATGTTGACTTGATAAAAAGATCGAAACAGCTTACAATTAGTTAGCTGAAACGTAGTAAGGTAGTGAATGGGCGAATCTAAGAAGTCGAAAATCCGGAGTTTGACTGCGCACAAAGTCATGAATATGTAGCCGAATTCTTCTAATCAGCATTAGTAAGTATTTGTTAGTTGTGGTCGGTCTGTTTCAGTGCCGAAGGCATAGCATTGGTCATTGAACATAACAGGCCGCGATTAACACTATCATGTGCTAAGCGCAGAGCAATAGTACCCTCCTTCGTCAGCCATGTAACAAATATTAGCCGGTGAATTAAAAAGCTAAAATAGTACATCTTTCGGCTCAATACTATTCCCTCGTTTCTAGTTTCGGTGCAACACACTGCTGTTGATCGTCTTGGAATGATTTTTATAAGAGAATAGAAAATATGGTAATACATTTCTCTCTTGACTTTTTAATTAATAAATTCTTATACAGTATTATTAGAAATGGAAAACCATATTTCATTCGGTATCATTTGAAATTTGAATGCCTTGGTGAATAATTTTAAATAAAATATATGCAACTTCCCGCTGTTTAATCGCTAAAAATTGTATTATGTACTATTTTAAATTTAAAACTGCTATAACATTTCGAATGGGTTAACCGATTCCCACATGGTGAGCGGTGATTGATGTATTTCTATGACTTCGTCGCCCGTCCGTACTCGCGCACTTGTTTTTGTACGTCGTTACTCGAAGGGTGTTTTTTATACACCAAGAAAAACTGCTTATTTTTTCATAACCGTAAGCAAATAGGGGTTCAAAATAAAACCTTTCTTTACGACGAAAGCTTAAACTCTACACATAAAAGCATTTTCTAAGTTAAACATAACGATTTCATTGAAAAATTTGTAGAGAGGAAAAGCTCAGAAAATAAGCATATAATACGTGATTTTTAGAATCATTTTAGTTAACTTAAAAATTCATTTTGTTTTTTTATAAATAAAAATAAGCCTTATTGCAAAGAATAGCAATCTGGGCAAATATTAGACATGTGACTTTTGCACATAAATTTTTGGGAAAAATCACATTGACTCTTAACTTTCAAGTCTCTTGAACGGGGACAATGTAATCTTGCTGGGTGCTTCAAACGCCCTTTTTAAAGATTTGAAATGTTTGACCTTACCACTTGAAGATCACGAATTACCGACAGTCCAATATCCTGTAAAAACTCGAAACGCGTTATAGTTTTGTTCGGAAAGTTACTTGCAAAAACCACTAATGAATTAATACCAGATGTGTTGATAATATGGTAAAATACTTTTAGAGGCAATCGAAAACTTATTCTGGATACATCGTAAGTACCATACATCTGATCTACAACATCTACGCCTCCTTTTGTCATGTTGTAAAACAAAATAGTGTCTGGTTTTGTATGTCTAGTTGCACCTCAGTAATAGAGTCATCGTTATCGTGCATAATTGACAGCTGGAAGACATTATTGTTTTTCTTAGGCCAATAACCGGTAAGCGTCATATCTTTTCTAGCATGAAAACAAAACAAAGTAAAAAATTGTTATAACTGTTCAATTTAGGAAACTATGTACGTGTAATTGTACCAAATTTGTACTGAAGAGAATTAAAAAGTGCTTACTTCTAGTAATGCAGATAGTCGCGTGGTGCAAAAGACTCCACAGTAAAACTTCTCAAAAACACGCTAAATAAGGAAGTGGCATCCATCATATGATGAGATAGTTCATTATATTCAGCTGAGAACTAGACCTATTTGAAAAAAAAGATAAAGAAAAAATAATAAGTCGTGGGGTGTAAATTACACCCCGCGCGAGTAATGGCAGGTTAAAAAAAACACTACTTGATCAGAAGTGGGAAAGTTGATCAAAGCACACTGAAGAGCGGTCTTGACTATCTAGAACTCAATAAAAAAATTAATGTATCACTACGGCGACCATATTTTTCAACCCAAAAAAGAGTGTGACGCCAAAAGTCGACCGGCTCGTTTTTGCCGCAACAAGAATAAATTCGGTTGAGGGGTTATTTCATTTTTTTGCTGTATTATAAATTCGTTTTGAAGGATTATTAAATTTTTCTGTATTTGGTTTTGTTATGCATATATATATATATATATATATATATATATATATATATATATATATATATATATATATAAATATATATATATATATATATATATATATATATATATATATATATATATATACTTATATCATAGTCATAGTATTTAGATTATGCCTATATGGAATAGCATTTTATTTTTTTTTAATGTGTTTTGAATAAATAGTATAACTGTATGGCCTATGTAAAGAATAGTATTTAAGTTTATTGTAATGGAATTATTTCTTTTTATTCTCATGTTTGGAGTACGGTTTTCTTTTATATATTTACACATGTACACACGCGCATGGAAATTGGTCGCGTATTTTTTATATTTTTACTCTAAAATAAATAAGACAAATATGTATGTAAGGCATAGATGATCAAAAATAAAAATGAGATGTAGTAGCGCTCGCTCTCGCAACCCTAACTCCCAGCAAACATATTGGCAAACACCTAAAACAAATTTCATAACGATATGAATAAAAAGGTGTTTTTAACAGAGACAGTAACCATTATAATGTTTTTTCAAATAAATTATTTTTTAATGAATAGCTTTGATGAATATTGTATTGTAGTGTTTTGTAAAATAAATTCAATAATGATTATTTTCGGTCTCTGTTTATTAAAACGTAATTTCATTACAATTTTTAAAATCGCTTTAAAGATTTTAAATTAAACTTTCCGTGTTAATACCTGCATGACAATGGCGAATTAGCAAAATATTTTTTAAGTTCACCGAGGTCATGCGATTGCGCTGCTTGGAGCAAATGTTTTTCATGTCTGAAAAAATTTGTTCACATAAGTATGTTGAGGAAAAAAATGATAAATATTTTAAATGCATTCGTTTGAGCTGAGGACATAAGGCACCATCTACATTTTTCCAAAACTCAAGAGAATTAATTTTATCGAAAGCTTTTACCTCAGATCTAAGTATTATTATCTCTGATTGAATGTGTAAATCGAACTTGCTTATGTCACAATTTAAAGGGTTTTTGAATACATCAATGAAATCATTAATGAAGTCAGTACTGTAGCTTAGCTTTTCAAAAATCTTTATAAGAACTTCTTTAATAAAGATCCCATCAGAAAAAGGTCTTCCATGCCTGACGACATTTAAACTTACTAAGCTTGATATTCCACTTTTTAGGTTCTGATTTTCTGAATTGTTTTCAATTCCATTAAGCCATTCCTTTAATTGGAAAAAATAAATTTTCTTCTTTTCATTAAGAAGCTCCTCCTTTTCTTTAAAATTTATTTTTTCAATTTCATAATGATATGAATAAAAATGTCTTTTCAAAACGTTTTCATTTCCAGCCTTAAATATTTTGTAGCATAAAAGGCAAGATATATAAATACAAGGTAGTGCCACTTGCTTTTATTAAATTTTAATAAGGATTTTTGAAGTTTATTTTTCTACATCATATTGAATATGACGTTGCCACATTATAAAAAAAAATTTTGTTTATTTGGAAATTTTTAAATAAAATCTGTAATACATATATATATATATATATATATATATATATATATATATATATATATATATATATATATATATATACATATATATGTATTTTAAATGAAATTTATTTGTTGGTGGTCAAGCAATGTCTATACATTTCATTGGTGCTCTACCAAATCATCAGTAGACTTTAACCATGATTTGGTAAAGCACCAACGAAATGCATATAGGCATTGCTTGACCACCAACAAATAAATTTCATTTAAAATAGTGTTGTGACAACAATATGTCAAATAAAAAATTTCATATACATATATGTACATATATAAGTTTTTCCATTTGTCTAGCAATTTCGTTAATTAAATTGTATATACTAAACTTCATTCCTTGATCTCTAACTTATTTAAATTTCAAGGTGTCCAGTTCAGCAATTTCCAAAATAATGGCCTCTTTAGTAGCAAGCCACATTTTCATAAGATCACGGACTAAGCACCATTATAATATATTATACCATGGTATTTAACTATTATTTTATCCCCTCTCTTTTAACATATTTCATTGTATTACCTCATTTTAAATTTAAACATACTGAACGTACAACATTGATAGAATATCCCGCTCAAAATCTCATTGTGAATCGTTTTTGCATATTGACCGAGAGAAAAATTTCATTTTGAGGTTTTGAACATAAACATTTTGCAATATTTTGCTAAAATAATTTAATAAAAGCTATATAAAATGTAAAGAATATAGAAAACTACGAAAAATCCCAGTTTCTATGCATTTCCACAAGAAATAAAGTCATTGTGTTGCTTTGCATTGAAGCAAAAATATTGAAACCATTACATTGATCAATAAGACAATTTAACAAAATCACGACAAGATTTTTATAATAAATTAATTGGCAAACGGATTTTAATTATTGTTAATTATGACATTGATGCAATTAAAAATTTTAACAACTCAAATGAAAAAAAAACGGGTAACTTAAAATGATATGGTAACTTAATTTTTATGGGAATGTCAGAATCCTTAAAATTGTCAGAAAATTATTTTAAATTTAATAGCTCACAGTGGCAGTACCTTGTTTTATTATACCATGATAAAAGGCATTGAATGTTATGAAAAGCATCATTTATCATAAAATACCGTTCACATCTCATTTCGTAGACGTGTAGCTTATATTTTTTGTGTGTTTAATTGTAATTGAATCCTGTGTGTTTACTGTGCTTTGTTCAACAAAACCCAACAACAATGCTTAATAAATTCCTGAAAAATATGACGAGACTCCGACGCATGTGTTTTCGTCGCTTGCTCAACGACGAATGAATGAGTTTTTAAAAGAGCGTAACAAATGTGTATGAATTATTTTCAAACAATTGTTGTATGAGTCGATACATTGGCGCCCGAGCAGGGACTTATCTGGCCACCATCATCAATTGGGACAGATTTGTTCATTACAAAAAAACTAAAAAAAAAAACAACAACAACCTTAGTGACATTTTTGGCGACGAGGTAATCATCAAGAATGCTGAGTGACAACTTCACCAAAGAAAAGCCCTTGAAAACTTCATGGGTCTATTCCTAGGATATTGTATCGTATTTAGCTGAATTCGAACAGATTACCAGTGGAACCGTAGACGAACTGCGAAAGAGGTTTGCTAAGTTTATACTGTCGGAGCACGAGGAGGTGAGATTCCAGAAACTACTAGAGATACAGTCAAAGCACGAAAGTATTGCGTCAACAAGCCAAGGTGATAGTCTAGCAGTGCCAACAAAATTAACCGCCAGTGTGCCCACATCGCCGATGAAAAACGAAATCCTCTCTGAGAAGCCCAGAATGACAACGGAAACTTCCATTCTAATCACTGACATAGTCCGCAAGTGGGGAGTAAAATATGATGGCGGAAATGATCCATTAGGCTTCATAGAACGAGTGGAGGAGCTTTCAAAACTTTATGCGGTAAGCCTCGATGATGTACTAAAGGTGATGTCAGAATTCTTCCGGGAGAAGGCTCTGTGTTGGTTTAGAAATAACAACAAACAATGGACCCAGTGGTCACTATTCAAGGCAGACTTTTTGACATATTTCCTCCCTCCAAGGTTTTTCGAAAAATTGGACGACGAAATCCGGAAGAGAACACAGAATCCCCGAGAAACATTTAAGGATTACGTGCTCGCCCTTCAGAATCTGATGCGCCACTCCGACCTTACTCCTGAGCAAAAGTTGGAACGCATTTTCCGAAATACGCAATCGGACTACCAATGGTATATCCGGCGTAAAGACTTCACGAATCTGGACGAACTCATATACTTGGCCACAGAACTCGAAAGTATCCCCCAAAACACACACACCCACCGAGGAGAACATCACCGGATGGTTATGGAACCACCAACCCCGCCTGCGCAGCTGAATAAGCCTAAGCGGGAGCGCCAATCCACAATCAAAGCCAATATTCTCATCGAGAACCGACAGGTAGCAGCAATCATCGATACCGGTGTAGTGTGTCACACATGTCTGCAATGCATGTGCAGCAAACAGAAGAAAGAATAACAATAAAGAACCAAAATCAAATGTGCAGCGTTAGCAGATATTTGAGTGACACACTTTCACTTTCAATTACTATTGAGTGTTTATTTTAGAAACGACTACATGACATAGGGCAAGTGAAATATGTAACATGATTTTCCATTATGACGAATGAAACAGAACATAATTATAATAAGCTAGAATAAGTTAGAAAGGCTAAGATTTATTTTCATAAGTAGTATATAAGACCAAATGAAATTAAATAAAGGCAGACTTTAACTTTTAACGCAAATTGGCTTACAATCTAGTTTTAATTTATTGTCTCTATCCTTTGGCACCTCTTTTGAGCGCCTAACAATTAAGCTGGTCCTCCCTAACAGCTGTATAAAATAAATAAGGGACTATAGAAATAGGACAACCATCTTCCTCCTATAAAATTAATAACTTTACCCCACATGGCGATCCTGCCCTCACGGGCCACATAAATAAGAAATTCTGGTGATGTCAGAATTGGAACCTTTCACCACAGAGGTGGATGAAATAATAACCCGCTGGGAAAGATATATAGAGGAAAACTGTCCAGAGGAATATATACCGGAGGATACAACTACGAAAGTGCAGATTCCACAGTACATCCCAACACCACTCACAGAAGGGCCTAAAGCCATATCCTTGGAAGAGCTAAAAGAAGATTGTGTAATTTTCAATAAACAATTACAAGAGGGAATATTTTTAAGTAATTCAATAGCACCCAAAAGCGGCATGACACATATAAAAATATTAAACACAACAAACGAAACGGTGACAATAAAAGGCATTCAACTCCAGACTGACCCACTTAAAAATTATGAGATATTAAATTACAATAGTACAAACAGCAACGAACGTTTTGAAAGAATAATAAATGAACTGCAATTAGAACACAATGACGAATACGCCAAAAAGCAATTAAAAGAAATATTTCACAAGTATCAGACTGTTTTTCATTTGGAAGACGAAAAATTAAGCGTCAACAATTTTTACAAACAGAAAATCACGACATCAGACAACACATCGGTTTATATAAAAAACTATAGACTACCACATTCACACACTGACGTAATAAATGAACAAGTACAGAAAATGCTTAATGATGACATAATAGAACATTCCGTTAGCCCATACAACGCTCCACTCCTTTTAGTACCAAAGAAAAATATTGAAGATAAAAAGAAATGGAGACTTGTGGTAGATTTTAGAAAGCTCAATGATAAAATTGTTAATGATAAATTTCCTTTAACTAGATTAGAAAGTACGGACGAAGTACGACGATTCGTAGCATTTTGCAATTACTACAGGAAATTTATACCTAATTTTGCTGACATAGCAAAAGACTTAAATGCACTTTTAAAGAAAAAGACAAAATTCGTATGGACAAAACAATGCCAACATGCTTTTGATGAATTAAAAAAAAAAATTAATAAACCCACCAGTATTACAATATCCTAATTTTGATAAACCTTTTATATTAACTACAGACGCATCGAATTATGCGTTAGGTGCAGTTTTATCACAAGGTGAAATAGGCCAAGATTTACCAATTTCTTATGCTAGTAAATCATTACAAAAACATGACCTTAATAAACCTGTAATAGAAAAGGAACTTTTAGCAATCCACTGGAGTATAAATTTTTTTAAACCTTATTTATATGGTAGAAAGTTTATAGTAGTAACTGACCATAGACCACTAATTTCACTATTTTCGCATAAAAATCCTTCTTCAAAAATGACAAGAATAAGACTAGATTTAAGTGATTATGATTTTACAATAATATATAAAAAAGGAAAAATGAATACAAATGCCGATGCCCTCTCTAGAATAGAAATAGACTCAGAGACATTGAAAGAGATGATACCACAAGAAAATGATGAGAAACAAAAAAAATATTAGTAACTACGAGGGCCATGAAAAATAGAATTAAAGAATATAATGAGGCAAATAATGAAGAAAATAATAAGATGAATAAGAATAATAAAGATAACATAACACGTGTAGAAGAAGATAATATGGAAAAAGGTAATTCTCAGAAGTCTGATCAACTTCAAATATGGGAATGCACATCCATTAGTGACGTCAAAAATATAAGAAAATTGCAATTTAATAATATTGAAAGTATAGAAGAAAAAGATATAGTTGTTGATAATAACATTGTGCAAGTTGGACATAATGATAACTCGTCGAAACTAGATTCGATAACGAAGAAGTTATGTACCAAAAAGAAGAAAAATATGAATAAAAGATGTGACGATAATTCATCGAAACCAGATTCGATCATGAAGAAATCACATACCAAGAATATGAGTTATGAAAATAATAACCCTTTGACGACGAATGGGACAAATATGTCCCATTTGGTTTTTTCGTCTTTACAGCCGCATTTTCTAATGGATTATGATCTTATTGGTGTTGTTCGATAAAAGACAAATGTATTATTTGGTATTGGCGTTAACACTAAGGTTTTGTTGTTTCAATTTTGCTTAAGGGCTTCCAAAAGTCAGAAATTTAAACTTTTTTTTTTTCGCAATTTTAGTTTCCTAATATCCCGGGTTCTAATTGATATTGTTGGAAAAACTTATAGTACTAGATGAACCTATGCCTTATGTAAATTTATTGACCAACGCATTTTGAATCGGTTCTATACTTTTCTCTGGGGAGCTGAAAATATGATGGGACATATGTGTCCCATTCGTCGCCAAAGGTAAAAATAAAGGATATTTTTTTAATAATTTTTTTATTTTGTTATAGGTAAAAAGCAAAGAAAACGCAAACGATTCAACGAAAAACATTAAAAAATAACTCAAAAAATTCATTTAAAATTATGAGATCCTATAAATGATTCATGTAAACTAAATTAAAATCATAATTAGTTGTGATAAATTGTAAAACAATTTATTTTTCCAGTAAAGCACATTGGTTTTTTACTTGTGAAACAAATTGTGTTTTTGTTCAGCATTCGATTCCGCTTTTTGTGCAAACGACATTTCGCTTCCTGACTCCCCCTTCCATTCTTGTTTGGTAATGTCCAGCTAAATTCGACACTGCCTCTAGTCTTGACTGTGTAATGGATTCTCGAGGTGTCGCGGTAATACCAACTTTTCTACTACAAAAGCTGTCTATGAACTGTGTAGCCAGGTTAGGTTAGGTTAGAAGGGCTACCCGCAGTAAGCGAGAAAAACACTCGTAGGCCATAAAAGGCCCATTGTGATGTCCAGAGGACTATACCCTACACAATCCTTACTATGCAAACTATTTTTTTTTATTTTTTTATCTTGGACCAGCACTCAGGGGATGACCCCTATATATGCAATGCATTGCGCCGGAACTGATAACGAGGGGATAGTATTGAGGGTACAGATTAGGAAAGATGAGAAGATAGACAGTTTTTTTGTAGCTATTTCAACCTTTTTTACTAATTTTTGCTACAGGACCGACGAAGGTGGGTGCTGTTACTCAGCTTTTTTTAGTACATGATAGTGTCAGTCGCTGTCAATTATGTTCAGTGACCAGTGACTATGCCTTCATCATGGAAACAGGCTGGCAACAACTAACACAACCACGCACTAATGCTGATCAGAAGAATTCAACACAATATTTCATTACTCAGCGGAGGTTGAACTCAGGACCCTCCGCTCCATAGTCTCGTGTTCTACTACTTCAGCACAACAGCACCCATAAACGATCAGCAACTTATAGTTAGTATTGTTTTGGTTGGTTTTGCAATGTAAATAAAGCAATACGTTAGTGCATGCGTCGTCATATTTACTTTTTGTAACGACAAATTTTTACCTTTGACGACGAATGGGACACATATGTCCCATGATTTTTCTCGTAGAAGGAGTAAAAATTTTTAAATTTTGACAACACTTTAGTCTTCAAATATAGCATTTCCGAGTAAGAATCCTAAATAAAATTTTAAAAATTTGCAGCCGAAAATTCTTCGTCGTCAAAGGGATAAGCATGCAAGATTCAGCGATAAATCAGCGAAACTAGATTCGATACTGAGGAAACTGATATCTAAAATGAAGAAAGAAAATATAAAAGAGTTAGCGCTATCTAATAAAGATGAAATATTTAAAGAATTTACAACGAAAGAATTAAAAGAAGTGTACACAAAGATAAAAATAAATAACAAAAGTCCTCAACTAAGAATATTAATATACAATGCCCCAAGAAATATAACAGATGACATTTTAAAATACAAACTAATTGATGAATTCCACAATACCACACACGCAGGCCACTTAGGAATTAGAAAAACTATTATAAAATTAAAACAACGATATATTTGGAAAAACATGAGCAAGTTGGTAAAGAAATTTGTATCATATTGTGGCAATTGTAACAAAAATAAACAAACAAAACACACAAAAGAACCACTTACACTAACAACCACACCAAACAACAGTTTCGAAGTAATTTCAATTGACACTGTAGGACCTCTTCGTATTTCAAATGAGTACCGCTACATTTTAACAATGCAATGCGACTTAACAAAATTTGTAATTGCACACCCAATGCCGACGAAAGATGCACTTGTAACCGCAAAAACATTAGTTGAACAATTTATTTTGAAATATGGTCAATTCAAGGTACTTAAATCAGACAGAGGGAGAGAATTTACAAATGAACTAATGAAAAACATATGTTCATTACTACAAATCAAACAAGTATTTTCAACACCTTATCATCATGAAACATTAGGTTCAATAGAAAGAAACCACAGGGTTCTTAATGAATTCTTATTAACTACTGCGAATGACTACGAATGGGATAAGTGGATTCCATACTTTACTTTTGCCTACAATACGGCGCCACACATTGATACGGGTTACACGCCTTTTGAACTAGTGTATGGAAAATTGCCATGCCTGCCATCTGATATTTTAGATAATCAAACAAGAATTTATAATTATGATGACTATGTACAAGAATTAAGAGTCAAATTACAATTTGCATTAAACAAAGCAAAAGATTTAATAGTAAAAACAAAAGAGAAAAGAGTTCTAGCTAGCGATACACACAATAAAGTTAATTTTAATGTAGGAGACTTAGTTTTAATAAAAATAGAGAATAGAAAAAAAGGCCAAAGTCCATATAAAGGTCCATTTAAAGTAATTAGTAGAAATGGTGTAAATAGTACAATAGATTATAATGGAAAACAAAAAGAAATTCACAACAACAACTTAAAAAATACAATACACTACTAGAATAAGATAATTAGTATTACTATAACCAATGCTAAAATTTAAATTTATATAAAATATTTCTAACTAAATTTTGTAATGTCATTATGGAGAGGAGACGAAAAATCATTTTTATAATTTTTCGCTTAAGGGTAAGGGTGTAGTGTGTCACACATGTCTGCAATGCATGTGCAGCAAACAGAAGAAAGAATAACAATAAAGAACCAAAACCAAATGTGCAGCGTTAGCAGATATTTGAGTGACACACTTTCACTTTCAATTACTATTGAGTGTTTATTTTAGAAACGACTACATGATAGGGCAAGTGAAATATGTAACATGATTTTCCATTATGACGAATGAAACAGAACATAATTACAATAAGCTAGAATAAGTTAGAAAGGCTAAGATTTATTTTCATAAGTAGTATATAAGACCAAATGAAATTAAATAAAGGCAGACTTTAACTTTTAACGCAAATTGGCTTACAATCTAGTTTTAATTTATTGTCTCTATCTTTTGGCACCTCTTTTGAGCGCCTAACAATTAAGCTGGTCCTCCCTAACAGCTGTATAAAATAAATAAGGGACTATAGAAATAGGACAACCATCTCCTCCTATAAAATTAATAACTTTACCCCACACCGGGGCCACCAGAAGCTTAATTTCTCCCACGCTGGTACAGAAACTGTACCATAACCCCACGTACGTAGACGTGGATATCGCCGTCTTCTTGGCCGATGGCTCCTGCAAAGAAATCTCAAAGGGTGTACTGTGTGAGGTTACGCTAGGCGGCGCGACCCTCCAACACAACTTCCTCATCATGGACGATGCCACCGAGCACATCATATTAGGCCTCCACTTTCTCTGGAAGGTTAACACCAACCTAGTTTGTGCCGGCCTTGTCGTAAGATTAGAGCAGAAGGGGAAGCCAGGGGGACAGGAGAAAACCAACGATAAGGTAAGAGAACCCCACAGTGAACCAATGTACGCACTACACAGCGAATTGAGCCGCAGCCGTAAACAGAAAATAGACCGCTTTCTTAGCGAAGAACTCCCGAAGTTTCAGCAAATACAGGGCTTGTCTAATATTGCTAAACATCATATCGTCATGAAAGACGATCATCCTATAAAATTGCGCTATGCACAACGCAATCCCGCCAGGCAGGCGATCATAGATGAAGAGGTAAACAAATTGAATTATGTGCACACTGAAACAGGATCGTGTAGGTGGCTGGAGAAGCGTATCATGGATGTCCAAGAACATCCTGAAAATTTTCCGGAATACGCTGTTGTCCACGGGCAACTCTATCGCCATCTCCCCCGGCAAATGAATGATGAAGACAGCACGCCATGGAAACTGTGTGTCTCCACTCCACTGAGACTCCAAGTCCTGCAAGAAAACCACGATCAGCCGGCAGGGGGCCATTTGGTTGTGAGGAAAGCCATAAATAAAATATGCAACCGATATTACTGGCCGGGAATGACCCGTGAGATTACTCGGTATGTCCAACAGTGCGAGACGTGTCAGAAATTTAAAATCTCTCAACGCATGCCGGCGGGGAAGATGCTTACGCGCATACCCGACGAGCCATGGGCATTCCTGTGTGCCGATTTTGTGGGACCCCTACCCCGAACACGCCAAGGTAACACGATGCTACTTGTTTCCTTTGATAGTTTCTCTAAATGGTGCGAACTAGTTCCCATGAGGAAAGCTACCGCCACAGGGGTAGTGAAGGCATTTCGCGAAAGAATAATCGCCAGATATGGGATACCAAAGGCCATAATCACCGACAATGGGGCACAATTTACAGCACGTGTCTTTAAGAAATTCCTAGAAGAAATTGGGGTACGGCAACAGTTTACTGCCCCCTACACACCCCAAGAAAATCCAACTGAGCGCATCAACCGCACGCTCAAGACCATAATGGCACAGTACGCAGGGGCACAGCACACTTCGTGAGATGAAAATTTGCCCGAGATTATGCTGGCCATCAACACAAGCACTTCCGAATCTACCGGATACTCACCCGCATACCTTACGCAAGGGAGAGACCCACGGTTGCCAAAGACCCTATACGACGAGGTAACAGTAGGCTCAGGAGCACGGCCGGTGCTTCCGAGGGAAAGGGCAAAAGAGCTGGACGAAATATTCAAAATTGTACGATCTAACCTGAACCAGGCCTCTCGAAAGCAGCAACGGTATTACAATTTACGTCGTCGCGAATGGAAGCCTAGCATCGGTGAACAGGTTCTACTCCGCCTACATCCGCTGTCCAAAGCAACAGAAAATTTTGCTGCCAAGCTAGCACCTAAGTACGGTGGTCCATATGTCATAAAGGGATTCGTATCCCCTGTTATAGCAAATATTCGCCGAATTGGCAACTCCGAAGAGCGTACTGCGCACATAAAGGATCTGAAACCATATTACCCCGTACAACACTAATATTTCTTTTAATTTCGTCTCTTTGACTTTTACAGATGTGTAACATCATAATAAAACTTAACAACAACAAGAACAAACCTTTAAAACCATTTATGAAATGGGATATCCAAACGAAATAATAAACAGACAGATCAGTGCAGCCGAAACATGAGCAGCAAACAGAACAAGTTCGAAGAGTCGCGGTGGAAATTTCGCAGAAACATGGAAAAAGAGCAGAGCAAAGGGAGACGTACTATCTTTCTGGAAGACGAAACCTACCCAGTACAAGCCGAGGGCGCACCAGAAAACGTCCATCATATCCTAAATCGCCACCCCGAACGAGTGCCAACCAGCACCCCAAACCAACTGCCGGTTCACCACCACCTAAGCGTAGATCAACGGCGTCCATATATCGAATGTCAACTGAGCCAAATAAAGCCACTCCAGCACAAAGTCCTTCCAAACCACCACTCAAGGCACCAAGTCCACCTCCAGAAATCATTACGATTGACAGCGACCACGAAGAAGAACCTGCCGTAGAGCCAGCACAACTCGATGAACTACGGTTCAGCCCAAATACATTGGAAAATTTAGATCTTGATGACCCAGTATTAATTGAAATTCAGGGAAAATTTTTTGGATTCCAGGATAATACCATGGAGAGACGTATCCCAACTCCACCCGTTGGACTGGGAAAGCGAGAGCCTCCGCCCTCCCACTCCCATATTTTTACTCTAAAATAAATCGGACAAATATGTATGTAAGGGAGCACTGAGATTGATATACCTGCTCAATCATATTAAAAGCATTTAAAGCTGACAGCCTCTCTGAAAGTATTTCTCACAGACATGCGCACTCCCGCAGCTAACAACAGAACTGGAAATATTCACTGTTCTGTGTACATGCATACACACAACGTATTTCTGTGTGCGCGCCATGAATAGTATAAAAGGCGAGCAATTGTTAAACAACAGCCAGTCGGCTGGCAGCTTGCGATGCGACAAGAGCTAGTTTATTAGAAAAAGGGCTCACCCGTACTTGATAAACATCTTGTAGTATAAAGTAGCTATAGACATAGGAGTCTTTTCCAACTACTGGGAAGAATTAGTTTTTGGAGTGAGGGATCGCCCGGCTACATAACTATTTGTTCTCAAGGCAGGCTGTGGTTATTGAGTGAGGGATCACCCGGCTGAATAACTACTTACTCTTGCTTTCCAGTCAGAGTGGGGAACGAGGATTGTATTCAGGGCTCTCCCGTTGCAATTTTCGATCCTGCACTTGCTCTCCAGTAAAGGTAAGGGAGACGAGGATTGTATTCAGGGCTCTCCCGTTGCGATCTTCGATCCTTGAGGCGGCTCGTGTAGGCTGAGAACAGTGGCATCGGTCGTCCAGCCACTGATCTCCACCAACACCGTCGCTGGACCATTTGGGGACTCCTCGCTGTTCCATCCCCATATTTAAGTATACATAGATGTAAGGATACTTTAAGAAATATTTAGTATCAATAAACATTGGAAATCCATTGAAAAAACGAAGGTGTTTTCTTTAACTATAAAATCAACGACCCCTGGACTCCGCTGAGCCTATCCTAGCACCCAGCGAAAACGTGTCGTTACAAGAGGACCTTTAGAAATGAAATATAAATAGATTTTACTATTACTTACTTACATTAATTAATGTTTTTTAAACAAAATATGCCCAGAACTTAAGATATGTCCAGAAAAATATTTTAATTTTTGCACAATCTATTTAATGATAATAATTTCTATTGTATTTTTTTCTTTTTCTTGGACCAGCACTCAGGGGATGACCCCTACATATGCGATGCATTGTGCCAGAACTAGGAAAGTTGGTTATGGGAAGGAGGATAGAGTGAGTAGTGTTTGTGAACGTTCGATTTGAACCTCCCCAAGTTAAAACTGACAGGAAAGACCTCTGCTGGAAGTTTGTTCCACATACGAACCGTTCGGCCAAAGAACGAATTCTCTCTGTAATGCGTGGTGCGATTCACTGACAACTCAACCACAAAAGGATGTGCCCTATGTGAAGAGCGGGTAGCTCGCAGAAATAAACGGTTATTCGGCACAAGCTCCCTTATTTCACCAGAACACATTCCGTTGTAGTATCGGTAGAACAGTGAAACACACCCCACGTTGCGTCGATGCTCCAGTGAGTCTATAGAGTTGGCTACCCTACTGTCACCGATGAGCTTCTTCGCTCTCTCTTGTACGCGGTCGAGCAACTTCAAAACAGACTTTGAAGCACCGGCCCATACATGAGAGTTGTATTCCATCTTTGGTCGGATGTAGGTGGTATATATATTGAGGAGATCAGTTGGGGTGAAGTATGTCTTACACCGTCTTAAAAAGCCGAGACACTTGAAAGCTTCTTTTGAAATATGAAAAATGTGATCTGTCCATCGAACGTCACACTGTATTTTCATACCAAGAACATCAAGAGCTTCTGATTCCCCAATACCTATACCATCCATAAACACGGATGGCGCAGAACCTTCGATGCGTGATTTTGACTTTTATTGTATTTAGAAAATAAAACTTTTAAATTTGGAGTTTAAACAAAAAAGTATTAATGATAAAAAAAGCACAATAAAGGACATTTCAATGTAAAGAAGGACACTTTAATTTTTGTTTATCCAGGAGGACATCATGTAAAAAAAGAGGGCTGTCCTCTTAAAAAAAATGACGAATGGTCACCGTATGTATCACACAAATGCTTAATTAAAAAGTAAATGTCAAATTCCATACTTACAATTGAGTCATATAGAAGAAAGATGCGAAGGTAGAGATGTTTTTTAGACTATTTGAACTTTTTACTTCGCCGGTTATTTTTTTGTTACAGGGTCGACGAAGGAGGGTGCTGTTCCTCTGCTCTTTAGAATTTGATTGCCTCTGTAGCTGTCAATTATGTTCAGTGACCAGTGCAATGCCTTCATCGCTGAAAAGGGCCGACAACAACTGACACAACCAATGCTGATAAGAAGAACTCGACACAGATTTACCTGAAAGCGACTATTCACATGTATTTAATTGAACAGACAGAGAGCCTTTTGGGTTTGTTGGATAGTTACAATTTTTGAAAATTATTTGACAAAACATTTTGATCATCTTTATAAATATCCTTTTTTATATTCCTCAAAGTATAATATTCTGTCACTTTTCCGGTAAATTAACAGGATTAAGATTAATTGTTGCCTCACTATGAATATATACTTAAATTTTGATCCTTAAAGTACTCCAAACACCTGTAACGACACGTTCTCGCTGGATGCTGGGGTAGAGCTCATCGGCGTCCAGGGTCGTTTATTGTATATGCAAGGATACAATGAAACAACGAGTGTTGTTAGCAGAATTTGTTTTATTACAAGAAGTGGGTTTTTTATTACAAGAATAAAAGAACAAAATGTTGTTCAGTTCTTGGGAGGCGGAGGATTTTCTTGTTTGCGAGTGGGTACCAAATAGCTGGAGAATATTCCTACTGTTCATTCACCGATACGGAGACGCTCCTATTAGGTGCAACAAACTAAGTATGGATGTTCTCCTACCCTAATTAAACCGGACCGTATTTACTTGAGTCACTAGCTATGGGTGAGTAACGAACACACTCCCAGTAAGGAGATACTCCGGTTAGAAAGAGGTTCGCCAATTACCCACTCCTAGGCTCAACAACAAAAAGCACTACTGAAAACCACCAAATAGCCAAATTCATTCACCGATACGGAGACACTCTTATTGGATGCAACAAATCTAACTAGGTTTTCTTACAAAATGTTAAATTATACTATTCTACAATTTAATATTACTCAAATAACGACTTACCTCCAAGTAGGATTCCCAAGAACTGATCTTGATTTCACTCTGCTTTGCCCTTTTATACATGCGCAAAGCAGAATGTTCCTTACTTGAATATTTACAACAAACATTATAATAAAGCTGGCGTTATATACAATTCATTGGAAAATAATTTCATTATAATACTAACTACAATGCTAGTGTACAGTTACCTACGTATAGACATGTGTATAGAGACACACTCAGCGTATGTACTCGCAGCTTTGGTTCGTTTTGATTTTATTATTTATTTTATTTTTTCGATATGCATGTACATGTTTATGCACAATCAGACGACACAACAAGTTTCATGCTTTGACTTACGACCGTTACACAAATTGTGTGCCAGTATAAATGCTTGTACATAAGCAAAGAATTTGGAAATCAACTACACTGCGACTTACATACATATGTAGGAATGTCTGTTGGTTTCTTTTCTATATGACCATTTAGCAAGAACAAATCACACATGCGCACAATGGGGCGCAGGTTGATTTATTTGCGTGGTCAAGTGAAGTAATACAATCTTACTTAACACAAAAAAAATATTATATTTTTAAGAATTCAACTAATCATATTTCCTAATTACAAATTCATAGATAATGTTAAAATATTGATTATGATATATACGATGTGCCCAAAAACGACTACAGGGACTTTTGGTCGTCACGTGGCCTCCCTTCTTTCCGGGGCGGTTGTTTGCTTACCCGATTCATCTTTCTCTAGGTAGTGATGCTTCACTAGGGAAGAAACAAATAGCAAGGAAACCAATTAGTGCTGAGGCGCGATGAACGGTTTGAGTTCGCTCAAGTGCGCTGTGCGAGTTTTGTTAGTAGCCAATTCCATGACTTCTGCTATGACGGGGGACACGAATCCCTTGATGACATAAGGTTCCCCAAACCTTGGTGCTAATTTAGCGGCAAATTTGTCCACTGCTTTTGACAGTGGATGTTGTCGAACGAGAACTTTCTCTCCGACTTTAGGGTGCCAGCGTCGGCGTCGCAAATTATAATGGTGCTTTTGCTTCAAAGATGCCTTGCTCAGATTCGAGCGGACCAGGGGGAATGTTTCTTGCAGCCCTTTGGCACGTTCGGTTGGTGGTACCAGTCGTTGAGCGATTTTGTAGCGTTGGCAGACCTCACAGCTGCGTACGTAGCGTGTGATATCTCTTACCATCTTTGGCCAGTAATATCGGCTGGTGACACGGTGTATGGTTTTACGAATACCTAGGTGGCCACCAGCGGGTTGATCATGGGCTTCGGCGATGACCTGGTGTCGTAGTGTTGACCCTACACGTAGCTTCCACGGAGTGCTGTCTTCGTCGTTGGTTTCCCTCGAAAAGTGGCGGTAAAGTTGGTTGTTGACTATTGCGTACTCAGGAAATTTCTCGGGGTCTTCTGCTACACCCTTCCTCAGGTTTTCCAGCCACGCACACGTAACTGCTGATGTTACCTGGGCTAAATTGGCTGCTGCGACAGGTTGTCGCGACAAGGCATCTGGTATCGATCTGGCGTTTAGCTGGCGGAAATCCATGCAGGTGCGCCACGTGCCGTTTTTCTTCTTTGCCAATGTAATTGGAAGACTATACGGGCTATGTGACGGTTGGATGCACCCTTGCTGGATAGGTTTGTTGACTTCTTGGTCAATTATTGCTTGCCTGGCCGGATTGCGGGGAGCGTACCTGATTTTTATAGGTCGATCGTCTTTCAGGGTTGTCTTATGGCTGGCTACGTTCGCCAGCCCCTTAATGCGTTGAAGCTTGGCCCGTTCGTTTTTTACAAACCGGGCGGTGTGTTCTTCTTCGCTACCAGGGTTTTCATATGTACCGGGGAGCTCGGCTGCGGATGGGTTTGGGCTGTCGATTACCCGGGCAAACTGCTCTTTGGCACAGGCAGTTACGGGTGATATATTGTTGCTGTGTACTGTCAGGCCAGTACTCCTTAGGCTGGTGTTGAATGTGCGGAGGTAGTCGAGGCCCAATACTATCTCTTCTGTAGCCTTCTCCATGACCAGGAATTCGCAGTTGGCCGTGGTCTTGCCCAAGGTTACCTTGATCATAAGTGCCCGCTGGATGACTGTCTTAGAACAGTCTGCCAATATTACGTCTACCTCTGTATGAGTGTAGGCTGGCCGCGGAACCAGTTGACGTACAAGATGCGGCTGAATGAAACTGCGGGTGGCTCCAGTATCTACTGTGGCTCTTACCAATTTATTCGCGATGATTATGGTGGCCCCTATTTTGCTTTCCTCCCACTCCAGACTAGTTTGGTTTTCTCGAGTCTTCTCCTGACTCTTTCTGTGATGCTTGCGACGGGCACGCTTTCGTGAGGCAGGTTTGTCTGTCATCAACCGATGGTGATCTCCTCTACAAGGATTTGATGTGGTAGGGATACCCTCTAGTTCGTCCGCAAGATCGATCAGCTCATCTAAGGTGAAAAAGTATCGGCGGCGGATGTACTATTGGTAGTCAGGTAAGGCGTTGCGGAAGATACGTTCAAGTTTCTGCTCTGCGGTAAGGTCTGCATGCCGCATCAGGTTTTGTAGTGTCAGGACATAATCTTTAAAGGCTTCTCGCGTGCGCTGAGTACGTTTTCGTATTTCATCTTCAAGTTTTTCAAAGTACCTTGCTGGTAAGAAAAACTTGTAGAAGTCAGCTTTGAACGCGTCCCAGTGGGTCCAGTTTTTATTATTGTTTCTGTACAACACTAGAGCCTTGTCTCTGAAACACTCCGCTTGTACTTTCAGCACCTGATTTATATCTACCTGGTACATACCTGACAGCTCCTCGACCCGCTCGACAAATCTAACTGGATCTTTTCCGCCGTCATATATTAGGCCCCATTTGCGTACCAACTCTACCACCATTACACGATTATTCATGTCGAGTTCGGGTGGGAGCGGTATGCTTCCGCTAGACTTGGAGGGAGATGCTGTGGTGGGGGATGTAGGCACTGGAACACTGAGATTCGAGGACGTACCTGCTGCCTCGTGTTGCTGTTGTAGTTGCCATAATCGCGCCATCATCTTGTTCGGTACTTATAAATTTGCTGAGCCGCTTCCTGAGCTCCTCTACACTACCACTCGCTGGTTGACTTAACTCGCTTAGGCAGTTAATTAACTCCTCTCGTTTGAGGCTGTATACCCAGGATGTCTTCACCATGGTGGCTGCTCACGTTTATGGAAGTCTTCTGTGGGGGTTTTTTCTTTAAAACCTTTTTGATTTTTTTGTTCTTTTAGCACTTTTCACTTTCACTTCAGCCGTTTATGTAGTTTTTCAGGAAAACTGCATCTGTTGCTTTTTTTGCTGGATGCGTTTTCTGATGACGGGAAATGAAGAAATATGTACTGCTGTTTTTAATTTGACTTAAGGTCCCTGCTCGGGCGCCATTGTAACGACACGTTCTCGCTGGATGTTGGGGTAGAGCTTATCGGCGTCCAGGGTCGTTGATTGTATATGCGAGGATACAATAAAACAACGAGTGTTGTTAGCAGAATTTGTTTTATTACAAGAAGTGGGTTTTTTATTACAAGAATAAAAGAACAAAATGTTGTTCAGTTCTTGGGACGCGGAGGATTTTCTTGTTTGCGAGTGGGTACCAAATAGCTGGAGAATATTCCTACTGTTCATTCACCGATACGGAGACACTCCTATTAGGTGCAACAAACTAAGTATGAATGTTCTCCTACCCTAATTAAACCGGACCGTATTTACTTGAGTCACTAGCTATGGGTGAGTAACGAACACACCCCCAGTAAGGAGACACTCCGGTTAGAAAGAGGTTCGCCAATTACCCACTCCTAGGCTCAGCAACAAAAAGCACTACTGAAAACCACCAAATAGCCAAATTCATTCACCGATACGGAGACACTCTTATTGGATGCAACAAATCTAGCTAGGTTTTCTTACAAAATGTTAAATTATACTATTCTACAATTTAATGTTACTCAAATAACGACTTACCTCCAAGTAGGATTCCCAAGAACTGATCTTGATTTCACTCTGCTTTGCCCTTTTATACATGCGCAAAGCAGAATGTTCCTTACTTGAATATTTACAACAAACATTATAATAAAGCTGGCGTTATATACAATTCATTGGAAAATAATTTCATTATAATACTAACTTGTTACACTACAATGCTAGTGTACAGTTACCTACGTAAAAACATGTGTATAGAGACGCACTCAGCGTATGTACTCGCAGCTTTGGTTCGTTTTGATTTTATTTAGGTGCGTACAGGCAATGCATGTATCAGAGAACTTCACTTGTTGATTAAAAAACCGTTCAACAATAACAAAGGCACAAAAAACTTGTCTTTTATTTGCAAATGATCAAACTTGCCCGCACACTCTCTTTTGTTGTTGATTTTAAATCAACCGAACATATGCCTCTTTGCTGGTTCTGATGCTAAACACATCGGCTTACTCACAACAATAATCTTTTTTAAGCTAGGAATAAAAACATTAATCAAACTTGCTCAAGCTTTTATATGCGTTGTTCATTATAAGGCAATCGAACCACATGCAAGTTGAACACTTGCTTATTTTCATCATAGGTCGAATCAAACTTGTCAACTTGTGTACTTGTCAATTCCGCTCAACGCTCAAAAATTTGATCAACATTAAAGTACAAAAAGCAAGAAATCATTGTGTATGAATTTGTTCATTCCTATCAACAAAGGCACGCTTGTTTTTTTTATTTTAATTTACAGTGGTTTATGATGTCCATTCGCGTTGTTTATGACAAAATAGCAAATTTTTTTAAGAAAATATTATTTTTATTTGCAGTTCGATATTGCAAATAATATTTACTATTATTTTTGTTTATTTTTATCTGTTCTCCTTTACAGTGGTTTTTTTTGTGTTATTTAATTTGTATTTCTTATTAAGCTAAAATTGAGAAGCACAAATTTTCTGCAGCATAAGTAGCCCTCCAGTACTTATTCGTTTTCCATAATTATTTCACTTAATATGGACCGTATTATATTTTTTCCCTTACGCCGAGGCGACAAGGTGTAAACTTTCTTGGAAATTTGACTTAAAAATTTTTTTTCCCTTTTGTCATATTTGCATGTGTATTTCGGCGTATGTAATTCAACTAAATTTGTTCTCTTAATCGGACACATGTTTAACAATAAAAAACAAACAAATGATCAAACTTGTGCACACATTCTCATTTGTTTCAATTTTGTAAAGAAAAAAGTCCCATAAACCACCGTGCATTTGCCCATGTGTATTCCCTTTAACTTTGTTTTTGATGAACAAATTCAAATAAATACTAAACCTGTACCTCCACTCATGTATCAGTGTTGAATTGGTTATGTTGTTTGCATTGTTCGTATATCATATTGCTCAAGCAGCGTTGCCAAATGTGCAGATTTATCTGCATTTGACAGTTTTTCTAAGCATTGAGCAGTTTTGCAGTTTTTTTCTTTAAAAACCAGTTTTTCTGTAAATTGTGCAGATTTTGCAGTTTTTACATTTTACTTTTTTTCTCTTAATTTTGTTATTTTAATTCCAATTTCTGAAACCATAATTTTACCCCATTTGCTTAATATAACAGTGGCAAGGTTAAACTATACTTTTTTATACGAGTATGTAATTATCACATACATCTTTTTGCACCCCTGACGACAAAGCAAGTTGAATTTTACCAAGGTGTATATTGCAGGTGGGAGCACGAGCTCACTAGCCTAACCTGATAAAACGTCAAACTTAGTAGTGTCGTTTAACGATTTTTGCAACTGTTAAGGTAGTTTCTACAATAAGTGTTCTATTTTTGTAGAAATGGTTGTACCTGTTAGATAGATATGCCTTGTGTTTTTCTATTACATAAAACAAATTTAAATTTTTAATTATTGGTTTCAATATAAATATGAGAACGACATCGACTTGTCGAGATTCTGGAACAGGCAGTATTATATCTGAATAATAATGAACTCTTTTTGTTAATTTAAACCCTATGTACCTATATATTTTTTATTAAAATGAATTGCTTTGTTATATGTAGATGTATATCATATTTAATTTGTTGTGTTATGTTTTTGTTTTAATAAAAAAATATGAAAAAAAAACTATATTTATTTTTGTGAATTTTTTATGTGCAGTTTTTTTACGTGAAAACAAGTTTTTTTTTTCTAAAGTTGCAGTTTTTTTTAAAAAAGTTATGGCAACGCTGTGCTCAAGTCACACAGACATGTTGTGTGAATTAATGAGGCAGAACACACTGGATGAATTATGCTGGCATAACATGGCAGCTTGTAGGCATTTTCGGTGAAGAGGGTAGTTTTTGGTTGGCATAATTTTTCAACCAGCTTCAACCCCGCACAAGCAGAACAAAACTAATACATACACACTTATGAAAACACAGGTTCTGCGTTTTGTTTTTTACAGAGCGTTTTTTAGTCTTTCGTTGTCCATCTTTGTGTAAACATGAACTTCAAAACAAAAGGGGGTTGGTCGCGCCAACAACCATTAAAATTGATGAATGAGTCAGTAAGGGTTTTTTCGGTAATTTCAAAAACATATAAAAATTTTTGCAGTAATTTTAGTAACTAGTAAAAGTTTTTGGTTACTGAAAATTTCAGCAAAATTTTATTGAAATTACTTAAATAACTTTTACTGGTGACGAAATAAACTTATATGAATGTACCTTTAAAAATTCACTTTTCACGTTTAGATTAAAAAAAATTAAGTTGTCCTTTTTTAATTGGTGTGTCCTTTTTTATATTTTGACTATTAGTTTTTCCTTTCTTCAAACTCCTATATTAAAAGTCCTATTTTCTCAATACAATAAAAGTTATAATCACCAATACAATATTAATAATATCATCACCAAATGGAGTGTGCAGAAATGAAAATCTTTTTATCAAATTATTGTAATATATTTGGACATATTTTATTGTTTAAAAAACATTAATATATGCTAGTTAGAGGGCCATGCCTAAAGTATATGCAATTGTTTATAATTAGTGAATACAATTTTTATTACATTTCTAAATGTCCTTTTTGCATTGAAAAACATGGTTATCGTAATCATAGTTGATCTTAAATAGGGTGCAGACAATTTTCTATTTTCGGCAATTTCCTTAAAGGTTCCTCCTGTAGCTAAAAATCTTTAAGTTGCAGAAAATTTTTCTTGAACCGGAATACATTTTCTCATATGTATTCGCTTCTTTTCTTTGCCTTCTCATCTTCTAGAAGTAATGCTGCAGCTTCAAAGTTACAGGCACTAGAAATTCCTCCTAAGATTATAGCAAATTTTTCATCACTTATTCCAGCCATATTTGTGCTAAGTTTGTTTCATAATGTATGTGTACAGCGAATGAAAGACAAACATCAAATAAACAATAAAATACTAACACACACAAAGCTGTGTATACGTATACAATTTTATGCCAGATGAATTAATCCAGTGTGTTTTGAAAAGAACAAAAATTAAGCGGACTAAAAATTCATCCAGTGTGTTTTGCCTCAATGAGAATAAGAGCGTTTGGACACGATGAATTTACTGCAAGCCCTTCTCTTGCCTGTGCGATCTTGCTCATAAAATGCTTTTGTTAATTTTACTCATAATCAGAATTTGATGTATACATCAGAATGAAATGATTTTTAATCATCATTGAATTTTTCTTTAATCTTTACAATGAACAAATATTTGCGTGCTGAACAAAATCAAGAAAAATCGTGATTTTGAAGTACTCTGGCATGTATGTCGATATGCATGTACATGTTTATGCACAATCAGACGACACAACAAGTTTCATGCTTTGACTTACGACCGTTACACAAATTGTGTGCCAGTATAAATGCTTGTACATAAGCAAAGAATTTGGAAATCAACTACACTGCGACTTACGTACATATGTAGGAATGTCTGTTGGTTTCTTTTCTATATGACCATTTAGCAAGAACAAATCACACATGCGCACAATGGGGCGCAGGTTGATTTATTTGCGTGGTCAAGTGAAGTAATACAATCTTACTTAACACAAAAAAATATAATATAATTTTCAGAATTCAACTAATCATATTTCCTTATTACAAATTCATAGATAATGTTAAAATATTGATTATGATATTTACGATGTGCCCAAAAACGACTACAGGGACTTTTGGTCGTCACACACCGTCCAGAAGCACGGCTGCCAGATTTGACGTCTTTTTGATGATTTTGGGTGCTCAAAATAGTATTTTGACGGCTGGACGATTTTTGCTTTTAATTGGACGATTTTCATATAATTATGGGTACATTGACTATATTGTACAATGTATGAGTACATTGACTATGCATTCCATAAACCGGCATCAAGAAGTATTAAAAATGCTGCACAAACGCAATCAGTGCAAAATCTGAACTGAGCAGAAATGCGTTTCGGAAGTCGCTCTGTAAGTTCATATCGCTATGCTGCATTCAAATAAATTATACTTTACAAATAATATAAATTTCGACTTTTGAATTAGATCTTGCTCAATAAAAGTTTTAAAGCGACTTAACAGAAACACAAAATGTATGTTCCCAAATTCAAAAACTACTAAAAGAGTTATAAAAATTTTTTTAAAATAATTTCGTTTCAAAGTGATCATTTTTGTTTGATAAATTTAACTCGGTATTGTATTCTGATGATAAAATTAATACAACTACAAATTAATTAAAATTGTGAAGACTTTTATGAACAACTGTGTAAATAACTGTTAACAAGATTAGACTGCGAGATAAATTCGAAGCCTTAAGCATAAATAGTTAATACAATAACATCAAAGACAATAATGCGCTGAGTTTTTATTTGTTCCAAAAGTGATAGTCAAGAAATTGTTTGAATGCAAACATTTAAAATTGTAAAACTTGTAATAAGCTGAAATATATATATATATATATATATATATATATATATATATATATATATATATATATATATAATTTTTTTTGACGTTATGATAGCAACTATCAATAGTGGCCCCACGACAACTTCACTAGAACCACCCTGGAACAGCCTTGATATTTCGTCAGGGTGGGTAGTATTACCAGTATTATTCCTATTTCCTCCTTAGTTCCTAGGTAAGGAGGTTCGGAACTGATGCGCATACTTCATCGTTAGTTACTGACGACACTTAAGACGTATTGATTCTCCTACGAATCTGTTCTAATCTGCGAAGTTCTATTAGAACTAGCTGTACCAAATTACACACGCTGGTCCAATTTAATAAGGATTTCAGCATGACCGGTTTTATATTCCCCGGGCCGATCGTAAGTCCCAATCCTTCTTCTAAATACGACCTCCAGTTGTTGAATCGTGAGCAGACAAAGACGACATGCTCAGCATCCTCAACTACATTCCCACTGCAATGTGGACAGAACGGGGAATCATCGTGCTTGAAACGAAAGAGATATGACCTAAAGTACCCATATCCAGACAAGAACTGTGTTAGGTAATAGTTTAAATCACCATGTTTCCTAGTCAGCCATACTCTGCCGTCGGTATGCATAAGTTCATCTGCCCTTTCCAGTGGTTGACCAGCGTTCCTGCCACTTTCGTAAACATAAGTCCGAGTTATCCCCATTTATCATTTCTAAATCGATTGGAACTATACCTACAATGATAAAAGCCGCTTCGTCCGATACTGTTCGAAATGCACTACTACTCTAAAAACTGCTAACCCCACATATGTGGAGTATCTAAGTGAATCTGACCATACTGGGTGTGCCTTACGGCTTAACTGACGATGCTCTTAACATCGGGTGAAATTGGGTGTCACCATCACCCCTCTTAGCACCAAGAGGCCACAAGAAGGCGACCTCAGTTCACCCAGGTGGCAATTTCTAGAACATGATTTGGTAAGCCCCACACGGTGGGCTTGAACTCGGCGTAAATGCATTTGTTTAGCACTTCCAATTTTGTTTTGGCATTCGATTCCTGGACCCATCAGAAGGTCAGAAAAAAAAATTCACCGTAATTCTTAGAGCCGTTTTTGAGAAAAACGCGTTTTTTCTGCAAAATTTGAGAAATTTAGAAATATTCATTTTCGTGGGCGCATGAGATGTCAGGCTTGCCTATTTGTGAATTTGGAGCTCCCTTTTGTAGCAGATAACCTTTTCCTAAAATATATCTTTAATCTCCTGTCTCACAAATTGAACCCCCTATCCACCCTCCCACACCCTTTGATTTACACCGGTAATATGAATTGGTGGTCTTTAAATACATGAATCTGCCTGTTTATGAAAATAAATAAAATAATTCACAATAACAATAACGTTTTGTTTTAATTCTTGATTCGCTTGACAGGCCTGTAGGTCATTGACAATCAAAATTATTGGCAAAATAGCCTTAGTAGTCAAATGACATCCAAAGTGTCAAGTTCAATATTCTTTTTCATTTGTGGTATTTTTTTTGGAAAAAATGTGCAGGAAGTCGAAGGACCATGCGGGGACCCACAAAGAAAATCAGGAGCGTATATGTTTACTCTGTCTGCAGAAGAAAAAGCAAAAGTTCTGTGCAGTGCCTGTAAAATTCTCGTTTATCGGTCAGTGAAGTCAAATAATTTGCATAGTGTGCAGTTACACAGAGTTTCAGCCTTTGCACGAGTCTTTTTTTGAAAAATCTTGAATCCGGTGAAATCTGGTAGCGTTATTCCTTGGATCATGGACCCATGATCCAACACCTTGCTAGAGTGCCGATTCTATCTAGATGATCTTTTATTTGCTGATTCACAACAACACATAGATTTTGCTACTATCAACCGGACCGAAGTCCAGCCGCAAGGATTGGACATCAATCCTTATCTGACAAATCTTCCACCAAATTGGTAACCACAACCACCACGTGTACTCCCGAGGGAGACCTCACCAATAATTAGCCGCAGTAAACTGCGGGGTTCGTACTGGATCCCGTGGTACCAGTTCTGACTACTGGTAAAGCCTCGAAAGTCAAACCAGTGAAGGTTCTATAAACTTTCTATCGACTTCGGTTTCTTTTTTACTCAAACCTAGGTGTCGCCTCACCTATTGGTTCTTACTCAGGCAGGTAGGCGAACCTACTACTTTTATATTCTTATATGCACTTAGTGTGCATAAAGGATAATGCTCCTTACTACTCCAGCGATCACCGATCTGAATATATTTTGGCCCTCTTGTATTTGGCATAATCCGAGATTGCCAAGCAAGTTTTCGATGCTTTGGATGCTATATATCTACGGTGATCATATTTTTCAACCCAGAAAAGAGGACATTTAGAAATGTAATAAAAATTGGTTTTACTATTTATAGTCAATTGCATATATGTATTCTAGGCATGGCCGACTTACTTACATATAATAATGTTTTTTAAACAAAACATGCCCAGAACTTAAAATATGTCCAGAAATATTGCAGTCATTTGAGAAAAAGATTTTCATTTCTGCACAATCCATTTGATGATAATAATTTCTATTGTATTGGTGATTTTGACTTTCATTGTATTGAGAAAATAAAACTTTTAATTTTGGAGTTTAAACAAAAAAGTATTAATAATAAAAAAAAGGGTCAATAAAGGAGATCTCAATTAAAAACAGGACACTTTAATTTTTGTTTATCAATCATCACGCCCAGATATTTCAGAAATGCCTTCGATTCTATGCAACAGGTGTCAACATACCGGGTAATAGTTTCCCTAGCCTTACGGCAACTAATCAAAACCGCTTCGGTTTTATGATCAGCTAGAGTGAATCCCATTGAAGTGATCCAGGACTTTACTAGTTGTACGCTGGCATTTGCAACGGTTTCTGCCTCTAATAATTCTTTGGCCTCACACACTAACGCTATGTCGTCTGCAAATCCCACTATCTTTACTCTTTCAGTTAAACTCAATCTTAGTACTCCATCGTACATTACGTTCCACAACAATGGTCCAAGCATCGATCCTTGGGGAACTCCACCGTTAATCCTACGTTTCCTTATGCCTACATCTGTGTTATAGATCAAGTCTCTATTCCGGAAATAATCCTGCACTATTCTTATCAGATATTCTGGGATGTCTAATGGAGTTAAAGCATCAACAATACGCACCTAGTTTGCAGTATTGAACGCGTTCTTCACATCCAACGTCACAACTACACAGTACTACTTCGTACCACTCCTCCAAATCTTGGAATAGATAGTTCGAGCAGCAGTTTCCACTACCATATTTATAGCATTCACTGTTCACCTTGCTTTCCTGAATCCAAATTAGTTGTCTCATAGGCCATGTCTATCTTCAACGCTGTTCGCAAGTCTTCTGCAGATTACACCCTCTAGCAATTTCCAACATCTATCTATCATACACAGTAGCCGATAAGATGAGGGGTCATCTAGAAGTTCATTGTCCTTTGGTATTATGACCAAGTTCTGCCTCTTCAATCTTGTTGGAAAAGTTCCCTTACTTAAGCATGCATCCACCACTTTTAAAAACTTCTCGGGACACAGTTTAACGGCCTGATTCAACACTATATTTGGAATACCGTCCAGGCCCGGTGCCTTTTTGCCCTTAAACGTAGAGACAACGTCATCGATCTCAGTTATTGTAACCGAAGGAAACCTTAAAGTTTCGTTAGGATGGTTGTGCCCCCTTAGGTGGTGTCTCCTGATGCGGAACCCTCGAGGATTGGTCCTTCACTCGGTTGCAACGGGCTTAGGCGTTTAAGTTTCTTTGTGACCAGCTTATATGCAAGACCCCAAGGATCATTATTTACCTCGTCACAAATACTAAGAAAGCACTGCCGTTTGGTCCTACGAATTGCTACTTTTAAGGCCCTCCTCTTATCCCTATAATCCTGTTGGTGTGCACTATTCTCCAACCTACCTCGAGTTCTTGTATATTGCCTTCTGGGACGTATACACTCAGCCCTCAAGCTAGCAATATCAATATTCCACCAATAAACCGGTGATCCCCTTGCGGATCCTTTCCGGCTCACCATAGATACATCGCACGACCGCGTGATATGGTTTACCAATTGTACCGCCATATCCTCAGCTGAACCATTCAAGTCCACACCCTCCATACAGATGGCAAAAATATCCTTATCAAAGGTATTCACTTTCCATCCTGTCAAACCTTGTGCCCGGAGGGTCACACGACGTATATCATCCTGCACATCTATAATAATGGCACTGTGATCGCTGTGAGTATAAAGATCAGATACTCTTCAGTTTACACGGTTTAAGATGGTTTCACTGGCAAACGTAATGTCAATAACAGATCCACCATTTCCTCTTCTGAAGGTTTCCTCATCTCCAGAATTCAAGAGTACAACACTCAGTACAGAAAGGGCTTCCAATAGAATCCTTCTCCATGCATTTGTCGAAGGGCAACCCCATTCAACAGCCCACGCATTGAAATCTCCTGCTATTATAACAGGACCCCTGGCGGCAGCGTCCATGACTATGTTGTCTACAATAACACGAAAGTCATCAATAGAATACCTAGGAGGAACATATCAGCTGTACAAACATATGCCGGAAACAGTGGCCCGCGTGTACCCGCATTGTGGTGCTGACCTCTCCCTCAATGTTAAGGAACCGGTAGTCCATATAGCCGATGTATCTGTATTATCAGCAACCCAATTTGCAGATACAATCCTCTTATATGGCTCGCAAAGTACTGCGTCGTCCACATTTAAATCTCTTACGCTTTGCCTAAGCAACTCTTGTGCTGCTTGGCAATGATTGAGATTTAGCTGTAGTATGCGCATTTTGATTCTTAAGTACTGTTCTAACCCTTAAGCCTTTGCAGTGCGCTCTTGTAGTACGGGCAAACTACACATCCGATAACATGGTCACCGTTAGTGTTTGTACCCTTTCTACAAAGCAAACACGACGGTTTATTGGAACATGTTCCAATCCTGTGGACAGTTTCCCCACACCGCACTAAGGGTAAAACGTTGCTATTTTTGGCATAAATTCAGTTATTTTTTGTTTAAAATTTAAAATCTGCTTTCGTTTTTTGAATTCGTATACTCTAACGGTTATATAAACGTTTTTTTATAATTTTTATGTTGCACCCTGTTATTTTATGAAAGGAAAAAGTCAGCTGTTTCATGTTTACATTAGAAAGAGAAAATGCGCGCGAAATTTTTACTAACTTTGATCGTGAGTAAAACATTAATTTTAAACACTGTGAAAAAGTTTAAATATGGAAGAAGTTAGACAAAGTATGTAAAACAATTTGTGATATAGTTTAAAAAATAGTTGTGCGTTATTGTCTAGTAATTCAGTGTGTTGTTGGTGTGTTATTATTGGTCAAAACTAACAAACATACGTGTGTTGTGTGGAATATAACTTCTGTGTATAGAAAGGTATTTGCAATATTTTTTAAACAAGTTAGTAATCAAACTGTATATAATCAAACATCATTAACACTTTTTGCTCCTTTTTGTTCCTTTTCGGAAAAAACTTCATTTTGTAGTTTCATACGAGTTTTGCCATTCAACACTGCTTGAAGTTTGGAGCAGCAAAAATCGACAAGCAGATAGTGTAAAAGAATTTATTTTGGAAAATATTACACAACAAAACTTATCAGATGAGCAACATCAGTTAATTAAACAAAAAGTCAAGCAATTTATTGCTTTTATAAATTTAAATTTGCCAAAATGCAATCGAATACTTGAACGATTTAAAAAAAACATTCGCGTTGGCTTGCATCCAATATAACTATTGAAATAAGTGATTGTGGCTTGCCCGGCAATAAACGAGGTCGGAGGCATTTAGACTATACTGATGCAGGGCCTCGTTTGAAGAGAAAGTTAGCATCTGAGCTTGCCGCAGAACAAAAACATTCAACACCTCTTTTATTGCACGCTGCTTCCGTTTCAGCTAAAAAATCAAACGAAAAACAAACTGCATTTCTTTTGAAAAAAAGCTGTTAGCAACGAGAACTTAACAGAAATTATAAAGAAACTGGAAAGGAGTGATCCGGTGCCAATAAGTGCTGATGAGGCATTAGCTTTTTTCATTAAAAATGGCTTTACAAAGCAGCAATACATTAACATCAAAGCATTAAATAAGCAGCACGGATGTGACATTTATCCTCCTTACTCCGAGATTGTAAAATCAAAATTAAAATGCAGGCCTAAGGAAATCAGCTATTGTGATACTAAAACAGAAGTAACAATGCAAAATTTACTGGACCATACAGCTGATCGCATACTTGAAATGCAAAAGGACGTTCTTGATGTCGCTGCACCAACACATTGCAAATTAATTGTAAGTTATGGGTTCGATGGTTCGACAGGACAGAGTTCATATAAACAACGTTTTGAATTGGATGAACATATTGGACTAGACCATTCACTCTTTGTGACAACCATAGTTCCATTGAAATTAATAGATGAACTAAATAGAGTTATTTGGCTAAATAACTCTCCACAGTCTGTCAGATTCTGTCGGCCTCTAAAAATAGAATTTATAAAAGAAACTACTGAACTTATTGTAAGTGAAAATAGTAAGTTAGATATTCAAATTAAAAACATCCAAGAACACATCTATGTACACAAGGGCAAAAACATTGTTGTTAAATACGAAGCGCATATGACTCTTATAGATGGTAAAGTTCTGAATATTTTAACTGGTACCAACTCATGTCAATCCTGCCCACTATGTGGTGCTAAGCCAAATCAACTGCTAAAAACCCATGACTACAACTCGAAAATCTTTGGCGTTAAACCAAATAATCTTAAATATGGCGTAAGCCCTTTACATGCGTGGATAAGATTTTTTGAATTTGTGTTAAAAATCTCGTATAGAATGGAATTAGAGATATGGCGTGTTAAAAATGATGACAAAGTCAAAGTCTCTTTGCGAAAACAGTACCTTCAGGAAAGATTGTGGACAGAAATGGGTCTCAATGTAGACAAACCCCAACAAAATGGCAGTGGAACTACCAACGATGGAAATACTGCAAGAAGAGCATTTAGAAATGTTGGGCTCTTATCTTCCATTTTAAATTTCGATTTAAGTATTCTCAAACACTTTTTCATTATATTGATTGCCATTTCTTGTGAATATAAGATTGATACAGAAAAATTCAAAAACTTTTGTAGCCAAACATTCAATATGTATTTTGAAAAGTATTCTTGGTATCCAATGTCTCCAACTGTGCACAAAGTTTTGGTACATGGGCACCAAATAATGGATACTTGCATACTTCCTGTTGGAGTTCTAGGAGAAAATGCATCAGAAGCAAGAAACAAGCTGTATAAAAGCGACAGGAGATCGCATGCAAGGAAATGTAGCCGATTGGATAACATGACAGACGTTTTTAATAGAGCAATGGATTCTTCAGACCCACAAATGTCCACCATAAGTTTAACAAAACGAAAAAATATCAACAAAAAGAAGAGCCTACCCAGAGAAGTCATTGCCCTTTTCGAAACACCTGGTATTGACTTTTCAGACACATTAGAAGGTGATGAAAATGAAAATGAAGCAGAAGACGATGAGGCCGACGAAATTGACAGTTTTGGACTGGAGAATATTGAGTTGGAAGAAGAAAATGAAGACGATTAAGTTAGAAGTCTATATTCATAAATGGTTTGTAAAATGACAAAGGCATATTAGAATTTGTGTCATATGATTGTTTTTCAGGGATCATGAGCAGTTTTATATCTTAACAAAAAGGCTGAATGAAGCCATGTCTATCATCTGAGTCTACCTAAAAAATATAAACACATTGAACTTAATCTTGTATCTAAAAATATGAAAATATTTTTAGATACAAACTTGCAGATTCTTGAAACAGCTTTCTAGTGACATATATTTCAAAGAATGAAAATAAAATAACGAATTTATGTCAAAACCTGAACTAATGTTTTAATTGGGAGGCGAAAGTGGGCGTGTTCCAAATAAAAAGAAACCAAAATTCCATTTTGGTGTTAGTTAAATTCGTGCAAAATTTTAATTGTCTAGCTTTAAAACTACAATTAATGCCAAAAATATCGATTTTTTGCCCACAGTGCACCGCAAGTAGTTCTTGGATAGATCCTGACCCCTACAATTTGTCACCCTATATCCATAGTCGAGGCAGTTGTAGCACCTTTTCGGTGCTATCTTTTCCCGTATTCAACATACGATCCAGCCGATGCGTATCCTCGACATCTCAAGAAGACGTCTAGCAAGAGTAGCACTCAGGCCAATCGTGGCAGTTTGTGTGCCCCGGACTCTCTCCTCAGAGATTTAACTTTAGTCATCTGCAGTAAATTCGTCGGATTTACTAACTATGGCATCATAGATGTCCTCCTTAGAGGTCACCTCATCTATGTCCCTAAATTCAATCCTAACCTCCTGGGATAGGGCCCGTACTTCGGCAGCTTCACCCAGTACCGCTTCCACTTCTTTTTTAAGATATGACTATCTTGCTATATATATTTATATTTAATATATGTATATTATATAGGATTATAGGGATATCTATATTAAATATAAATATATATAGCAAGATAATTATATCTCAAAAAAGATCAAACTTAGAAAATTGTGAATAAAGTTTTTTAAAATATATGCTTTCAGACACGATTGCACAAAATATATTTTGTTGTAAATTCGGTTCAGCTTGAGATATAATACTGAACCTTTTTCTACATATCGATGGGTTAATATTAAAAAAAAGCAATGTGAGTCCGATCACATGGGAGATGTGTAAACATCTAGTAATGGAAAAATTTTTTTAAGTTGGAAGTACTTATGCTTTTAGTATATTTCTAATTAATCAATTAAAAGTATCAAAATATTGTAAGTACATAGGAATTTGCTGGTTTTCTTTTTGTTTTATTTGACTTATTTTGTTAGTAAATGGGCACAGTGCAGTATATACCTACTGCATTAAAAGTTGCAGTAAGCAGTACATTTACTGATTACTAAAAATATTCAGTAAATTTTTGCTGGTAATCAAATTTAATTTGCAATATCGGTAAAATCGTAGGACCGTATTCATAATAAAATTGTAGCAAATGGCAAAGTTTTCTGCATTCAAATTTTGAAATTTTTGTAAGAAAAAAATTTAGCCACCAGGTAGAATTTCATTATAAATACGGGCATTACTGATTACTTAAAATTCAATGCACCTCATCATTTAGGCACTTTATAAAAATTGCAGAAAAAAATCTTAGTAATCTGTAAAAATTTACTGGTTAAAAAAGTATTTTTACTGAAATTTTAGTAGTACTGCAAAGTGCCCATCTATGGGAAATGGCTTAAGTACAATAGTTAATATTGGCTATTCGCACATAACGCAATATTCAAATTATAACAACTAAAGCCGTTATTGAGACTAAAGTTTCATATAAAAATTTCAATTAACTTATTGTCAATAACGAGATAATTGTTTTAATAATGAGTAAAGCTTTTAATGCAACACTGTCAGAATTGTGTTCAGTGAAAAGCTTTTACAAAAGAGAAAACTTTTACAACAAAGTACTTATTGAATACACTTTACTGAAATTTGACTTGTGCTGTTGGCTGAAGTAGTGGAACACGAGACTATGAAGCGAAGTTTCCTGAGTTCAACCCCGCTCTGAGTTTTGGGAAAATTTAAATAACTTTTCTTCAGTTGAAAAATGTTAATTGTCGTAGCAATATTGAGTATGTATGAACACCAAAGAGATATTGTCAATTAACTGAATATTGTTTCAATTAAAACTATGTTTCAGTTAAAAATATGAACACAGTATTATGGTAACTAAAATAAGATATATAAATTTTTGACTCTACTGTATTTAAAAATCTACGGAAAACTGCATCTATTGTAGTGGAATTATAAGTTGTGGGGGTTTGTGGAGAATTGCTCATATGCAAGTGGAAAACGTCAAATAAAAATTTTGATAAAGCTTGCGACTGTGGGTTTGCAAAATTTGTATTAAAAACTCTACCCATCATAATTGGCATGAGATGGAGATTGCTACCCAATTGTCGTGCACCAGCTTCACTGTAAGGCAACAGTACATAATGAAGATATGTTATAATATTTTCTACTGTTTGACAGGAGAAATGTAGATGGAATTCACTGCAACACATATCCCCAATTGTATAATTTCCGCATGAAAAACTTATTTGTAATCTCAAGGTATTAAGCTGGTATGTATTTTCATTTTCATTGTTTTGACAACTTTGTAAATCGCAACTCCACCAGATCGTTGTCCTGATGTATGGTTTGTTGAGTACGTGGGTAAGTTCATATGGCAAATCACAAGTTTTTAACATAGGCATTTTATGCAGCTTTTGACGAAAAAATGCCAACGGTTCTGCGTTATGGTACCCGGAAAACGAATCAATTGCAACTGATATTGCTTTATTAGGCGCCATACTTAATATGGACTGATTATGTTGTACAACAGTCTCATTTCAAAAAAATTTTTTATTCATTTTATTTATTTGCTATTATTTGCCCCTCGATAACATAATGTACGACAGTTAGCAAAAACTATGGTGTTGAGTGTGTTTCTATCAGTGTTCGAAAATTTACCTTATATAATGTACTTTCGTGTTCTGTACGGTAGAATATTAAATACACAAACGCAAATAGTGTTTGTGTAACAAATACAAAAAAAAAGAACTGTTCTGCTTGTGATCTTTCTGCACAACGAGAATGCTGTACTGAACAAACTCAACATAAAGATGAAAACATTTAATTGTGTTTTGTTTTTCGTGGACAAACAACAAACTTCATTGTGTTCGGTTCAGCACGTTATTTTTAATGTATAGTTTGTGTATTTACTATTAGTATTCGTTTGTCTTTCTTGCTATTGAATTTTTATTTGAATTTTATAATGCCGCGCCCAAAAAATATTTTATTGCAAACATTGTATTCCACAAACGAAAGTAATGAAATTATATGTAATAATGATAATTGTGATAATAAAGTGTTAAATTCCCACAGCGGTAATTTAGAAAGACATTTAAAACTGATGCATCCAGATGTATATAAAAATTATATTTACCAAAAGGAATTAAGGAATAACACTATACAACTGAAAGGAAATGGTGTAACGAATTCTATCAATAAAAAAAATATAGAGCTTGCCATTGTAGAACTGTTTACTAGAAATGGGCGCCCACTCCATATGGCCTAAGATAGGGCATTTAAAATATTAGTGAAACCCGTATTCGATGCAGTGGGCATTAAAGCAAATGAGCACAATATAAATGAAAGAATATTAGCGTTTGCTCATCAAATAAAAATAGAAATTGCGAACGATATTAAAGGAAAATTATTATCACTTAAAATTGACGCTGCCACTAGACGTGATTTAAGCGTACTGGGCATTAATGTCCAGTACATAAAAAATGGACAAATTGAAATTAAGACACTCGCCGTGAAAGAACTAAAATCTAGTCTCACGAGTGACTACCTAAAATCCATAATCCTAGAAGTGTTAGCAGAATATTCGATAGATATCAGTCACATTTTAACTATAACAAGTGATAATGGAGCAAATATGCTTAAAGCTGTAAAAGATTTAAATCTTGGTGAGTACATATATGTATAAATTAAATAGAATCATACGTTTTATTATAATTATGTTAAATAAAACAAATAAGTCGGTGTCCACATTTGCAATTTTGTTGCAGCAATTCTTGAATGTTTTAGGTGAGAGAGGTGAGAAGCTTGGGGAGGGGTACAGAGGTTCATGTTCTCGGCAATTCTCTTTTACTTTGCAATTCTCACTATTCAACTTGAAGTTGGCTGTAGGTATATTTGACGTTTTGCTTTATTTTATTTCGTCACTTGTATGAAAAACAAAGTAAAACGAAAAGTACATTAATTTGTGGTGTATTAGAAAGAATGTAACAATCATTTATTAATATTTTTTTATCTTCACCTTCCATTTTTTATACAAACTTTAGCATACAATTAAATTTTAATTTTAGAAATGTCAAAATATAATAAGAAGAAGAAAGAAGAAGGCATAAGAAATTCAAAAATTGCAAAACTAGAATTTCATAGTGTGGACACTAACGCAATTCTGCAGCAGAATTTCAGCAACAAAAATTGCAAGTCTGGACGGGGACTAACTTAGATTTGCAGAATATAATGGAGGAAGATAACATTGAAAATAATGATGAAGAAAAAGATTCTGATAGTGATGTAACGGAAGAAAAAATGAAGTCAATTCGTTCTAATTTTGCGTTGCATAGCATAACAGGTGTTCGCTGTGGGGCACACACTCTTCAACTTTGTGTTAACGATGTTATTAAAACTCCAGAAGTAAAGGCAACATTGGAGAAGTGTAGATCTGTTGTAAAGAAACTAAGAACCCAAAATTATATTACTATTTTCAAAAATGGTCGGTATAAAAAACCGATATTAGATTGCGTAACGAGATGGAACTCGACTTTTATTATGATTGAACGCTTAGTAGAAATGAAAGATATTATTCAGTCGCTTAGTTCCGAAAGTCCCTGCCTATATTTAAGTTCCGATGATTGGAAATTCGCCGAACAGTTAATAGAAACCTTTAAAGCGTTTTACGATGCCACATTAAAATTGCAAAGGGAACAATTATGTTTCAGTGAGCTGTATATCATTGTAATGGATATAATATTCAAACTTGAGACCTTACCAATAAACCCAATGTCTATAGCGTTAAAAAATTCATTAAACAGGAGAAAAATTAAATTATTCGACATAGAATTATTTAACGCATCATTATTTTTGGACCCACGCATTAAAGTTTACATGAACGTTGAACAAAAAGACAGGGCAAAAAAATATATTACTACGCTATATAAACGGATGAACACATTAAAAGGTATTTGATTACATATCAGTCATTTAGTATTCATCACCAAATATTCTGTCTTAACTGACCCACAAAAAGTTTAACAAAATTGTAATGCTTTAAAAATTCTGTATCACAATTTAAATATTTTTCGAAAATTTATTACTTTATATTGATGATGAATATAAAATTTGTAAACTTGCTTAATTTGTTTTTGCCTTACAAAACTTTCCTACATATTATATTTTAAAATTCATATTTTATAGAGTCGAAAGCTGCGGAAAAGTCAATCAAGGATGAAAGTTTGTTAAGCCCACTAGCGAGCAACAGCTCAGCAACATCATTTCATGACTTTTTAGAAAATTTGGATCCACTTCCCCTTTCGTCATCGCTTTCACACATATGTAGAAACTGATTTCATGATGTACGACCGGCAACCGAGATTGACTCTACAATCCAATGTTATAAAATTTTGGTCATCACAAAATAATACATTATCTTGTGTAGCTAGCATAATTTTGGCGATCCCATGTATACAAGTAAGCGTCGAAAGACTTTTTTCAGCTATGAAATATATATTATCTGATCAGCGCAATAGATTAACAGGCTTTCACGTAGAACATATCCTATTGGTGAAAGTTAATGGTGTTTTTGATTACGACAATTAATATATGAATGTACTCGCGTCAAATACATGAATTGCTTTTTAAGTTTCCTTTTTAGTTTTCATTTAAACTTTTCCAAAAATTTAATAAATATGTACCTGCAATGAATTTTAATACTTAAAAAATAATAATATTGTTTGATTTTTTATTTTAAACTGCTTGACGTATGCACATACAAATGCCGCAAGCCTTAACAAAAAAGTAAAATAGCTGTATATTATTTAAAAAAAAACATTACAGAACGCTAAAATATAATGTAGTACACAACCACTACAATTGCACTGCTTTCGGACGAAAAATAGAACACTACATAATGTCTGTTACTTGCGTTAAGAAATCATTATGCATTGTATTCCGGTTGCGTAAAAATACACAAGCACTAAGAAAATAGATATCGTTTCTGCGTTTGTGTACAAACATTAAATAATGTTCAGTAAATTTTCGAAAACTGGTTTCCATGCAGCTGTTAAGTTTCTCTGTACTTCTTGTTGTCCGTATGATTACACTAATACACTCATACATAGCGCACACCGATTTGATCTTACTCTAAATTTGTGATTGTATCTATTGTGAAAAATATCATTAACATATAATTGTGCTAGCGTTGTACAGTTTGAAACCATTGCTGTAAAATAACTATATATTTGTATTACATTTCAGTAAACAGCTGATTAATAGCTTTTTCATTACTAAACAGAAGTTTACACATCTCCCGTGTGATCGGATTCATACTGCTTTTTTTATATTAAGCCATAGATATGCAAATGTTATGAAGGAGCATTTTCGTTTAGACAACTTAAAATTCAAATTTTTTGAGATATTGCTATGTTGCAATAAAGAAGAAATGTATCGAATTTGCAATATGATGCATTTTTGATGATTTCTGATACTCATTTTAACGATTTCAGCTCGAAATTTTACGAATTCAGCTCCATTTCATATAGAAACTTTGCCCACAAGACTTTCGCAACCATTTAAATTGTACGGTATAAACATGACTTGACTGGAACTGTGTGTGTATAGTGTGATTGATCCAGAGTTAAATAAGCCATTCCAGCTCATAGAAACACTTGGCATTTAACCGCAGCGCTATTATATTTTCACGATTAAACACATGGTTTTGCGGTTAATTTTAAATGCGTTGCAATCATTTTACACTAAGAACAGTTAGTTCGTAATTATCTGTTATCAGTGGAAAATTGCGGAGATATTACTTAAACAAATAAATAAAATTAAATCACTGATCGGCAAAATTACTGATAAGAGTCATAACATTTAGCGGTGATTTAGAAACGGAGTGGGTCCTTTTTCGAAACTAATACCTTTAATTTTCAGATGACTCATATATTATCAAAAAAATTTGTTTATTATTTATTTAACAATGAAATACGAGTAAGTTATCAGGTGCTCAAAATAGATTTTTCAGTGCGATCAAGATTTCTACAAAATTTCAGATCTTTTCATTGACAATATGTACTTTAAATACTGTCTGATAAGATTTGATCCGATCTGATTAAAACAAACATGTGAAATTTAATGAAATGTGTGAAATCTTTATTTGAGTCGATAGAACGATCTATAAAATTTAATATTTAAAGATGATGTCAAGCGGTTCATTCGCTGGGTCCAATTTTTGCAGACTCTCTCCTTTAGTATTGGATTCCAGTGCGTCAAGCTTTGCGGGCATGTCCCTACAGACATGATATCCTTAAGAAAGACCCACAACAAATAGTCTAAGCGCACGATCTAGGCAGCCAATTGACGGCATGTGGCACCGTCTTGTTGATACCACATGTTCGCCAAATCCAGCTTATGCCGTTTTGGCCAAAAAGAAATTTGTAATCATCTCATTGCCATTCACAGTATCGTTCTTTCTTGCCTTCGAAGTCTTTGCAAATTGATGCCACCGACCTATAATCCACACCAAAGAGTGTTCTTCACGCCAAATATCAAAATTTTGCTTGCTCACATATCCATTCAACCAGATATGATTACGATGCACTTAAAATTCAGTAATACAATGATCAGCAAGCATTAATCATTCATTTTCAACAGTGACATGCTACACGAAAACACCTGATCTGACAAAAACAGTGTTGACAAAAGGAGAGCCGACAGCTCCTTTGTGTGATGCCTTCACACAAGAAGTAGCAACGTAGTTAACTACGGAAAATTTGTCAGAAGAACCCTAAATCTATACAGTTATCTGAGGTGTAGAAATTAACAGTAAATGATCAGTAGTGCGATTCAGTAACTTTTAAAGATTTGTTATCTGTTAATATATAACGCCTGTGTGGCTGTTTGTATTAACGATTGTGCGATTCGGTAACTCCTAGTTAACACCGCTGGTTAAACATTGAAATCCAGTGGCATCTCTGTTAAAACATATGTCAAAATAACGAAAAGCACAAAAGAGAATACAAAAAACAAATATTTTTACATTCTGCACAGACGCCTTTGTTATTATTTCTGGACAAAGTAAGTACCTCTTTAAAATTTAATTTTATTACTATTATATTAATTATTTTTATATGTATGTATGTACATACATATGTATTTTATATTATATTAAAAATGTTTACTTTGTGTTAAAATAAACCATTAAAAAAGTGCTGCTGTTTATTTAACGAAACAGCTGTTCAAGAAAACGCTTGAAATAACGTCAATGGTTAAAATATGTGTTAGTGAATAGCAAAGGCGTTTATTTTAAGGTTAACTACTTTTAACCAAACAATTGTCGTTAAAATTTCATACTGAATCGCACTACAGAGCACCTAAAAAATGGTTGACAACGAGGCTTGATGTTAACTGACACAAAACTGCTTTGCGACTGCAAAAAATATTTAATAAAATAATTACCGTACGATTTTTCGAGTGCAGTTTGCCTGCATAAATAAGTAAGTATTTATTTATCAATGTATGCACACTTCAGTGCCGTAGCGTGAGTGTTAATTGTACGAATACCACACACACACGCACACATTCAAATGTACTTTAGTACGAGTATATGCACATGCATTACATTCATATAACCAAGATGAATTGCTACAATTAAACGAGTTGCGTTTCTTTTTTTATCTCCTGACATTTTCAACTATTTCAGCCATCCATGCATTCTCTTAAATGTTCATTTATTCAGTTATTTTTAAAATATGTGTGAGACGAAGGAAATGGTGAAAGAATGTGTGGCATTCATTATATAGATACAAATTTATTTTTAAGAGTTCCTGCAGTTCACCGCATTTGTTCCCTGACTAGCAAAATTACTGTCACTCCGAAAACGTAGGATCAGTTATGTTCTCGGTTTTTCGGAATCAATAAGTTTTGAGTTTACAAAAATTTTTATCTTGAGAGTTTTTATAAATACGATTTTTTTATTATGCAGATATTCCCATTGACCAGTACCTACTTTGTAGGTGGAAAAAACTTAACAAAGAATCCGTAACGGCCTGGAAACCATTAAGGACTCATCCTGATAGAATGATGATTATAAAAATCTTCTAACAATTCATAAATTTTTGTACAAAAATTTGCTTTATTAACTCGATATAACTCAGAAATTTTTTATAAATTAGACCTTATATACTCCACAAAATTTAATACAAATTTTAAAATAAAAAGTAATTTGTAAACTCGCAAATTTAAACTTGAACCTGAGTAGTAGTTCTCCGCTTAATAATTAAATCAATCCTAAAGTTTGAATAGTGAAATACATATTCATGTTATCTCTAATATTATTTAAAAATCATTTTAAATTTGCGTGTGCAATAATTTTGTGTACATGTTAAATTTACATTGCAAAATTAGTTACGAAAATTCGAAAAACACTGATAATATATACATATAAAATGGGAACACTTCTATATGTTTTGCTCATTGCATGCATTAATAATAGGGCGGAAATTTATTAAAATTGTTCAAAAGTGTAGGCTGGAGTTAGTAAAATAAACCGGTACACAAATGAAATATTTTTTGTTTGTCGTGTGAGTTCCAACAATTACGAGCGGCGAATATTTCAAATACAGAAGAGATGAACCGATACTTACAAGTAAAGCAAAATGCTCATTATATCCTACACGAACTTGTTATGCATTTTCAAATTGCATGGTCGCACTTGTACGCAAAGTAGACGAGATACTCAAATGTTTGGGCTCAGTATTGCCCAACATACATTTTAAGTTGGCGGTGGACTGGTCGGATACAATTCCGCTTATTTTGATGATTTTTGGGAAACTTATTTTCTGGCACCACTGTTTTTGACAGTTCAGCTGTTTTTATGTTACATGTTTCTATTAAATATTTTCAGTTCGTCCTATAATTTAACCATGAATAGACTTTCGAGCCACACAACCTCAGAGGGCCAATTTGCTGAGTTGTTCGCCGCGCACAATCACCTTGTGCAATTAGTCAATGAACCAACACATATTCCGTGTGTTGGAGGGCACCAACATAATACGCTTGACCTTTTTCTAACTTCACATCCTGAAAAGTATGAAGTTACCGTCAATGCACCTCTCGGTAACTCGGATCATTGCACCATTTCCGCAACCGTCAAAGATGTTAAGGAAAGTGCTAGTTCTTCAATTCCGACTCTTTTGAGGAATGACCAAATATTTACTGACCCGGTTGATAAAGCTAATATATTGGCTGAAATATTTGCAAGTAGCTCTCACTTGCCTGATAGCTCTCAACCACTCCCCGCGCTCGAGAGAGTATCCGTCACTATGCCTAAGATATTTTTTCGAGAGCGTGCAGTTAAAAGGGTTCTTGCGGAACTCAGCACAAGGAAGTCTCCTCGGCAGGATCGAATCCCTGCACTGGTCCTGAAGCAGTGCTCTTCGACGTTAGCACGTCCATTAGCCAAACTTTTCAGTACACTATACCAATCCGGTAAATTTCCAATGTGCTGGAAGGTTGCTAATGTAACGCCAATCCCCAAAAAGGGAGCGGCTAATAATCCTGAAAATTACCGCCCGATTGCAATATACTCTGCTATATCGAAGGTGATGGAAACTATGATTAACTTCCATCTTGTGAAATATCTGGAGTCCAACAGTTTACGCAGAGGCCGCTCTACGGGTGACCTATTGGCCCTTCTTTCGGAAAACTGGTGTAGTTCCATACACCGTTTTGGCGAAAGTAAAGTGGTGGCTCTAGATATTTCTAAGGCGTTCGATAGAGTGTGGCATTGAGCACTCCTGTCCAAACTTATTGCATTTGGTGTCGGAGACACCTTCTTTCGGTTTATATCGAGCTTTCTCAGGGATCGCTCTATACGAGTTGTTATCATCAGGGTCAACTCAGGGGTACCACTGGGCTCCGTTCTTTCTCCTACTCTATTTCTAATTTTTCTTAACGATCTACTTTCCCAAACTTCCTGTCCTATTTACTCTTTCGCAGATGATAGCAACCTTTCGCAGTCTTATTCATTTAACTGCAGGCCGTCAACGTCTGAAATCGAGACGAGGAGGCAGTTTATGAATGGCGTGACCTCGCGAAGATTTCCGAATGGGGTCAGGCGAACAGGGTCGACTTTAAGCCCGTAAGACCCAGTGTTGTATGCTTACGCATCGACGTACGGATGACCATGCTGCTTCATCTGTTTCTATGGGTGGTGTAAGTGTTATGAAGTCAGGGGCTCTTGTTGTTCTGGGCATGAAAGTGCAGTGTGATGTCAGATGGACGGAACATCTCTTTCAGGTCGCAAAAGAAGCATTCAAGTGCCTTGGCTTCTTAAGACGGTGCAAGAGATACTTCACCCTTTCTCATATTCTTAATATTTACACCACTTACATCCGACCGAAGATGGAATACAACTCTCATGTTTGGGCCGGTGCTTCAAAGTCTATTTTGAAGTTACTCGACCGCGTACTGGAGAGGGCGATAATGTCATCGGAGACAGTAGGGTAGCCAACTCTATTGACTCTCTTGAGCATCGTCGCAATGTGGGGTGCGTATCGTTGTTCTATCGTTACTATAATGGCAAGTGCTCTGGTGAAATTAGGGAACTTGTTCCCGAAACCCATTCTTTCTTACACTCAACGCGTTTTTCATCAAGAGTGCATGCGTTTGTGGTCGTTATTCAAACGAATCGCACTACGCATTAGAGAGAAAATTCGTTTTTTGGCCGAACAGTCCGTATGTGGAACAAACTACCTGCAGATGTCTTCCCCGCCACTTACAATTTGAGGGGATTTAAGTCGAATATCCACAGACACTACTCCCTTTATCCTCCTTCCCAAAACTTATTTTCCTAGTTCCAGCGCAATGCACTGCGTATGTAGGGGTTATCCCCTGAGTGCTTGTCCTACTCCTAAAAAAAAAACGAAAAACGCTGGCACATTATTGAATTCTATTATCAAAATTAACGTTCAGTGAAGCCTGCCATACACGACATGTTTTTTACATCTCACATCTCACTTGTAAACTCATATGTAATTCTGCATGTCTAAATTCTGCAATTCTGAATTCAACAATTTTTAAGATTATTTCTTTTAATTTGAAGATATTAAGTCAGAATATAATACCAAAATTTTCTTTATGTCTTAATGTGCATAATTTTTATTAAATGCTTAAATGAGCATACATACTGCGGTATTATAAGCCGTGGACCACTGATGCTTGTTTCCTCACGGCATAGAATTCTTACAACGAATTTTTCGTAATGAAAACAGCCGATGTCAAAAGGTTTGTCTGAAGAAAATAGAACACGCTCTAATTGGAATTTTATCAGATGACTTTTTGCCTGATTTTCACAGAAGCAATGTTTGAAAGGCAAGACACGATATGTATGTGTTTTGCAGTGGAAAATTTTACATGTAAGATGTAAAAAAACATGTGTATTTGGGGGTTTAAGGAAACGTATTGTGTTCATTTCTGGCTAAATGGATATGTGAACAACCAAATTGCCGTGTTTGTTATGATACATATCGAAAAATGCAGTTTGGTGTGAATCACGGCCAGTGGCATCATTGGACCGTACTTTCTCAAAGAGTACGAAGGCAGGACCATTACTGCGAACGGGAAGCGCTACCGTGCGTTGATTAAAATATTTTATTATCTCTTATTTTTTGCCCAAAATTGACGAGGTGGAATTGGCGAAATAAAGTGCCAATTAAGTAGCGACCTAGGTACACAGTTTAGTTTACGCGTAGGGCTATTTAACGCTTTTATACTATATTTCTAGGGCTAAATAAAAACTATTATTGTTTTAAACACAAACAGAATATTATTTTTCAAATAAAAGCGTACATTTTAGTTTCAAAAATACTTCGATAAAAAATTATATGTTAATAATACGAAAAACATTCTTAATATAATATTTCATGTGCTTTTTGTTTGTTATGTGGTCAAGTATGTCTATATGACTGCATTTCATTATTTCTTACACCAAATCATCAGTAGACTTTAACCTACTTCCAAAATAACAAAACCTCTCAGTTTATACATAAACTCCCAAAAATGAATTGAGAATTGCACAAGCAAAACCATAGGATTTGAAATTTGAGAAAACACAACAAACAAAGTTTATTCCATATAAATCTATTTTGTTTTTCCACCTTCATGCAATTAGTTGGCAAACAATAAAAGTATATAAAAAAGGCACAACGAAAAACAAAATCTACATAAAACTAATTTAATTCAGACAATATGTCGAATAAACGATTTTAAAAATGTTTAATATTTCATGTTTAAAAATTAAGCATTTTAAAAACTAAAATTTTATCTCTTAAGATAGTTTTTTTGGTTCAGTGCATAGGTACAAGCCCGCAACGGTTGACGCACTGGAAGTCAATATTGAGAAATTTTATGGTAAAATATGTTGGAGAGGGTATGCCAAAATTGGTCCCAGTGTATATGAACCACTGGAGGCGTAGCCGCGGTCAACATTTACATAGAATCATCTTCAAACATTGAATTATATAGATCTTTCTACCGGCTCAAATAAAGATTTCATACATATTTCTCAATTTTATGTATTTTTTCTTTCTTTAATCGAATACGAAAGCTTTTCAAAAATCACTCTTTATAAGACGCCATAAACGCGTCATACGCTTTGTAAGATAGAATTCATTGGTGTGACAAATATCATTAAAAAGTCTCTGCTGGGTATTTGAAACTTTTTTCGGTGGAAGAAACTCTTGTCATATGGTTCTACATAATTTTTTGATAAAACAGTTGTCGAACGTCACCATCATAAAAAATAATATCAGGGTGCTGATTAAGTTACAGAAAAGAGACTGGACAGATGTTGCCATATCGATATACTCATTTACCCCACAAATAAATATACCGGAAAACTGAACTTCTTTATAGCCTTGGGGCCGTAATGCCGTCACTTGCCCCTCGTATTGGATTTATCATGTTGTGAACTACTGGGTCATTCCTTTCCTAAATACTGTGTACATATTTGTGCATGCTGCTATAACCACTTGACCACTTTACGACAGACATTATGTCATATTGTGTGTATTTAATCGTTTTCTGGCGAGTGTGTAATTGGCATTCCACGTCCATTTAATGTCTCGTTTAAAAACAATTTTTTCCTATATAAATTTTTATAAATTATAATGCCTCTCCTCTCTCACGCATACTCATGTTGTGTTATTGATGACGATGAGTATTATGGCAATACAATTTATATATTAGCTGTGTTCCAGATGCAGCCCGAACTCGCCCAAAGTTACCCAAATGCGTTACAGATAACAATTTTTGTGCAATTTTGAGAGAACATGAGAGAGTAATTTTTTTCATTTCCTGTACAAAGTTGCCCGAACTATTTCTTTGGATACGTTTGGGCAAGAATTATATTATCAGCTGTTTTTTGTTTACATTTGAAAATAAAAAAGTAAAAAAAAAATTTACAAATAAAGGAAAGAAGTTGTTAATTGAAAATTGGTTAAAAGTAAAATGGAAGATTTTTCAAAAAAACTTGAAGTTGTTAGTACATTTGCGCATATTTGCCCCTTTGTTTAGTATACAAAAATGCTTTTTCAGATTAGTGAACAATTTATGGACACATCAAGTGGGTCTGATGAAGACGACATGTTACATTTACAATAATGCTAATCTTTCATTTCATGATGTTGAGCCTTATTCAGTGTATAAAACCACTAAAATAAAAATTAATTTAAAAAGTAAGCAGCACTAGTTTTTCAGAAGATGTAATTATGGTTTTTTGCGTTCCAGCAAATTTGGGTAGATTTTGCACTTTGAGAGAGTAATTTTCTTTTTACTCTCATTAGCCCAAACTTGCCCGAAATTACTTGGAACAGACCTATTATTATGTATAAGAAATGGGCTTAAGTGTTGAAAAACAGGAAAAGGAACTGATTAAAAGATGAAGTAACATGGGTGCAAAATATAATACACTTCAAAACGTTAAAGTTAATATTAATATGACAATCATTTTAAATTATTTATTAATTATTCGTATGATATTTTCAAATTAGTTAAAACAACAGCATTGAGCAAAATCTGTCTATTAGTTTATTTTGGACAGCCATTGTGAGCTGAGCTCATTAACTTTAACAAAAATAGAGAAAACTTAATATCATACATTTCATAAAGTATGGAGGCACTGCGTCATCATATATCACGGGGTACCGCAGTGTAACTGTCGCCAAAGGATGTCGTCCTATCAGGTACACATGTGTGTTAGTTTACTTGTTCGTTTATATATTCCTCATAGGACGAAAAACTGAAGGACTGCTCGTTCTAACATTTGCTTTCTTGTTTACGACACTGATATTCCGAATATGGGACGTAAAGGTTTTCCACATACAAATTTGATGTGGCACAGCATGGAGAAGTGGATACAAAGTCATTATTAATATTCCCATATGTGCACATCTACAGAACTTTAAGTGTATCTTCTAACAAAAGCGTGACGTCTTAGAAGGCGGGACAAGCTAGTTTCTTTATACCTAATAAATACTTCAGTTAAAGAATTTCAATTTGTGGCAAAATGTGACATGGGAGGGACAGATCGGTGCTCCATATTATTAAGTGCTATTTTTGTTTGAAAACTACGCGAGATATTTCCCTGCAATAGATTTTTAACTTAACGATTGTTATATATAAAAAGCGTTCAGTCTTGTTGGAAATTTTTAAAAAATTAAGTAAAGCTTTAATTCTGCTTTAACAATATTCTCATTGCTAATCATTTAAAAATTTGTAACTTCTCGCTAAGAAAATGGAAAGTTTTTAAAAAATCAGGAAGTAACTGGTTTTACCTCGTTTTGAAAAAAATCGAGTTTTCACCAGATCTCGAAGTCTTGATTTCCTAGGAAGCTTTCCTGACTAGTCCTGAGAGGGAGTCAATATATCCTTATGGATGTATGCATGTAACCTGCTCATCACTTCGAATTCTGGAAGCGATATTTTTTGTTTTTTATTTTATATTTTTTATATTTTATTCTATTTTTAATAACTTTATTGATCGATTGTGCAGACCTATCAGCACTTGATATTAAAAAAGCACATCGAAATTGTATATCTGGGCAGTTGGTAGTCTGTATTATTTTATAGGACTCGAATAACTACATCAATCACCGCTTATCGAGTTGAAATCGGTTGATTCATTCAAAAGTTATAGCAGTTTGAAAATTAAAATAATACTGTTTTAGCGGTAAGATGCAGAGGACAGAGAAAATTAATAATTTGCTGTAGCCTATTTAATTTCTTACTTCTTCAGCAGGTGGGAGGGTGCTGCGCTCTTTAATACATGACACTGTCTATCGCTCTAGATAATTTTCAGCGATCAGTGCGATGCCTTCGCCATTACAACTGGCCAACAACAATATAACATAAGCACTCACTTATGCGGATAACAAAAGGCTTCGTAGTTTAAGTACTTTAGTTAACAGCACCTTAAAGAAAACAAATAAAAACGAGACTAAAACCACATTAATTTTCATCAAATATTTGACTAAATAAGCATAAGGTATAAGTTAAGGTATTGTTGACGATATAACATGCAGGGCCTGTCAGGAAGATGACGAGACACTGGAGCACTACTTGTGCTATTGTCCAGCTTTTAGTCAAACTAGAAGACATTTAATCAGGAGATGGAATTTCTTAGGGGCTCTAATTGGAGAGAAGAAACCAGGTTCTTGGTGTAATCAAATGCATAGGTTTCCATGATTTTAATAGAGGATCCCTATAATAAAAGGGAACTCCTTATAATAGAGTGCACAACAGGCCTATGAGGCCTAAGTGTAATCCTGAACGGATTGGGATAGCCCTTGCTTACGCCCCTCTTTTCAACCTAACCTAAATAAGCATAAACATTATTTTTTGACAGACGTATATTTAATACTTCGTGTGTATGCCCGAAAAATAAGTCGATAAAAGACTATACTAACTGTGTATTGAATTTTTGGCAACATAGAAACATACTCGTTTTTCCTACATTTATAAAATATAAATCAGATGTTATTGGCTACACTTATTTCGTCAAATATTTGATAGATGTGAACGTAGTTTAAGAGTGCCAAATTTTTGTTATCAGCATTAGTGAAAGACTGTCGGGTTGTTTAAATAACGAAGGCATATCATTGGCAACCGGACAATTACTGGCAGCGATTGACACTATCATATACTAAGAGTAGAGTAACAGCTTCCTTCGACCATGTGGCAAAAATTACACATACAGAGATCATCCCTTGGATACCGGACGCAACCAAAAAAAATCAGAGCTGACATCTAGGTTTTTTCGAAGTTTTCAACAGACTAACAAGTAGGTGTGCTAGCATATAACTGTGAAGGTCATGGGTTCGATTCCCACAGGCTCTAGTTTATTTCACTACAACCCTTGAAGGTCTTTCTTACTATTCACGTTTAATTAATTTATTATTTAATTTGTGATAGCATTTTTCAATAAGATAAGTCAACAACATTTTTATTAAAAATCGAATCCTTTTATATAACACCGTCTAATACCAAATTGATAACGCATAGTGATCAATATTTGTCTAATTTTCGGTATCAGATCGATCTTAATGCGTTATTAGATATAAAGTAAACATTTAATACTCTGCAGCCGCAGTAAACCAACTAAGTCTTGAGTGACCTTTTAAACATGAAATATAATTTATTTGACTTTTTTAACAATTTGCAATGTTTCTTCAAGTTTAGCAAAGCCTTTCATCTGCTGCAAAAATTTACAAACTCATGCTAAATAAAATTAATTAAAAAGTTGTTCATTCTGCCATTAAATATTTATTTTATTCTTATTTACTTTTATTTGTAGTATTAATTTATGCTTGTTTTTTGCTAATGCTTTTTCAGAACAAGTTTAGTTATATTAGCGTAATAACTATTATTAGCAACATCATAATCATCTAGCCAACTTTTATGTATTTCACATTTCAACAATTTTCTAACTAAGTTGTTATTGACGAATGCAAAACTATTCGTTCAAAATTTGAGTTAAAAAAATATGAGTTTAAAAAAAATTTTTTAAATATCTAAACACACAACACGGTCATCCTTGCATTTTAAAATTGTTGTATTGAAATTGAATTTCATTAAATTTTATCGTTTTCCTTTTACGTCTCCCTCTTTTTGTATTCTCAATACTTTTACAAAACTCAATTATTTGTTGCCTAACTGTACATTGAAACCGCGCAGTATTTCTGAGGAAAAGATGTTGCTGCTTTTTAAGTTGCACTGCAGATATGATGAATAAAGAATTGAGAAACAAAACAACAACATAAAACAATTATTTATCGTTGCTGAATGATTTTGAAATTCAATAGCAACTCAATTAAAACCTTTGATAAATATAAAAGGATACTGAGACAAGTTTTGTACACCCTACAAAATGAAATCTGGATATCCGGCTTTTCAATATTGTGTATGTTTTAAATTAATTATTGGTTGTTGTAATGTTATACTTGTTGCAGTAGTAGTGCCACCTTATATTTGTTTCAGCATGGTTTGGTCTATAATTTAACCATGAATCGATTCACAAAAATGGAGAAAATGCATCGTGCAATTCATCCATTATATGATCAGTTTGAATGACCTTTGAGCTGACTATACGGAATACTTTAACTAAATTTCGCACCTTTTTCACATGATTGCACATTAAACCACCAACACGCATGCGTAGAATGCGGGCAAAGGAAAATATTGCTGCTGTATCCTCCAGTGTTATTGATGAGCGTGAATTATCGATTCGGCGCCGTTCGTGGCAATTTTTTTTTTAGGAGTGGGACCAACGCTCAGGGGATGACCCCTATGTATTCAATGCATTGCGCCAGAACTGAAAACGAGGGGATAGTATTGAGGGTACAGATTAGGAAAGATGAGAAGATAGACAGTTTTTTTTTGTAGCTATTTCAACCTTTTACTTCGCCGGCTAATTTTTGCTACAGGGCCGACGAAGGTGGGTGCTGTTACTCTGCTTTTTTTAGTACATGATGGTGTCAGTCGCTGCCAATTATGTTCAGTGACCAGTGACTATGCCTTTATCATTGAAACAGGCTGGCAACAACTAACACAACCATGAACTAATGCTGATCAGAAGAATTCAACACAATATTTCATGACTCAGCGCGGGCTCGAACTCACGACCCTCCGCTTCATAGTCTCGTGTTCTACTACTTCAGACAACAGCACCCACAATTGCGTCTCTTTTACTCCATTATGTGGAAAATTGTGCAGAGTGATTTGGGTGTAAAACCTTTTACCTACAACTACAACAACAGCTAACTTTTGATGAATGGGCGCAAGCTAAATTGGATCCAGGTTGATGTGTTTATCGGACGCTACCGTGCGGTGATTGCAAATTCTTGTGGGGTCGTCGTGACTATAACGAAATAATGTTTAAACCGCCAAATACAGAGATAATTTTACTTATAGTATTCCTAGGACTCAAGTAGAAGCTCCTAAAATGTATCTTTATTAATTAATTTTTATTTTAAAAACAGTTTATCTGAGATACTACTTATTCGAAGTTCTAGACGACTTAAATGAGTTACTTTGAGAACTTCACTCAAATTCAAATTCTTTAATTCTAAACTTTAGTCAGTCAACCAAAAACTTTGAGAAATTTCCAAAACACAAGATTGAGTGGTTACTTAATATTAATAATTAATTGTGGGAAACCTGAAGCTCCAGGATTCTAGTAATATTGCAGTCACGTGTCAGTTGAAATGCAATTTTTTAGTTTTGTTTTCGAATATATTTTCTTTGCGCTACTAACAAAAATAATTCACAAACACCAAAATATTTCTACCACGAGTTCAAGATTCCTGTTGCAAACCATTTAACAAACTCATAACATAATCGATTCTGCAAAGAAATTCATTAAAATTCCATTTGTTCCTATTTGATTCATTGTAATTATTGCTGCATAGATTCTTATAAAAATTAAAGGCGCGGGAATGAGACTTCGAACTGAGGGCTGGTAGCAAAAATTGTGGCGAAGCTCTTAATAATTTATTCCTCTTCTTTATAAAAGTAATTTTTCTAAACCTTCAGAATGATGAATTCGCTAATAAAATTCAAATTATTTAATTGGTTTTCCGTTTAAAAGATGTAGCAAACTGAAGAAAATTCCTGTGAAATAAAATAAGCAAAGAAACAAGAAAGGAGGCAAATAGTAAAGAATTTAAACACGCAGAATTTAATTATAAAATTATTGACCCTATTTTTACTTTAACATATTTTGTGTTTACTGTAATTGCAGGATTTATTAGCCAATCAAGCAATGCGGTGGAAAAACGAAGCAACGCTCTTTAATAGATATCAGTCATCAAACGTGAAATAATTAAGAAATTAAATTAATAAATCGACAATTTTCTGGGAGGGGAATTAATAAAGTAAAAGAGCCATATTCGGCTGTGCCGGCTCTTAAATACCCCTCACTGATGTACGTCTGAAGTATACACACACATTAATTTCCAGTCTGAACGCATCATTTTGGTCTTTCTGATTTTCACTATTTTTAAACCCTCCAAAAAGAAGAGGGTATATTCACTTTGTCATTCCGTTTGTAACGCATCGAAATATCTATCTCAGACCCCATAAAGTATATATATTCTTGATGAGTGATGAAACCTAAGATGATCTGTGATTGTCCGTCCGTTTGTCCGTCTGTGGAAATCACGATTCAGTGCCAACGAAGAGAGCTAGACTCTTGAAATTTGGTACAAATCTATTTTGAAGGATAGCATAGGTTAAGTTCGGAGATGGGCTAAATCGGGCAAAAGGGAAAAAAGTTTCCCTAAGAAGTTAGTTCTTCTTAGGGAAACTTTTTTCCCAACCTCTAAAAAACAACACAATTTTTAAAGTTTTTTGGTTATTTTGTTAAGCAAATGATATATTTGTATGTCAAATACGACCCAACGCGTTAAACTTGGAGCCATAAAATAAAAAATTAAATTATTTTTGGACCCCGCCCACTTTAGTTGGCGTTATTATATGCAAAAATTGCATAAAAATTTATCAAATTGTTTTACTTAAGCCTACATTCCTTAAAAATAACATTTTTAAGCTTTAATGACGAAGCTGAGACGAAACCTGGTACTACTCTGCCCTACCCGTTCCTCCCCCTTACCACCTAAATGACCTACAAAAAAAAAATATTAAATTTTGTATACAATTATCCCAAGCATTTATTTTTATAGTTTTATGACAGCTGATTTCTTCCCTAACCCCTTTGCCCACTAAATGACCCTATCAGAAAAAAAATTTTATTTTGTATACAATTATCACAAGCATTTAATTTTAGAGTTTTATGACTGCCGATTTCTGCCCTACCCCCTCCTCCCCCTTTGCCCCCTAAATGGCCCTACCAAAAACAAAAAACAAAAAATTAATTTTATATACAATTATCCCAAGCATTTATTTATTTTTATTATGACTGCCTGTTTTTGTCCTACCCCCTCCTCTCCCTTTACCCCGTAAATGACCCAATAAAATATATAAATAAAAAAATTTCTTTTGTTTTAATTATCCCAAGCATTTATTTTTAAAGTTTTATGACAAATGAGAAATGAGTCCCCACAGACCTTGCCAGAGCGACCCAGCCAAAATACAGTTTTAATACCCTCAAAAGAGAATTGGACCCCATAAAGTAAATATATTCTTGATCAGTGATGAAGTCTAAGACGGTCTAGCAATGCCCATACGTTCGTCTGTGGAAAACATGATATTGTGTATTTTTGAAGCCCGCCTTCTTTTGTGGGCGTTGACGTACGATATTGTATAAAGTAACTCTGTCCCACCAAGTTAAACATTTTAAATTCACTTCCTAAATATTTGGAGGGTATTTAAGATTCGACCCGGTCGAATATAACGTTTTCACTTGTTTTATTTCTTTCTGTTATGAAATTTTTATATGACATATTGTTGTCACAATTCTTTTTTATAGGTAAATGAAATTTATTTGTTGGTGGTCAAGCAATGTCTATATGCATTTAATTTTTCTCAGATGGTTTTCAGAAGTATGTGCATAAGATAAGAGGTTTTTAACTGTTCAAAACTGTGGTTAAAGTCTACTGATGATTTGGTAAAGCACCAATGAAATGCATATAGACATTGCTTGACTACCAACAAATAAATTTCGTTTATTTATTTCTAAAGCCTGGTACTCTGTTCAAAACTTCGTGTGGAATTATGTTACAATACATGCATAAAAAATTTGAGTGGAAAATTCATGAAAAAAATTTGCAATAGTAATACTGTGTTTTCTCGTGGAAAAACATATGAAATGTGTCTGGTAACATTTTAAAAAAGCTGGGAAATAAAGCAAATGTTCTTTATTTCATACGGAATTTTGACAGCTGTTCATAAATATATAAAAGAAATTAATAAAAACTTGGACACCACATTTCAAATGTCATATTTTGCAAGTGAAATAATTAATGTTGCTCAACATTTTCCACAAATTCGAACAGAGTACTAGGCTTAAGACGTAATAGGTTTAATTAGCAAAGAAACAAAATTGGGTTATTTAGTTACTTTAATATTTAAACAAGTAAAACTGCTATTAATTTTGGCTGTGCCTAATCCTAAATACCCTTCACAGATGTATTTCTTTTTTCTTTCTAAAACAGAAGGTAGGTTTAATTAAAACAAACAAATCTAGTTATCAGTTACTTTTATATTTAAGAAAACGTTTAAATTTTTCGGCAAGGAAACTAAACGTTTGAACGTCTTTCAAAAATATTGAATATGTTTAATTTACAAACAAAAAGAAAAAATCCGTTTCATGTAACCCAAAAAGTTCCAATTGTCCAACCGTAGAATCGTCTTTTAGATTTTTTTGATTTTCAATACCAATTTATTTCTTCCTAATATATAAAGTAGGTATAATTCATCATAAAAATCAAAAATAGCAAATTATATGGTTACTTTTATGAATAAAAAAATTTCGATATTCCAACCCTGAAATTGGATTTTTTTTTGTTTTTAATACCAAAATGAGGAACTTACATGGCTACTTTTATGTAGTAAAAATTTTAGATTTTCCAACCCTGGAACCGAATTTCTATTTTTAATACCAATTTAATTCTTCCTGAAGTATAAAATAGGATTCACCAAAAAAACATAATATGAAATTTATGTGAGTACTTTTATGTGCCAAAACAATTTTTTTTTAATCTTGGACCAGCACTCAGGGGATGACCTCTACATATGCAGTGCATTGCACCGGAACTAGAAAGGAGGGGATAGCATTGAAGGGACATATAAAAGATGAGAATCAGTTTTTGTAGCTTTTTCAACCTTTTTACTTCGCCAGCTAATATTTTGCTACAGGGCCGATGAAGGAGGGTGTTTTTACTCTGCTTTTACATTGAAACAGCCTGAAAACAACTAACCCAACCATTCACTAATGCTGATAAGAACAATTCAACACAACATTTCATGACTCAACGCGGGGTTTAACTCAGGACCCTCCTCTTCATAGTCTTGTGTTCTACTACAGCCAACAGCACCCACAAACCTGGAACCGAATTTTTAATTTTTTAATACCACTATAATTTATCCTGAAGTATAAAATAGGTTTCATTCACTAAAAACACAAAATTTGGAATTTATGGGGGTACTTTTATGTATCAAAAATATTTCGATTTTCCAACTCTGGAAGCGAATTTATATCTTTACCAATGTAATTCTTAGTGAGGTATAACATACTACTACTACTTTCTACTAGTACCATAAAATATTTCATTTGTACAACCCTGGAATCGAAATTTTGATATTTTTTTTTAATTTTTGATACCAACTATGTTTTTCCTGAATTAAAAAATAGTTTTAATAAGTAAAAAACCGACGTTAGTTGCCTTTTTGGTTATTTTTATGTATAAACAAAATTTCAATTTCCCACCACTGGAATCGAAATTTTAATTTTTTTCTTTTTTTACCACTACTAGTCTTCATTAGGTAGTCGTTTTATTTAAGAAAAATTTAAAATTTGTAACCATTTTGGTCACTATCATGTACTATTAAATATTCCACTTGTCCAACACTGAATTCGAATTTTTGATATTTATTTTTAATTTTTGATACCAATTTTGTTTTTCCTTAATTATAAAACAGTTTTAGTTAGCAAAAAGAAACTAAGTCAGTTGTCCTTTTGGTTACTTTTGTGTATAAAAAAAATTCCAATTTCCCAACCCTGGAAGCGAAATTTTAATTAAAAAAAATTTTTTTATCAATGCTAATCTTCATGAGGTATAAAGTGGTTTTATATAACACGTTGACTGCCACGGCAATTTTCAGAAAACTTTCCAAAAATGACAATTTGATGTTTTCACATTGTATTACTAAAAACTCTATTTCTAGATCATACGAGTAAGTATCTTCAAAAAGCAAATATGATGTTTTTTTAGGAGAAAAAGGACCTACAGAAATCGCTACGCAGGTGCCAACTACGAGTAAATTCTTTCTTTAATATTTGTGCGGAAAATTGTTTTAAGAACTTCCACAAACAATAAAATACTGTTTTATTCCTTGTATTTGAGTTAATTTTTCCATCATATGGAATGAATTTTTCCATAATATTATTTTTTTGTTTTAATATATGTTCAGCTCACGCAAGCTAACATTGCCTTTTTCTTTTTTTCCCAGAAGCCATTTATCGATACTAGCACTGATATAATACGGTTTTATTCGTAGCTACACAAAAATTACAGGTTTACTGAGTACGATATAACTCATAGTTGGCACCTTAGAAGGGAACGCAATTTACGAGTTGTCTCGTAGATGGCTGTCAACGTGTTAAGAGGTCTAGGCACGGTCAAAATGCATGGCAAGCATTCTTATGGTATGAGTTAAAATTTGTTAGTATGTGTGACACCGACAATGCTTAAAGAAAAATCAAGAAATTTAGAATTTTAGCATGCTTGTAAATGTATTGCAGCATTATCTCAAGCACGAACAAATTATAATTTTCATGTAATTTTTCACAGTGACAAAGTGTAAAAAAAGGGGAATAAAAAATAAAACATGTGTGAGAAAAAAATGGAATTTTAGAATTTATTGAAGTGTACCGATCTTTGCCAGCTATTTGGGACGTTAAAAGTGCACAATGCAGCGACCGCAACATAAAAGATATACAGTATGAATGATGAGGAGTTAACAAGCCTGAGTGCTTCAAGCCAGCAAGCACACATACACGAAAATGACAGCAAGCATTTAAGAACAACTTTACGAACAACTCAAAATTTCTAACCATTTTGGTTATTACATGTACTACAAAATATTGCAAAAAAAACTTGGATTTTCCCATCCCAGGAAGCGAAATTTAAACTTTTTTTCTGTTTTTTTTATCAGTACAGTTCTTCATGAGTTATAAAGTAGGTTTATTTAAAAAAAAATTAAAAATTTTAACCATTTTGGTCACTTTCATGTATTATAAAATATTGCACTTGTCCAACCCTGGATTCGAAATTTTTAATATTTTTTTTTAATTTTTGATACCAGATTTGTTCTTCCTAAATTATAAAATAGTTTTAGTTAGCAAAAACACAACATCAGTTGCCTTTTTCGTTAATTTTATAATTATGTATAAAAAAAAGTTTAGTTTTCCACCCACGGAATTGAAATTATAATTTTGTAGCGGGTCACCTTTATTAATATGATGTATTTGATACTCTGAATATATAATTGTTTTATAACTTCTTTAATTAGTTAAATAAGTTGCCTCATATATTTTAGTAACCAACTGTGTGATTACTTTCATTTCATTTTGTACATCACCAGCATGTGTGATCTGTGCTCTGCAGCACTGCAAATCAGGGCTGCCAGAAATGCCGATTTATCGGCATTTTGACGATTTTTTACTTCAAAAATTTCAATATGCCGATTTGCCGATTTTACCCCTAAAAATGCCGATTTTTTAATAATAGTGTGGATTATCTTTTATTATATAATTCTATTATTATATAATTCTTCTTTTAATATTAATTCAATTGCCTTGTTAGAGGTGTGCACGAAATTCCGATGTTCCTTAGAAAACTTTAAAAGAAGGAATTCTTTATTCTAAAGATTATTTGAAAATGAAAAACTCTAATTGCGAAATAAATAACGATTTAATAAAAATGTCAAAATCAAATATTTATGATTGATTTATGAAAACCACATTATTTCCAATTTTTGTATTATATTTACGAATTTTGTTCAAAAATTTTAGTATTTACAGTTACATATTAGATAATATTCTAAATTTTTAATTGTATTTTGTAACTCCTATTTTAGAACCTACGAGTAGAGTTAAATTTTAGGAAATTCTGAAATATAATAGCAAAATTTTGAAATACTATTGGAAAAGGCGTATATATTTTAATTGGAACGAAGTTCCTTATGAGACGTTGCGGAGGGGTACCCTAACCGGGAAGAAACGTCCGTAACGTAAGATATTTTGTTTCTAACTCAATGTTTAAACGTATGAGTAATACAATTCCATGCAAAGAAATATTAATCATACGCAGCCGGGCCGTGACAGAATTCAATTTCGTTTGGGAACAAAACTGATTCTATATTTTCGTTGATCGGCGAAAAGAAAAATCCTAATAAAAAATGTATACCCGAATAATTATTTTCTTTATACCTCGAATAGAACTTAAAATTAATATTTTTATAATAAGGAACTTCGTTCCTATCCGGTGTCCCACGACACCACACATCTTTTTTAATTATTTTATACTGTTTTATAAAAAGCAAGTTGATCTTATGTATTTTTTGTAAGTAAAAGTCATTCTAAATGAATAAATAATAAATCGTTTCTTTTAAATTGTCAATTGGGAGATTAAACGAAACCCCAAATTTCAAAACTTGTGAGGTGCAAATTTATTGATCTATACATGCTGTTTTATGTATAATATTTAATAAATTATATTGAATTGTTTTTGTTTATATGTCAAAATAAGTTTTTTAATGCCGATTTTTTGCGGATTTTAAGAAATGAAAGTGCCGATAATGCCGATTTTTTTTGGGAAATTTGCTGATTTTTCACGAAAATTTTCTGGCCGCCCTGCTGCAAATACAGAAAAGCTCTTTGTTGTTTTGCTTTGGTGTCTTTTCCATAATGTTAACGATCGTTTGCTGTATGAAAAGCTCTTTATCGTGTGTATAAAAGCATAGCACCAGAAAAAGACATGTCATTTAGAGCTGTGCCAAATCGTTCGTTCAAGTGACCGGTCATTTTCGTTCATTCTTTAAGAAAGAACTCGTTCGTTCATTTCGTTCGTTCGCTCTTTTTATGAAATACGAAATGAAAACAAAGAAACATATGATTCGGTCAATAAAAAGGAAAATAATCAAAACAAACAACACCAAATGCAAAAAAGAAAAAATTAATAAGTGATAATTTTTATAAAATAAAAGTATTTAATTGCATATAAACAAAAATAGAATATGAGAAAGTTTAAAAAGTTTTTAAGATTTCTTATTTCGATGGTGTGCAGTTCGGGACATACATATTTAAAGAAATCCGTGGCCAATAAAAAAAAAGTGAAATGAGCGAACCCAAGTGAATTGAACTTGTTATCAGTACTGCTGAGCCAAAACGGCTCAGTAAAGTAACCGGCTCACTTCGTTCAGTGTACTGATTTGTTCAAATTGACCCGTTCGTTCACGAACGACACAGCTCTAATGTCATTCCGTATTTGCAGGTTGGTTTGAGTGGTCGACAAACAAACTCTTTTAGCATGCGCTCTTCGTGACAACGATGGTTATCGTTGAACGTTGCTAAGTGTGTTTGTTTGCTAGAGTTCAGTTGTTGTTGGTCGCGATGGTGACCGCAGTTTACTTACTGCCTATTTCTCATCGTCGAATGAATTCTTTCTTTCGCATAAATACATTTGAAACAAAAACAATTTATAAAATTTTGTTTTTGTTTTAAGTATATTTGTACGAAAGAAAGAATTCGTTCGACAATGAGAAATAGGCCCTTAAACTCTTTGATTATTTCATTCCGTATTTGCAGATTTAAATTAGTGAACTTTTATTTAATAAAACAAACAATTTGTTACAATTAAAATTTTTTTTTTGAACAATGCAAATCTGCATAATGTATAAAACGGTTTTATTTAAGAAAAACTTAAAATTTTAAGCCATTTTAGTTATAACATTTACTACAAAATACTGCATGTGCAAAAAAAAAATTTTAATTTTCCATCCCTGGATCATTTTATTTATTATTTTTCTAGGTTTTAATAGACAATTGAGAGCAAAGTATAAATATATCAGTGATGTCAGCCTCATACACAGGTATCGGCAAACACATACATCTTCATTGTAAGTTTGATGAGTGAGAGAAAATAACATTTTTCTCCATACATTTTTTTCATAAACATAACAACGACAATAGCAACAACAGCAAGGTATTTTTTCATAAACATACAACAACGACAATAACAACACCTCCTTTGAAGGTTCGTACGAGAATGAGAGTGACTATATTTACTCAGTAAAAGCATGTGTGTGACTCTCAAAAGTAAATTTTACTCTCACGTGCAACCCGCCGACGACTTCTGCTCATACACAATTGTGGAAGCAAAACTCACAAGTACGCTTACGCTCTTTTATTTTGAGAGCGTAAAATATAATTGTTTACTGGAAAACACTCTCATTCAGCGGGAAGTATCGCAAGTCCTGTTTTGAGGCCTCTAAACAGAAATAATCTATATATATATATATATATATATATATATATATATATATATATATATATATATATATATATATATATAAATATATATATACAATACATATAAGAGGTTTGAAATAAGTTGGATCCACTGTATGTAGGTACATCTTTTCGAAAATTTCTTAAAGTAGCTTTTAAATTAATTCATAATTAAGACTTTTTGTAAAAATTGTTTCTCTTGTATATAAACTAACCAAATGTTCAGCTTAAAAATGAAGAAATATTTTAAAATTAAATATCTGAGCACTTGGCAATTTTCGAAACCCTTTTTTACAACTTATAAAATTAGAAGATATTATTGGTAAATAAAAGGATACTCTTAGAAAAGGCCACTAGTTAGGCCTCGCAACAGCATATTTCTCCCGCTGGGAATGTAAGAGATAAGAGTGATCTAACCAACACAATCATATTTGACATCACTGATCTATATCAAGAATGATAAAATAAAGATTACGCCAACAAGCTGAAATAAAAATACTTTTCTGCGCATGATGGAACTTTGACGTCACTCAACATGTGTTCTGATTAGCTAATAGAATTCAGCTGGAGAACTATTATGTTATTGTAAAAACATAACAGTGGGGCAAATTGCGATTTTTCAAATTAAATTTGTTTGATAATAAATAATTTTAAATTGTTAATTTTTTATCGGGCTTAAGTTCGAATCTTGCATGACTGCAAATTATTTTTTTGTTATTTTTTATTATTAATAAATGAATTTGTTTAAATTCTATTTATTATTTTATATTAAGATTAGAATATTAAGAATATTTTTAATAATCATCAAACCAGCAGAACGGATCAGTACTGATTTCGAGGCCGCTACGCCATCTCATCAGCGTTCTTTGTTCAATTTTTCCCACTTTTGCAAGTGGTGCTAGTTAGTAGGAATATCAACTATTTAACCAATATTTTAACGAAAATTGAATATGAGAAGTTATCACATTCATATTATTAAGTTATTACATTTTGGTTAGTACGAAATTCCCCAACCCTGACGATTAATATTCCAAATATTCCAATATCTCTTTTGCTTTTTCCAGAGCCATCGGCTGCTGATAGGTAAAGCTTCTTTGTTATTTATGTTCAAGTAATTGAATTTAGTTGTCAATTTACTTTGAACAAGTGCGCGTGCCCCCGCAATGTTTTACATTATGTATGAATTTTTATTTTTATCAGCAGCCGATGGCTCTGGAAAAAGCAAAAGAGATATTGGAATATTTGGAATATTAATCGTCAGGGTTGGGGAATTTCGTACTAACCAAAATGTAATAACTTAATAATATGAATGTGATAACTTCTCATATTCAATTTTCGTTAAAATATTGGTTAAATAGTTGATATTCCTACTAACTAGCACCACTTGCAAAAGTGGGAAAAATTGAACAAAGAACGCTGATGAGATGGCGTAGCGGCCTCGAAATCAGTACTGATCCGTTCTGCTGGTTTGATGATTATTAAAAATATTCTTAATATTCTAATCTTAATATAAAATAATAAATAGAATTAAAACAAATTCATTTATTAATAATAAAAAATAACAAAAAAATAATTTGCAGTCATGCAAGATTCGAACTTAAGCCCGATAAAAAATTAACAATTTACATAAGAAAAAGTTCGACTAATAAAAATTCATACATAATGTAAATAATTTTAAAAAATTATTTTATTTTCCACTTGTTTTTATTTGAAATTGTTAATTTATAGTTATTTTGTATAAATATTGAACCCAATTGCTAATTATATTTCTTTTTTCCCCATTCAAAACAATTTTTTTTACTTGCAAAATATCAGCCATTACTTCCTTTGAGTTTCATTTCTTGAAAAACTATAAAATGACACAGCTTTTTGAAAACAAACAAAATTTTGATAACAATATTACATTTTAACACAATTATTTCTCACTTGTTTTTTTGCTGTCACTTTGTTTGCAATTGCCCACTGCACATTTCATGCTTGCTCTTTTCGTTCTCTTTAATTTAGGTTTTTTGTTTACAGTTTATGAGTCTTAAAAATCAAGTTTTAATAAGTTTTTTACACTTTAAGTTATTTAATAATTATTTTAATATATGTATTTATTTTAAAATATAACACAGTTTATTAACAAAACTTGCACTTTCATAAATCCGATTTCATTTGCTTGTTGGAAATCACTCTGAGTAAATTGAGTGAAGAGTTGCCAAATTTAGAATAAAATATTGATTTTTTACGAGGAAGTATTGGTTTTGCGTATAATAAACTTTTGGCAATCTCTTCGAGGGAACAAATACGTCATCAAACGGTAAATCATGCGCAAGGCGTAATCTTTCTTTTATCATTCTTGATCTATATCAAGTAATCGCAAGAGTACAACAACATAAAATTACAAAAACCACCGTATATTTTGTTTGTGTAAAATTCTAATCTTATGTCAGAAATTTTCTTTTATAATATAGATATCTTGTTCACAATTATTTCCAAAAATTTAAATACTTTTCGCATAGAACTTTTTTAAAACAATTTCTTTTTGTTACTTTTCTTAAACAATACACTTTTTCACAAAAATCTTTACCACAACAATTCTTTTTTGCTACTTTTGTTGAATTAATAATGTTTTACATCATTTTACAAAATTATTTTTTCAACGGAATAAACAAATATGGATCGCTACAAAAGTAAACAAATATTGACATACGGTCAGGTAAAAACTAATAAAAAATTTAGTTAGATGGGCTCTTGCATATACTTGATATAAATGTACTTTGAATGAGAGTTTCCAAAGCATGAAATATGTTTAATTTACAAACAACCAAAAAAATTTTTTTTTTAATTTTAATAATAATAATATTGAGCTTGACGCTTGTTTTTATAAAATAATAACTAAAAAATTATTTATTTTATATTTTAATCAATATTTCGATATCCTCTGGATATCTGCTTCGGGATATCAATTTAAAATTAATTATAATATTATAACAATAACAAAATTTTCAAATTATTCAAAATAAATATTTTTGTTGGTTTTTGTTTATGTATATATAAAAAGTAGCAGGCCCGTCCGGCATTGCTCGGCGAGTTATTTGGGTGGAAATTGGTTTAATTTCGTTGTTTTGTATTAAAGAAAAAGGCATATATCATTATTATAAAAATATTTGAAATAAAAATTTACTATAAAAGCAATGCTTAAGATTCGAAGGCTCAAGTGTATATATAGAAAGTTATATAGCGTCACACGAAATGCGAAACGAAAAATATACAAAGTATAGTTTTTTCATGTCGATAAAGTCAGAATAAATCTCTCTGTTAGATTTTTTTGGAGTTACTATACTTTAGTTTCAGTTTCCTTCCTTTTAATTTGATATCCATATCGTGCGGTGTATAAAAAGTAGTCGTTTTGGGGCGTGTCTCATAATGTATTTGTAGATATTTCATAATATTTTGTGATCCCACTTCGAAAACTCCTTAAATTTGGTATCCATGTCATGGGAGTGGTCCGCCCTTTTGTTTGTAAGAGGTTTCATTATATTTTATATTTCGTTCTCAAAAATCCCTTTCATTTTATACCCATATCACGTGGATGGAAAAAAGTAGTGCTCCGCTATTTTGAAGCGTCCACCATATTGTGAAATAATTTTATTAGGTTTTATATTTCCTTTTCAAAAATCTCTTTTATTTGATACCCATATCATGGGGGTGGATAAAAAGGAATGTCCCACATCTTTGGGGTATCCCCCATTTTGGTAGCCTATGTCCATCTCCTGACTCTAAGCTAAACTCCCACCAATTTGCAACCAAATCGGTTAAGTAGTTCTTGAGTTATAAAAACTGTAACTAACACTACTTTCTTTTACTATATATATATATATATATATATATATATATATATATATATATATATATATATATATATATATATATATATATATATATATATATATATATATATATATATATATATATATATATATATATAGATGAAACTGAATGAAAAAATTTTTTCTATGCGTATTAAAAAACATTTCAACATTGAAACTTTTCTCTTTCCTGTCTACATTATGAAATTTGAAATATGAAGAAATGAATATAATAATTAATAAAATTGGAACAAATTCTAGATTACCCTATGATCTTTTTAATAATCTCTTCTTGTAAATCAAATGTCTTTAATTCTGTGCTACACTATCAGTATCAGCTTTAAAATTAATTCTTTTATCTAATGGTAATTTTATTATCTGTAACATTTCTAACATATATCGATGTACATACCTTTTTTAAGAATTTAAAATGGAAATATTTTAAAAATCTGGATAGTGATTGGAATCACGACAACGTAAAGAAAAAAATTAAAGGCTGAAAAATTAGAACAATATAGTAAAAGTAATATGTTTTTGGTATTTATTTTGCGTCGAGAAATAGGTGTAAACTTCCCAGTTCTGGAACCGTATTTTGGATTTAATACCACTCTATTTAAGCTCATTTCCAGTCCATCAGTCCAAGAACGAAGTCTCTAGCCATTCTGGGGGCTTGGGAAATATATATGTATATAAGTTTTCCATTTGTCTAGCAATTTATTAACTAAATTGTATATACTAAACTTCATTCATTGATCTCTAACTTATTTAAATTTCAAGGTGTCCAGTTCAGCTATTTCCAAAATAATGGCCCTTTTTTAGTACCAAGCCACATTTTCATGAAATCACGGACAAACCACCATTATATTATATTATACCATGGTATTTAACTATTGTTATATGACTTCTCTTTTCACATATTTCAGTGTATTACCTCATTTTCAATTTAAACACACTGAACGTAGAACAGAGATAGAATTTCCCGCTCAAAATCTCATTGTGGATCGTTTTTGCATATTGACAGAGAGAAAAATGTTCTTTTGATGTTTTGAACATAAACATTTTGCAATATTTTGTTAAAATAATTTAATAAAAGCTATATAAAATGTAAAGAATATAGAAAACTACGAAAAATCACAGTTTCTATGCATTTCCACAGGAGATTGGAATTGGATTGGACCAAAAACATTGAAACCATTACATTGATCAATAGGACAATTTAACAAAAAATATGTTTATTCAAGATTCACGACAAGATTTGTATAATAAATTAATTTGCAAACGGATTTTAATTATTGTTAATTATGACATCAATGCAATTAATAATTTTAACAACTCAAATCAAAAGAAAAACAAGTAAAAACGTTATCTTCGACCGGGTCGAATCTTAAATACCCTCCAAATATTTAGTAAGTGAATTTAAAATGTTTAATGTGGGACAGAGTTCCTTTATATAATATCGTACGTCAACGCTCACTAAAGGGGCGGGGTTCAAAAATATACAATATCATGTTTTCCACAGACGAACGTATGGGCATTGCTAGACCGTCTTAGACTTCATCACTGATCAAGAATATATTTACTTCATGGGGTCCAATTCTCTTTGGAGGGTATAAAAACTGTATTTAGGCGGGGTCGCTCTGGCAAGGGCTATTGGGGAAACATTTCACCTTTGACATAAAACTCTAAAAATAAATGCTTGGGATGATAATATACAAAATTTAAAAAAATATATATATATTTTTGGTAGGGTCATTTAGGGGGCAAAGGAAGAGGAGGGGGTAGGGCAGAAATCGGCAGTCATAAAACTCTAAAGATAAATGCTTGGGATGATTATATACAAAATTAAAAAAATTTTTTTTTTTTTTGGTAGGGTTATTTAGGGGGCGAAGGAGAAGGAGGGGGTAGGGCAGAGTAGTACCAGGTTTCGTCTCAGCTGCGTCATTAAAGCTTAAAAATGATATTTTTAAGGAATGTAGGCTAAAGTAAAACAATTTGTTAAATTTTTATGCTATTTTTGCCTTTAATAACGCCCACTAAAGTGGGCGGGGTCAAAAAATATTTTTATTTTATTTTATGGCTTCAAGTTTAAGGCGTCGGACCGTATTTGACATAAAAATATATCATTTGCTTAACAAAATAACCAAAAAACTTTAAAAATTATGTTGTTTTTTCTGGGTTGGTTTAGTTCTTCTTAGGGGAACTTTTTTCCCTCTTGCCCGATTTGGCACATCTTCGAACTTAGCCTGCTCTAAGCTTCAAAATATATTTATGCCAAATTTCAAGAGTCTAGCTTTTTTCGTTTAGCCTGAATCGTGATTTCCACAGACGGACGGACGGACGGACATGCTCAGTTCGTCTTAGATTTCATCACTGATCAAGAATATACATATATACTTTATGGGGTCTGAGATGGATATTTCGATGCGTTACAAACGGAATGACAAAGTGAATATACCCTCCAAATTCTTTTTTGGAGGGTATAAAAACGGGTAACTTAAAATAATATGGTAACTTAATTTTTGTGTGAATGTCAGAATCCTTAAAATTGTCAGAAAATTATTTTAAATTTAGTAACTCACAGTGGAAGTACATTGTTTTATTATACCATGCAGATTATATTCAGTATGAAGTTTGAAAAAGTTTTGAAAGTAATCTATTTGGTTACTTGGGAGACCATTTTTTAGAGGTATAATACCAAATTTTCGTCTTCCTGAAGAATTAAATAGTTTAAGGACAAAACGAAAACAACAATTAGTAGCCATTTAGATTGTTCAACCTCGGAATAGAATTTTTAATACCAATTTAATTTTGCAAAATATACCTATTTTTAGTACCAATCAAATTCTTCCTGAAGTATCAAATAGGTTTATTTCACAAATAAAAACCCAAAATAAGGAATTTATATTGTTAATTTTATGTGCCAACAAAATTATGATTTTCCAACCCTAGGATCGAACTTTTTATTTATTATTAAGAAAAGAAAAATTAAATAAAATAAAAAAAAAATAAAATTCGAATTGTTCATAGAAGGCAGACGTTCTTTTGTTTAAATAATTAAAAAATATAAAAAGACAATCTAAAATGATTAAAAAAAATTAGCATACATATATCTAATAAACGGATTGGCTAACATAAAACTTAATTGTTATTACCATTTAACAGTAACAAAATGGCTGATGATACAAATGTATCAGAAGAATATAGTGATTTGAAGTGGCAAAAATATATTTAAATAAATGTAAGCAAGTGATAAATGATGATGAACCTTCAACAAGTAATCGATATCATATGCTTCAAGATGACGATTTGGATAATGAAAATGATGAAAGAAATAACGACAAAAGAAATGCTGAAACTAAAAATGATCCCAATGATGACGATGTTGATGTAGAAATTGCTGAAGCAGCAGATAATCCAAAACAACCCCCAATATACATTCCTGATGTTGTTGATATTAAGAAAATTATAAGTAATATTAGTGCTATTATATCTAATGATCAGTTCACTTATAAGTCACTTAAAAATAATCAAGTTAGGCTTATGATAAAAATTATTGATTTATATAGAAAATTAGTAAAATACTTAGATGCTAATAAAATAGGTTTCCACACTTATCAGCTTAAACAAGAACGCTTTTTTAGAGTAGGTATAAAAGGCCTACATCACTCCACTCCTGTTGCTGAGATAAAAGCTGAATTATTAGAATTAGGACACCGAGTTCGAAGTATAACTAATATTAGAAGTCGACTCACTAAGAAACCTTTGCCAATGTTTTTTGTTGATTTGGATCCTATTTCAAATAATAAGGAAATTTACAACGTCAAACATTTTAATTATGCTATAATAAAAGTTGAAGCCCCTAAGAAAACAATAGATTTGATTCAATGTCTTAGATGTCAACTTTTTGGGCATACGAAGGCCTATTGCAAAAGGCCATTTAACTGTGTTAAATGCGGTCTTAATCATCCGACGGTGGATTGTAAGAAAAATACAGATATACCACCTCGCTGTTATCACTGTTTAAAAGATCACACTGCAAATTATAAAGGCTGTCAGGTATATAAAAACATACTTCAAAAAAGAATGTCGCAAGGTAATAGATTCCATAATCAACAACAAAATAACGTCCAGCATGGTAAATTACCACAAATCAACAATAATAATAATACATTCAATTTACCTCAACATTTCAACAACAATAAATCTTATGCAGAAGTTTTAATAACAATATTAATAATAACACTAATAATATTACTATGGAAAGAATTGAATCTATGTTAGCAAACCTTCTTAATATGATAACAATGTTGGTCTCTAAATTATGCAAATAAATCTTCGTATTGCAATATGGAACGCCAACGGTCTTTTAAATCATTTAAGAGAAATTGAGACTTTCATTCATTTACAAGACATAGATATTTTCTTAATATCATTTCACAACAAAAAGTTACTTTAAAATAAGAGGTTATGATATAGTTTCTTGTAATCATCCAGATGAAAGAGCTCTTGGTGGATCAGCAATTTTAATAAAATCTAATTTGAAGTACGTTCTCCTCGAAAATTATAAAATGGCGCATATACAAACAGCTGGTATTGACATTAAATCATGTAACTCTAATATTTCTATATACTCTATATATATTCCACCAAGGCATCCTGTTAAATGCCAAGATTTTAACAACGTTTTTGAAACACTTGGAGATAAATTTATAGTTGGAGGTGGTTTCAACTCTAAGCATCAATGGTGGCGATCTCGGTTAGCAAACCCAAAAGGTAGAGAACTATATAAAAGTATAATAAACAAAAAGTTTTCTGTTCTATCTACTGGAAATCCAACGTACTGGCCTAGTGACAACAGAAAAATTCCAGATTTACTTGACTTTGTTGTTTACAATGAGATATCAAGTCATCTTTTAGATATCCTAGATTCAGACGATCTAAGTTCTGATCATTCACCACTTATTGTAAATTTAAGTACATATTGCTCAACTTTAGATAAAAAATATAAAATTGTTTCACCTAAAACTGATATAAATTTGTTTCAAAATTAGATAGAGGCCAATATAAATCTAAACGTTCGAATTAAGGATGGAAAAAAGCTTGATGATGTAGTGGAAGATTTCACAAATTTGATTCATGAAGCTGGTTTTCAAGCAACTACTTCTGCAACGCATGAAAATTCTCTAAACCAGATAAAAATGTCTGCAGAAATCAGAAATCTGTTAAGAGATAAAAGAAGGTTACGGAAAATATGGAAACAAACAAGGAATCCAGCAGATAAAACCAATTTTAATCGAGCTACAAAAGAATTAAAAACACGTTTAGATGATAATAAAAATGAACAGTTAAGTCGATATTTGGAGAACCTTACCACATTATGCGATAGAAAAAATGAATATAATTTATGGAATGCCACAAAATATTTAAAAAGACCAACGAAAAGAAATGTACCTATGAAAGATCAAAACGGTGTCTGGTGTAAATCGGATCAACATAAATTTGTTTCATTCTCTGAATATTTACAGAACATCTTCACACCATTTGCCTTATGTAATTCTGAAGATGAAATTACTACTTCTGCTTTTATAGACATACCGTGCCAAATGGATCTACCTATTAAGCATATAACCCCAGTTGAAGTTAAACGAGAAATTTCTAAATTGAATAACAGAAAATCTCCCGGTTATGATAAAATTCGTTCAAATGATATTAAAATTTTACCTAAAAAAGCTATTATTTTACTAACAACAATTTATAACTCTGTACTAAGACTCAATCACTTTCCAACTCAATGGAAATGTGCAGAAATAATGATATTTCATAAACCTTCTAAGCCAGAAAATGATATTAAATCGTATAGACCCATAAGTCTTTTAACCACATTTTCAAAAGTTTTTGAAAAATTATTTTTAAATAGATTGCAGCCAGTTTTACAAACCAGAGATATTATCCCTGAGCATCAATTTGGATTTCGTCATAAGCACGGTACACCAGAACAATGTCATCGAGTAGTAACTATTATCAGAAATGCCATAGAAACAAAACAATACTGTTCTGCTGTATTTTTGGATGTTAAGCAAGCATTTGACAAAGTATGGCATATAGGTCTTTTATATAAATTAAAAAAATTTTTACCTGCACCATTCTATTTGGTCCTGAAATCTTACCTATAAGATCGTTATTTTTATGTAAAAATAAATGATGAAATTTCAAATATTTGTAATATAAAGGCTGGTATTCCTCAGGGAAGCGTACTGGGTCCTGTTCTATATACAATATATACATCTGATATGCCTTTGAACGAAAATGTTACTATTGCTACGTATGCGGATGACACAGCATTAATTGCAACCAATAATTCTAAATCAGAAGCCTCAAGCCTAGTTCAAAATCATCCGGACAGAATGTCATATTGGTTTAAAAGATGGAATATTTCAATTAATACAGAAAAATCTAATTATATAAAATTTACATTAAGGAAGGGTATATCTCCTCCCATTTTTTTAAATATTGAAGAAATTCCAAAATCTGATTGTGTAAAATATCTTGGCATGTATATTGATAAAAGGCTAACGTGGAAACAACACATAAAAGCTAAAAGAGATTGTTTGGATATTAAAACAAAACGAATGTACTGGTTACTAGGGAAAAAATCTGAACTTAGTTTAGAAAATAAGGTACTATTATATAAAACAATTTTAAAACCAATATGGACGTATGGAATTCAACTTTGGGGTACGGCAAGTAACTCCAATATAGAAATACTTCAACGATATCAATCAAAAACTATTAGAATGATTGTAGATGCCCCATGGTTTGTAACAAATGATGCGATTCACAGAGATTTGTGTATACCAAAAATTAAAAATTAAATAAATAATTACAGTTTAAGATACCTTGACAGACTTAGTTACCATTCTAACCCTTTAGCTATTATTTTATTAGATGATGAAGAAGAAGTACACAGATTAAAAAGACAACACGTGCTTGACCTTCCATTTAGAACATATATGTAAATATATTATTTACATGTTAAATAGAATTAATGTAAATAATTATGTTTTAATCTTAATGTAGGTTAAAATTCATGTTAATATATTTGTTTTAATTAATTTGCTTATTATTGAAAAATAGATTGCAAATAAATATGATATGAAAAAAAAAAATTATTATTCATTTTTGTTTTTAATACTAATTTAATTCTTCCTGAAGTTCTGTGAAAACGAGAAATGAAAAAAACCTTTTCGTTTTCATAACCACTTTTCATAATTCTCTGTGAAGATTTTGTATCCATACTCTTCAACTTTAAAGGCCGTGTCAGATAAAACTTTTGCTTCGAGTTGCGTTATAGTTTCGCTTTGACATTTAAGAGGAAATATACATACCTACATATATGAAACATGTCACATAAAGTACTTTCAACGAAACGTGAAGCGTAAAGTTGGACAACTCTCATCTTTTTGCGTGCTTTGACAATCAGCGGGAATCTTTTTTTTTTCTTTTGCCAAATTCGGACGTAAGTTTTAAATATCTGAATGTGTTTTAATAAGAGCTAAATATATATGTACAATTTATGCAATAAATATTAAAAAAATATGTATAATAACAAAATTATCAAGCACTTTTTATGGTAAAGAAACAATACACGGGTGTCGTCAAAGTTTTTATTGTGACATACACCTTTTGCTTTGCGCTTTTCTGTTAAAGTTAGGAACGTCACGCAAAGCGAAAAAGTTCTATCTGACTCGGCCTTAAACTCTGCAAAACCTGCCTAACCTATACAGCAATACATTCAAAAAATTTTAAATTTCAACATATAATCCTACAAACGTACACTTCTATTCCATAAGAACCTGCAGTTAGGAAGAATAGCATAGAAAGAAAGGCTAGCCTTTTCGGTTAGAGAATCATGGTATACCCAAAGTATATCTATATCAGTGATGTCAGCCTCATACACAATTGTGGAAGCAAAACTCACATGTACGCTTACGCTCTTTTATGTTGAGAGCGTAAAATATAATTGTTTCACGGTTGCCACTGAGTAAAAAAAATTTTTACCAAACTTTTCCGAAAATGTTACCAAAAAGTTACCAAAATTTTTTTCTAAAAACAAAAATCTTTATTTTTATTATAATAAAAACAACAACTTTTATTAATAAAAAACATAACATAAAACGTTTTAATTCATTTTAGAACATAAATAAATATTTCAATTCATTATACCTACGAATTCCGTATTTAATTTAAATAAATTATTTAATATTGCAGTCACTAAAAATAATCTTTTGCTGACCAAACATAATGACATTTGCATATTACGCCGTTGAACAATTTGGCGCACATTCACACAGTTGTTTTTAATGATTTGTTCTTAGTGTTGAGTAATACGGAAAAATGATAAAAGAAAAGAAATAATTTTATAGTTTGTCAAGCCTTAAAAACAAAGTTACCAAGTTCCCAACCCTAAAAAAAATTACCAATTTTGGTAGAATGTTACCAACTGTGGCAACTGTGAATTGTTTACTGAAAAACACTCTCATTCAGCGGGAAGTATCGCAAGTCCTGTTTTGAGGCCTCTAAACAGAAATAATATATTTATATAAATATCTATATACAATACATATAAGAGGTTTGAAATAAGTTGGATCCACTGTATGTAGGTACATCTTTTCGAAAATTTCTTAAAGTAGCCTTTAAATTAATTCATAAGTAAGACTTTTTGTAAAAATTTTTTTTCTTGTATATAAACTAACCAAATGTTCAGCTTAAAAATGGAGAAACATTTTAAAATTAAATATCTGAGCACTTGGCAATTTTCGAAACCCTTTTTTACAACTTATAAAATTAGAAGATATTATTGGTAAATAAAAGGATACCCTTAGAAAAGGCCACTAGTTAGGCCTCGCAACCGCACATTTCTCCCGCTGGGAATGTAAGAGATAAGAGTGATCTTACCAACACAATCACATTTGACATCACTGATCTATATCAAGTATATGCAAGAGCCCAGCTGACTAAAATTTTTTTCAGTTTTTACATGAACGTATGTCAAAATTTGTTTACTTTTGTAGCGAGCCATATTTGTTTATTCGTTGAAAAAATAATTTTGTAAAATTGTGAAAAACATTATTAATTCAACAAAAGTAGCAAAAAAGAATTGTTGTGGAAAAGATTTTTGTGAAAAAGTGTATTGTTTAAGAAAAGTAACAAAAAGAAATTGTTTTAAATAAGTTCTATGCGAAAAGTATTTAAATTTTTGAAAATAATTGTGAACAAAACAAAATAAAATAAAAGAAAATTTCTGACATAAGATATTAATTTTACACGAACAAAATGTACGGTGGATTTTGTTTTTGTACTCTTGCGACTACTTGATATTGATATACTTTGCCTTTCTCTTTGTGTCAGACATTTATACAAAAAAGAGTGTGATAGAAGTGAAAACAATTAAAAGTAATTAAATTAAAAACCAAAAAAAAATTAATAAAAATCCTAAGCAAAATGTTTCAAGCGTAGAAAAAAATATATTTAAAAAAAAAGTGGTAATATGCAGATCTATAAATAAATTTGCAATTGTTAACCGTGCTGGAAGTGTAGAAAGTTGTCCGTCCGCTATTGAAAATGCAGATATTTTGGAACATGGAGTGGAGATGTCGGAAAATATTGAAGAAATGGCGAATGTATGGCGAAAAATACTAACATAAACCAGCTCAAATTATGCAATACGTCTCAAAATACTGTGACAGATTTGTTGCAGACTTTGAAGGGCATGGTTCCTAACATGCCGCTTTGTGCTAAAAGTCTGCTTGCTACCGAATAACGAAAAATTCCAATTCAAAACAATCAATGCGGAAAGTTTTTATATTTAGGAATTCAAACTTATTTTTGTGCAGTATCTTTTGAATATCTAAAACACAGGGATGAAGTTCAGATCGACATAGGAATAGATGGTTTAAAGCTATTTAAGAATGCCACTCAAGTTTTGTGGCCAATCTTAGGAGCAGTGTCAGGATATTCTCAAGAAAATCCCTTTGTTATAGCATGCTTCTCCGGAAAAGAAAAACTTGGAATATAAATGATTTTATGAAAGACTTTTGTGATGAAGTTACTTTACTGAGGGAAGTTGGGCTTAAAATAGGGCCAGGCGAAATAATTAAAAACTTTAGCATTCATTTTTTCATTTGTGACTCGCCAGCTAGAGCTTTTGTATCAAGTGTCAATAGTAAAAAAGGTTGTCCAGAGTGCTGTGAAATATGGACTTATTTTTTACGGTCTGAGTTTTCATTTAAAAATTGGACGGATTCAGGACATCATAGTTTTCAATTTCGGCGGCAGTTCCCCTTGAACCTAAAAGAAATGTGACTGAGATAAACAAAAAATTAATTGATCTTCCCAAGTTTGTGCCATCTGAGTTTGTAGAAACTTCGAGGAGTTTTCTAACTGGAAATCGACTGAATATAGATAATTCTTACCGTATTCGGGAATATTTGTTTTAAAAAATTGTACAGATTTGTTGTATAGATTTGTAGAAATGTTGCCTAAAAATGTTTGCAAAGTATAAAATAAGTTCGGTTAACAAAGAAATAAAATATAATTAGTTTTTATATAGTAAGAATTTTAACGAACATTTTATATTGCTATATTATATTGAATTAAGATTCTATAGGCTAATTGTTCGAAATTTTTAATTTAAATCTCAGAAAGACATGATAAATATTCCAAGGCACAAAGGCAAGTCAACATCAGTTGTTGTTATTCAACTTAATTAGTTTTTGTCAGTTAATTTTGCGGTCACAAGTTAGTGTAAACTGCCCAGCTCTGCAACCATATGTTGTATTTTTCTGAATTACCAATACCACTATATTCAGGCTCATTTCGAATCCATCAGCTCAAGAATGAAGTCTCTAGTTCTTCTGGGCCCTTCAGAAACCCGATTTCACACCGACACACGGAAATTCGCCATCGCTTTATGGGGTCCATATTAATATTGAGGAAAATACACACGGAATGGCTTGCACTTTCACTTTTTTGTGAAGGGCATGATGAACTAAGAAATATGCGCACTCATCTTTAATTTTGTAATATATAATATTTTTAAATTCTATTAAATTTGGTCAATATTCACTCATTCATATATTTTTTAAATAAATCAAAACTCACTTAAATCAATCTCAACCGGTATTAAAAAAATTTTTTTTTAGGATGATGTTTTAGCAACGTCAGCTGTTCTGTTCTATTATGTCACTGTTAAACATGTTCAGTTTAACAATTTCTACAATTTCACCATGAATCGACCTACAAACGAATAACACTTGCAGATTATTGAATTTTATAAAATTAAATTAAAAAATCTTTATATATTGAACTATAAAGATCGTTCTATCGACTTAAATAAAGATATCATTCAACACTCTAAATTCTATGTGTTTTATAATGAAATATCACTCATTACAAAGAATTTTTGGTTACTAATTTTCGGTATTCTTTTATTAGGTTTTTTGTATTTTTGAGCAAATATAAATTTTTAGTTATTTTAAATTAATTTTGAGTTTGTCCTCTATTTACACTGTGATTTTTCCCATTGTTTGTGAATCGATATTTTTGGTGTTTGATGCCGTCGCGAGGGAAAAAGACACATTTTGTGTCCTCGATCTTTTTCATATACTACTTTATGTTTTCGAATATATCTTATTATGCAGCAGTTTAGTTTTTTTAATGTTACAATAGCTTCCAATAGTGCAATACCATTGTTGTTTTTTTATTGGTTTTTAAACGAAAAATTAATAATATCAATGTTAACAAGTAAAAACATTATATTCGACCGCGTCAAATCTTAAATACCCTTCACAGATGTAATTTTTTCCGTTTAAATATTTCGGCTAGGAAGCTAAATGTTTAGCTTTTCTTATTTCTAATACCTCTGAACGTCTTTCAAAAATATTAAAAATGTTTAATTTAAAAACAAAAAGCAACAAGTAAAAGTGCTAATTTCGGCTGTGCCGAATCTTAAATACCCTTCACAGATGTAATTCTTCTTTATTTCTTGCTAAAACAGGAAGTAGGTTTAATTAAAAGATGTAACATTGTTTTACTTGACAAAAAAATTAAAATTTTTAAACCTTTTGGTCACTTTCATGTACCATAAAATACTTTATTTGTTCAACCCTGGGGCCGAAATTTTGATTTTTTATGATTTTAATACCAATTTTTTTCTTTCTGAATTATAAAATAGTTCTAATTAGCAAAAACAACAACGTCAATTGCCTATTTGGTTACTTTTATATGTTTCAATTTCCCAACCCTGGAAACGAAATTTAAATTTTTTTACCAATGCAACTCTTTATGAGGCATGAAATAGTTTTATTTAAGAAAAACTTAATATTTGTAACCATTTTGGTCACTTTCATGTACTACAAAATATTGCAGTTATCCAACTCTGGAATCTAAGTTTTGATTTTTTTTTTAATTTTTGATACCAATTTTGTTTTTCCTCAACTAAAAAATAGTTTTAATTAGTAAAAAACCGACATTAGTTTCCTTTTTGATTACTTTTATGAATAAAAAAAATTCAACTTCCTATCCCTGAAAGTGAAATGAATTTACCAACCCTAGTGAAGTGAAGTGAATTTACCAACCCTAGTCTTCATTAGGTATAAAGTCGTTTTATTTAAGAAAAACTTAAAATTTGCAACAATTTTAGTCACTTTCATGTACTACAATATATTGCATGTACCAAAAAACTTTAGACTTCCCAACCCTGGAAGTGAAATTTTATTTTTTTTTGTATATAACGTAGGTATAATTCATCTTAAAAATCGAAAATAACAAATAAAATGGCTGCTTTTATGAATCAGAAAATGTGGATTTTCAAACCCTGGAACCGAATTTTTAATTTTTTAATACTAATTTAAATTTTACTGATATATAAAATAGGTTTAATTCACTAAGAACACAAAATTTGGAATTTACGTATGTACTTTTAGGTACCAAACTTATTTCGATTTTCCAACCCTGGAACCGAATTTTTAGCTTTTAAAATTTTTAATACCAATTTAATTCTTAGCGAAGTATAAAATAGATTTCAGTCACTGAAAAAAAACAAAATTGGGAACTTATATGGTTACCTTTATGTACCAAAAAATTTCGATTTTCCAACCCTGGAACCGAATTTATAATTTTTTGATACTAGTTCAATTTTTTCTGAAATATCTAGTAGGTTTAATTCACTAAAAGCACAAAATTTGGAATTTATGTATGTACGAAAATATTTCGATTTTATAACTTTGGAAGCGAATTTTTATTTTTTTACCAATAAAATTCTTGTTGAGGTGTAACATAGTTTCACTTGACAAAAAAATTAAAATTTTTAAACTCTTTGGTCACTTTCATGTACCATAATATATTTCATTTGTCCAACCCTGGAGTCAAAATTTTGATTTTTTAAGATTTTAATTTCAATTATATGAATATATGAATTATAAAACAGCTTTAATTAGCAAAAAGAAACAACGTCAATTGCCTTTTTGGTTACTTATATGCAGAATAAATCTATCAATTTCCCAACCCTGGAAACGAAATTTAATTTTTTTACCAATGCAACTCTTAATGAGGCATGAAATAGTTTTATTTAAGGAAAACTTAATATTTGTAACCATTTAGGTCATTTTTATGTACCACAAAATATTGCAGTTATCCAACTCTGGAATCTAAATATTGATTTTATTATTTTTGATACCAATTTTGTTTTTCTTGAACTAAAAAATAGTTTTAATTAGTAAAAAAACAACGTCAATTGTCTTTTTGGTTGTTTTTATGTATAAAAAAATCAATTTCCCAACCCTGGAAGCGAAATTTAAACTTTTTAAAATTTTCTTGATAAATGCAAATCTTCATGAGGTATAAAGTAGTTTGGTTTAAGATAAACTCGAATTTTGCAACCATTTTAGTTATCACATGAACTACAAAATATTGCATGTACCAAAAAAAAATTAATTTTTCCAACCCTGGAAACGAATATTTAATTGTTTTTGTTTTTTTATCAGTGCAACGCTGCTTCAGATATAAAATAGTTTTTTTTTTAAATTTGCAAATTTTTTACCATTTTGGTAACTTTCATTTACCATAAAATATTGCACTTGTCCATCCCTGGATTCGAAAAGTTATTTTTTATTTTTGAATTTTTGATACCAATTTTGTTTTTCCTAAATTATAAGACAGTTTAAGTTAGCAAAAAACAAAAACAAACAATATTAGTTGCCAGTTTATTACTTTCATGTATAACAAAAATTCAATTTCCCTCCCCTGAGTAATTTAACTTGACTAAACCTTCACTTTATATAAATAATATTTTCTTTTAAAATTTTTAATATAAAATATTTGATTCTCTTTATTCTAATTTTTTATAGACTCATTGAAAAAAATTATATATATTACAATTTATGAAAATCCGACTTAGATTGAAAAAAATAATAGTATTAAAAATAAAGTTAAATAGAGTAGTTACAATAGTATTCATAATAATAGTAATAATAATAATATTAACAATAGCAAAGATAGGATAAAACATGTAACTCCTGGAAGCAAAATTTGAATTTAAAAAATTTAATTTTTTTTTTGCCAATGCAAATCTTCATGACGTATAAAGTGTTTTTGTTAAAGGAAAACTTGAAATTTTTAACAACTTTAGTTACTACATGTACCACAAAATACGGAATAGGCCGAAAAAAAATGTTTAATTTTCCCTGGAAAAAATTTCTATTTTTTTAGTTTTTAATAGACCATTGAGGCTCCCCAAAGCACGAAATAGGTTTAATTTACAAACATTAAAATAAAAATAATTGATTTTTGGTATAAATTTTGCGTCGAGAAATAGGTGTAAGCTTCCCAGCTCTGGAACCGTACTTCGGATCTTTCTGAATTTCATTAGCACTCTATTTAAGTTCGTATCCAATCCAACGGTCCAAGAACGAAGTCTCTAGCTCTTCTGGGGGCTTGGGAAAAAATTACACGTACAGACGGACGGACAGACGGACATCGCTCAATCGTCATCGCTATTCATAAGGATCCAGAATATATATATTTTAAGGGGTCCCATGTGCATATCGAAGAAATTACACACGGAATGAGAAACCTATATATACCCTTTCACTTTTTGGTGAAGGGTATAAAAACATGACAAAGTCATAGAATGCAAAAATTTTAGTTATAAAATGTGACTTTTACATCATCGTATGAATCCACTATTAGACATTTTTGAAAACTGTTAATTTGTATAACGTAATTCGTAAATTGAATTTAGGTTTTATTGAGGTAGTTTTACATCGAACATATACATTTATTTGTTTACATTTGTGTAATATTTCCAGCCCCTCTATTTGTTTGCAGAAAAAACGTCAACAGTTTTTAATGATATTTCGACCCGGAAGAAATCTAATAATTGCAACCACTAATTATGAAAATTCCTTCGCCCTTCAAGTTTCATAGTTTGCAACGATTCGACTTTGCGACTAGACCACAGTCATACACATTGGTATATAATAAACACAAAACAAACTTGCCGTTGTTGGTTTTATTTATTTTTGTTCTACTTTGCAAACATTTCATTTTTCTCTTTAGTTTCGGGATAATGGCAAAAGAGAAAATTAACAGATATATATAATACCAACCACTTGCAAATGCTTGGTTGCACAATACCAAAATAATCAACACACTAGAGAACTGGAAAAACCTACTAAAAACTTTTTACAAAACGTTTATTCGTACTCAGGTACGAATACCATATTTACAAAGTTTTTAGTACATTGTTGCTACCTTCTTTAATTTTATAATACAGAAATGTGTTTTTGTTTGTTGAACAGGAAAAACCACACAAATGTTGGTAATTTTTCTAAACAAATAACAGAACTAGCTATGTTAATTTTTTTTTATATCCTCCAAAAAAGAATATGGAGGGTACATTCACTTTGTCATTCCGTTTGCAACGCAGCGAAATATCCATATGAGACCCCACAAAGTACATATATTCTTGATCAGTGATGAAATCTAAGACGAACTGAGCATGTCCGTCCTTCCGTCTGTGGAAATCACCATTCCGTCCAAACGAAAATGGCTAGGCTCTTGAAATTTGGTATAAATATATCTCTAATAAACAACATAATTTTTAAAGTTTTTTTGTAATTTTGTTAAACAAATGATATGTATATTTTTATATTAAAGAAGGTCCAACGCGTTCAACTTAGAGCGATAAAATAAAAATAAATAATTAATGGACTTCGCCCCCTTTACTGGCCGTTATTTTATGCAAAAATAATGTAAAAATTTAACATATTGTTTTACTTAAGCCTACATTCCTTAAAAATAACATTTTTAAGCTTTAATGACGAAGCTGAGACGTAGCCTGGTACTACTAAATGACCCTATAAATAAATTTTTTTAAATGTTGTATATAATTATCCCCAACATTTATTTTTAGAGTTTTATGGCAAAGGTGAAATGTCTAGCAATGCTCATACGTTTGTCTATGGAAAACATGATATTGTCTATTTTTATTGTCTATTTTATATAAAGGAGATCTGTCCCACCAAGTTAAACATTTTAAATTTATTTTCTAAATATTTGGAGGATATTTAAGATTCGAACCCGTCGAATATAACGTTTTTACTCGTTTTATTTAATTTTTTTTTTGTGAAAACAAAATTTTTGTTATATTTCCAAATGGCTGTGGTGTGGCTATGTAGCGATGGCGATAGTGACTACAGTGACTATTACTTTATTTGTTATAATTTTTCGAAAAGTTCGAGCATTTTAGTTAATTTTAATAAAATTATCGAAATTAGTAAAATACAAGCAAATATACAAAGAATGCGCTTATTGCAACGTGGCATCCAAATGTATTACTCTTCGTATAAAAATATGTCTTTCCGAGCATTCACAAGTTTTTGGAGAAGAGAAACATGTTATCACTGATTTAAAAATAGCTGCCTTCGAAAATTCAAAACTTTTTGCTGTGATTTTGGCGACTTTGGGTGCTCAAATGAGCATTTTAACGGCTGGACGATTTTGGCCTAAAATTCGACGATTTTCAAATAATTACGGATGACTTTCATAGTGTCAATTGATTTGAATTCGGACAGAGTATAGTACTTCATAATGAGAGTGTGTTTTATTATAAAAGAATTGTTTTAAAGGGGAAAGAAACTACATTTGAATTTAGGATATTAAGATGATGATCATTTTTATACTGATACCGTAATACTTTGAGATTTATGAAAAATATTTCGAAAACAAAATTCTAGATTAATTTGAAGAAGTGTTATTTTTTTCAATTAGAACACTATGATGTACTTTGAATAAAGTTTTTTTTACGTATGACGAATTTTTGACGACTTCTGATAAATATTTTGACTATTTTCTGCTCAATTTTTGACGAATTTAACTCTATATCACCTGGGAACTACGCTTACACATCATCCAGTAAATGAGAAGATGAATTGAGAGGACAAAAAGGCAGTTCATTGACGGGGTAAGTGCAAATTGTTTGTGGACAAATTTGCGAAATATTCATGTTCATGTAAACAAACAGACAAACAGATAATATATGTACAATGACCCAGAAAATAAAAACAAGTTGGATGCCAGAAATAAAAAAACCGCTTTTCTTTTGTAAAGATGTACATACTAGCAAATACAGTGTCCAGCTCTCTCAGTTACGATGATAAGTCACACTTTTCACACAGGACCGACAGCTGCTTACTTACATCGCCCTCAGCAAATTAGAAAAAATTAATTTCCTAAAAAAATTCCCTGTTGAAAGAAAAAAACATTTTGGAAGAAGTTGATTTCTTTAATTCAATTCACACACATTGCTTTTCATTACAATAAGGCAGGGAGTTTTCAGCATGGATTTATTGTTTTTCTCCTGATAAATTTTTTTACTGATTAGTACCTTTGCTTACCGTTTTATTAGAAAAGCGTTGCTCGTCTGTAAGTCTGAAGTCATGTCTAAATTACAATCCAAACTGAACACATTTAATAGTACGTTTCCACAATGAGCAAATTAAGTTGATTTCAGAAAATTATGTTGAAGTGTTTGCATTACTGTATAAGTAATTTTGTGATTTCGTAATCAATTTGACTTTTGTATTACTTAGTTATTTCTTAACATAAGAAAAGAGCAAAAATTTTGTTCAATGTTAACTTGGAATGGCAAAATAAAAAGAAAGGCTATAAAAGCGCTACACTATTCAGCGCATCGTACCACGTCAGTAAATGTGCTAGAAGTTAGCCAATGCAACGCCGATCACTAAGAAAGAAGAGGCGCAATACCCCGAAAATTACCGTCCAATTGCAGTTTGTTCTGTACTTTCCAAAGTCATCGAAAGTATGATCAATTTCCACCTGGTAAGGTATCTAGAGACCAACACCTTACTTAACGACGGTTTTCGCAGAGCTCGCTCTACGGGAGACCTGCTGGTTTTGTCAACAGAAAATTGGTGTAATTCCATTCACCATTTCGGCGAGAGTAAGGTGGTGGCTCTAGATATCTCAAAAGCATATGATAGAGTGTGGCATGATGCACTTCTGTCAAAACTGACTGCTTTTGGTGACGGTGATGACTTCTCTCGCTTTATAGCGAGATTCCTCAGAGACCGCACTATACGACTTGTTATAGATGGAGTCTCATCAAACGAGTTCAAGGTGAATTCAGGGGTGCCGCAAGGCTCTGTTCTATCTCCTGCTCCCTTCCTCATCTTTATAATTGACCTTCTATGTCTTCAAACCCTATCTACTCTTCCGCGGATGATAGCACCATTAACCACTCTTTTTCGTTCACCAGCCGGCCAAGCCTGGAGAGGATTCACTCCAGAAGACAAAGAATGAACAAGTCGCTCACAAGTGATCTCGTGTCAATCTCCAAATGGGGCCTCGCGAACTGGCTTAACTTTAACCCTCATAAGACGCAGTGCGCGTGCTTACGCATAGGCGGCTGGTAGACGGTTCTGCGCCATCTGTGTTTATGGATGGTATAGGTATTGGAGAATCAGAAGATCTTAATGCTCTTGGTATGAAAATACAGTGTGACGTTTGATGGACTGATCACATTTTTCATATTTCAAAAGAAGCATTCAAGTGCGTCGGCTTTTTAAGATGGTGTAAGACATACTTCACCCCAACTGATCTCCTGACTATGTATACCACCTACATCCGACCAAGAATGGAATACAATTCGCATGTATAGGCCGGTGCGTTAAAGTCAATTTTGAAGTTGCTCGGCCGCGTACAGGAGAGAGCGATGAATCTCATCGGTGACAGTAGGGTAGCCAACTCTATTGACTCATTGGAGCATCGACGCAATGTCGATGGTGTGTGTGGTGGTGTGTTTCACTGTTCTACCGATACTACAACGGAATATGTTCTGGTGAAATAAGGGATATTGTGCCGAAAACCGTTTATTCTTGCTAGCTACCCGCACTTCACATAGGGTGCATCTTTTTGTGGTTGAGTTGCCAGTGGACCGCACTACGCATTACAGAAAGAATTCGTTCTTTGGCCGAACGGCTCGTATGTGGAACAAACTTCCAGCAGAGGTCTTTGCTGCCAATTTCAACTTGGGGAGGTTCAAATCGAACGTCCACAAATACTACTCCCTCTATCCTCCTTCCCATAACCAGCTTTCGTAGCCCTGGCACTATGCATCGCATATGTCAACCCCTGAGTGCTGGTCCCAGAAAAAAAATTCTAAATAATATTGAGTTTTTTGTAAATTATATTAAAAAATAAAATCAGGGCCATTTTATTCGTACTTAAATGTCACGTTTCCGGATTTATAGCGTACCAATAATGAATGCCCAAAGGTTGCATTTGTCTTGTGTTGCACAAACACAGTTATGATATGGAAAATCATGTAGCAAATTACTTAATTTGGGCAAACAAAGTGATTTGGTGCAAATAACGTACATATATGGAAACGTAATATGTTACATGAAAACAGCTGAGTTGCAGATAAATAAACAATACATTTCAATAAGAGTTAGAGAAGATAAAAATTTAAATTGATAGATAATTTCCAACAGCATTCCTCCTGATGTGAAAACCAAATTAAATGAAGATGTTATTTAATTTAAACATTATTTTTGTAGAAAATAAAATTAATGTAAAACAGAATTTTATATTTGAGGGAAGATTGTTTGCATGTCTTTGCAGTGAGTGTTACAAACTTTATTGTGCAAACATATCGTCTACTTCTAATATATACCGCAATATTTACAAACAAAAGCAAATGGATTACAAAATATGGTTCAACTAAAATTTAAACAAACGAAAAATTTCAGTTTTTTTCGTAAATAAAAAGTGTAGCGGTAATAGTTTTAGTTCTAAGCACTCATCGTCATCCTTATCGATGTGCACAATGCAGCGATTTTAAAAGCTTTGTGCCTTGGATATTTATCATGTCTTTCTGAGATTTAAATTAAAAATTTTCGGACAATTAGCCTATAAAAATCTTAATTCAATTTAATATAGCAATACAAAATGTTCGTTAAAATTCTTACTACATACAAATTTAAGCTATGGCTTGCTTGAACTACCAATAATAAAATGGAAAAACGTTCACATGTACTTAAGTATAAAATTCAAACCAAAAAAGTTTAACTTAGGTATGATGGAACAAAAAATTCAGAAAAATGGTACATGAAGAAAAATAATCAAACGGTAACACGGGTATTATAACAATAACATGTTAACATCAGGTTGATACAGTTCTCGTATCCTTTTTTAAAATAAAATTTGTGTAAATAGGAACTGTTATCACATTCAACTAAGCCACCTAATAAGTGGTGACAAACACAATACACATGAGCACTGATGATGAAAGGGTTGCGTCTTTCGAAAACAGCTGTTCTGCTCTGCTGTGTAAGTTGAATAAAAAAAACTGATGTTGACTTGCCTTTGTGCCTTGGAATATGTATATATCATGTCCTTCTGAGATTTAAATTAAAAATTTTCGAACAATTAGCCTATAAAAATCTTAATTCAATTTAATATAACAATATAAAATGTTCGTTAAAATTCTTACTATATAGTAGAAAAAAAGACTGACTGACAATTAGTCGCATGCATTTATGTAGAATCTAGTTGGATTTTTGGAAAGAGTAGATTCAATTAAATACATAAGGCCGAGACACATAGAATCCGTCATACGTTATGGGTCGCCTTTTTTAGCTGACATAAACGTACTGACGGAGAAGGTTGGCACAATGGCGTACTTTGTTGACGAATATTAAATCAGCTGTTTGTTATCCATTTAATTTAATTTATTTATTTATTTGGTATATTTATTTGTTTGGTATATATTATATAATTTTTCCTGAACACAAAATACAAAAACAAAAATCAAAACAATTTGACTGATGTCTGCCAAAGTATTCAACGTACGCCAAAAGTTAAAAGTTGGTAAACTTTCGTGCTTTGCGTTGACGCAGAAGTAATGAATGTAAAAACTCACATAAGGAAGCATGTATTTCAACTGAGTCAGTTGAAAAAGGCGACGTATAACGTTTGACGGATTCTACGTGTCTCGGCCTATACATATTTTATTAATAAATATATTCGAGCACTGCAATTTTTACACGCCCTGGAATGCGTTCGCGCAAATTCGCCCATGTGCTTGGGAAATTCGTCAGAACCTCAAATTAAAGGGCAAAAATATTAGTGGCTAGTTGGACTTCGTTTAGCCAAAGAATTATCTCTATGCTGTTTCTAAGTCAGCAGAACGAGAGAACTAGTTTGCACTCGTCTGCATCAGAACACGATATAAAAACCTAAAAACCATCAGGTTTAGGACCCAGTTCAGGAATCTTGACAGCAACAAAAGGGTCTACTTCGCTGACTATTTTGGAGTTACTAGAATTCGTGCAGAACTAACAGTGTTGTCATATTATAAGATTTGTCTGCTTTCGCAAGTATTGTTATATGCAAAAGTTTTTCGGTTTTTTATTTACAAAAACAGATTTTTGAAATTAGTTGCTTACATAAGTTTTTGTGTAATTTTTAAAATAAAACTTCACTAAATTTATTTTATTAATTAACTACATTTAATCCTAATTAAAGTAACATTACAGTGGTGCTTACAAATTGCTTAAAGCAATATTTTTAATATTATTTCAGACAATATCTCAAATGAATTATATTCAAGGAACTTATTCCCGATAAACACCAAGATTCTGCCTTAATTTCTTTTAACCTTTTTAACACGCTTGGGAAATTAATTGTCTGCTGAATACTGTGAGATTTAAGTTCACTTACACTAATATATTCCTTATGTAACAAAATTTTGTACACCTTATTGAAAATAAATCTATCAGAATCCCGTACAAAAATGTTTTCATATAATCAAAAAATATTTGATTTAGTTGCAACAATAGGAAAATCTGGAGTTTTCCCTTAATAATAGGACTATTTTTAGTTTAATGAAATATATAAAATTAAACAAAATATATATCAAAATTTTTATATATCGTCATAGAAAATACAAAGTGTTTATATAACAAAAAAATTTGAAAGTCGGCAATGGACAACGAATTTATTAACATGGCAAAAACGTCCTAACTACTCGTACGTCCTAACTACTCGTACATAGGCTTGTCTTGTATATGACAATTCGTTTCCAACATTAAATTTATTTTGAAACTTGATGTCAGATTTGTGCTATTGCGTACATTATAAGAAATTGTAAAATCGATGCATTGTCAAAAATAGAACACATGTGTTTATCCGGGAATGAATATTTTCATGGCTACACGTCAGGTTATTCTCCGTGCTACTTTTGTAGCTGTAGTCAGATTAAACTAATTTCTATCTTCATAGGCGCCAATAAATTATTAGTGCTGCCAGCACAAGGAAAGATCTTAAATGAATAAGAGGTTTAAATTTTTCTAAACTGATCAAGAATAGGAAAATTCTTGAAAATAAAAAGTTAATAAGGTAATAGCTCCATCAAAATTAAGAAGGAATACGTATTTATTGTTGGCGATCTCTTTTGGCTCCGGACTTACGAGGTTCAAAACTTTTATTTTTATTGATTGTAACTCCTAGAATATACACGATATTGGCATCATTTTAAAGTGCTCTAAAATGGATATTTATTGGTATATAAATTTTTGAAATGTATATTTATTAAAAGTGCAAAAAAATAAAGAGCTATAAACAAATAAATTGATCTTGTTTCTTTATATAAATAAATTTAGAATAAGCGTTTTTATTATTATTATTTTATTTTTGTGCTATTACTTGTTTACACATAATCGACATTTCTGTGCTGTACTCCTTGCACCATGAAAAGACTGCGTTGTTACAAATTGACGTTTAAAACAACAATGCAATGCCGACTGCAATCATATTTATTCCGTTAAGATTAAAAACAGATCTCAATAAGTACGCATAACAATTAGGTAAATAGTATTAATTGAAGTCTTGTAAACACTGCCCTTTTTTCCTTTTTCAAAAACCTCAAAGTAGATGGGTCTTCTTGATTCATAAAATATCAATCCAAAAGATTGTAAACAATGTAACTCTTGCAATATGAACAAGTAAGAAAGTTATAATCGTCCAGGTCGAGTCTTAAGTACCCATCAAATATTTATTAAATACAAGCTCTATTTTGTCGGAGACGCTCCGGCATAGAAAGATTAGAGAACATCTTGCTTAAAAAATTATGTTGTTTTTTAAAGGTGAGTTTAGTTCTTCTTAGCCCGATTCAGCCCATTTACGAAACTGACTTGTGCTGTCCTTAAAAATTTATCTGTACCAAATGTTTGTTTGGACTGAATCGTGATTTCCACAGACGAACGGACGAACATGGCTTAATAGTCTTAGATTTTTTTTATCTTGGACCAGCACTCAGGGTATGACCCCTATATATGCGATGCATTGCGCCGGAACTGAAAATAGAAATGGGATAGTATTGAGGCGACAGATTAGGAATGATGAGAAGATACATAGTTTTTTTTTGTATCTATTTCAACCTTTTTTACTTCGCCGGCTAATTTTTGCTACAGGGCCGACGAAGGTGGGTGCTTTTAGTACATGATTTCATCAAGATCAAGAATATATATTTACTTTATGGGGTCTTAGAGAGATATTTCACAAATGGCAAAGACAATATAACCTCCAATTCTTTTTTGGAAGGTATAAAAATAGCAATCTAAAAGTTTTTCGGTCGTTTTTCCCCATATTTCAAAATTTTTTGGTATTTGTGAATACATTCTTAATATAAATAAGGTTTTTTGCTGTAAACTTTGTAAAATATTAGATAGGGAGTTTTTAATTTAATTACAATCGTACCCTTTTCGAAAGAAATTCCTGCACCAACTCTGTCATAGCATAAGATTGAGTTACAAGAACCACTAACTAAAGGGAAACCTTCGCAAGGTAATCCACAATTGGCTCCCAAGGAACAGTTATTGTTTCGAGCACCAGTAACTATTGATGGGCGTTGTCATTGGAAGATGTTAATTTACATAATCTCCTCCTTGACATCAGTCACAGGTAAAGTTTTATGAGAGCCAACAATGGAACTGCCTTGAGGCAGTCGGATTGAATATTAAATATATATCAAATGAATATAAAGTCTACGATATAATACCAGCTCATTGATACTTTTTCACCACTTTTAATGTAGTTTTGTGATGGGTACTCTTCCCAATAATTACGCGTTAGTAATATCTAGCACCATTCCCAATTTCTCCACTACATTTTCCGCAGATAATCTAGAGATAAAATTAATCTTAAGTCGAAATAAAATATATATATTTTACTCAATGGTTTCCCATTATTCATTACCCACAAAGTTTTAAGTTTTGACTGTTGTTGTAGTTAGGGAATCGTAAAATATGAAAAATATATGAAGCAATACTCCTGGACGGTTTTTCTCAATGTACAAATACATAGTTTTCTCTTAACGAAATTTTTTTTTATTTTCCAACGACTTTCCGTCATCCCGTGCTAAATGTGGTTTGTAAGATGTCCGTTTTCTTTAAAACCAGTTTAAAGACAGGAAATCATTCCAAATGCATATGATATTTTATGATAAAACTTAACCTTTACAAATAAATATATAAGACATTTTTGCTTATGAGACACATGTTTTTCGCTTATGTCAGCATAAAATTCAATACGCCGAATATCCGGAAAATCCTTTTTAAGTATCAGGGAGTAAGGCACATATAACCATTTTAACAAATGCACCAACATAAATGGCCCATCCTAAACAATTCTATCAACTCAAGTTAATAAATGTACGCGTTCATGTAGATGAAAGTCAAACGGACTTCATGACCACAGTCATGAACTTTTACAAAATTTTTCCAATTGCTATAAGTAACAGTAAGAGAAGTCGTACAACTCAGAGCAATATGGCTCCGTTCTCTACAAAACTACTCTAAAATATTCGTAGGAGTATCATTTGAGGACCTTCAACTTTTGCAATCTCTCAGGATTTCCGGAAGGAGATTTATACCACAATCGTAGATTAGAAAAATTCGTTACCATCGATCTTTGGCTTTGGCAGCTCCTAACACTTGTCACCATGGTGTGTTGTGTGATCGAACGTTAGTAGGAATTTTGCACTGACGAAGAGTCCATCACTGCCTGATCTTGCAGAACTAGAGGGCTAGACAGTCAAGCAATCACTTCCGAGCTAACTATACTTTCTCAGGAACGCGGCGATAGACGGCCTGACTTAGGCTTGGGTGGTTCTCAGGAGCTGGAATACTACAACTTCGATGGAATATATCATAATGAAGTGAATGACGTCCAAGGGTTCTCGGTAGTTTTGAGGGCAGGCCATGGCTCAATAATCACGTCATTCCACTCGTACAATACGTACTTACGGTTTTACACCAATGCTTGTTACAAAAATAAAAATCTATAAAACGTAAGCAAAACACATAATGGCGGCCGAAAATGTAAACAACTTTTGACATTATGGAAAATTTGTAAAGGTCAAAACGCTACCCTGCAAAAAATCATTTTGACATTTCTAGAAAACACAACATCAAAATTTAAAGTAAATGGTTCTCTATTTTTTTTTATTTAATTTTTTTTTTCGAATGAAGTTAGCGACGCAGAATGCAGGATCTAAATTAAGAAAGGAGGCTGAATACCATAGCTGCTACAAACCGAACTTAAAAACCTTCCCTCCTTACACACACATCTCTAATGAAGTTTTTCCCTAGTTTTAAACGTTTTCCTTCGAAACAAGTTGTCGTCACTCCCATATACCATCATCAGCATTGTGTATTCATCTGCAGTGCATTTTAAAGGCCAACTGGAAAAAGTCTTACCGTATGAGTACTACTGCGAATTTAAAAAACAACTATTGGTAGTCATAGTGAATATTTGGTAGTGCAATAATGAAACTAAACAAAATATTATGGAGTACGGAAGTGCTTAAATTTCAAATTTTGTTATTACACTTATATAAAAGAAAAACGTCAAGTAAATATTTATGCCGATGCTTATGTTCAGGCTATTACAAGACGTGTATGTGAGTCTGGAAAAGTCGTCCAATAGTCTAAATATCTTTACAATTTGCTATACAAAATTTTGTTTTCATACAAAAGCAAATAATGGTATGCAAATTGAAAGTCTTACTTAGTGCTTTTTGGCTGCCAGTAGCTCAACTACAATAAAAAGCCATTATATTAATGAACCACTTTTATATGGAACTACAATGAGGTTGCTTTTAGGTCGGTTTTAAACGAAGAAATGTATCTACATATCTTCTTTACCCAAAAAGTGGTTTCATAAAATCATTTTCTATGAAGTATTCGATCTGAGTTTCTTTTAATAAAAATAATCGTAGTTTTAGAGTTGGTAAAAAAAACATGTTCAAATTCTTGCGGTGATTTTGTTGTTGTATATATAAAATGTGTGTCCAACCCTGAAGATACTGGTAGCTAAAGAATCTAACGCGTAAATTACGCGGCTGAAGGTCGGTGGTTCGATGTCTCACTCAGTCATCAACCATTAAAAATAGAGTTGACAGAACAGTTGGATAAACGTGAGGAGAGAGGTTATTTGTAGTACACCAATACCTCACTTAGCGCCGTGGTTACGTTAAAAAAAAAACGCGGCACAAATTTAAACGACGCAATGTGAATTATAATTTTCTATAGCAAACCCTGTAAAGATCGAAGATAGGCTCCAGTGTTACGAAAGTACTACTTTTTAAAAAGAAAACAAAGTAAACATTTAAAAAAAAAATAATATATATATATATATATATATATATATATATATATATATATATTTATATATATATATATATATATATATATATATATATATATATATATATATATATATATATATATATATATATATATATATATATGTATATAAATAAAATTTTATTACATACATAAAAAAAATTCAATTAAAACAAAATAAAATATTGAATTAATTTATAAAAACAAAATAAAAATTAATCACTGTCTGATGGGTCCGTAGCTGCTGTTTTCGTAAATCGGGATTTTTTACAAAAAATTCGTCGAATGTTTGCTGAAGAGAGTTTTTTTCAACGTAAAATAAATTTCCTTGTACCAATTGATATTCGTAGCAAAAAGCACAATACGCTATTTGAAACGTTACAAAATTCACAAGACACTAATTGAAACTGAACTCTAAAATTTGCAAAACAAAGTGAAAATAAAACTGTTTTAAATTGAGTTGATTTTCAGTTAGAAGGGGAATCCCCGAGTTTTAAAGGCATGACACAATTATGTAGAAACAAAAGTGTTGCCATCTTTTAGAAAAAAAGGAAATAAAAATAAATTAAAGACTCGATTCCATAACATCGCAGCTTTGAAAATCTAACGATGCACAGTGAAAATTAGTCATAATTCAGCAGCGACGCAATTTCGAAAAAACGCAAAACAAAACGACGCAAAGCGAGGTATTTTTTCAAAGTAGGTAGTTTTTTATGCCCAATTCAATTCAAAATCTTCAAAGCTCCTTATGTATAAAATTCTATTGCCTCTAAGGAAAATGTGCTTGCATTTATTTATTGATGTAACTCCATTATAATAAATATTTTTTAGCTGCATGAGAACTATCGTAATCCATAGTTGACTTAAGGTCTGGCCAGTCATCATGAATCACTTAACAATCCTTCCAAATTGAGTACCAAAAAAACAAGTCTGTTAGAAATATTGCAAAAATTTTTTTACTGTTATGAAATTTTTATTTGACATATTGTTGTAACAATACTATTTTAAATGAAATTTATTTGTTGGTGGTCAAGCAATGTATATGTGCATTTCATTGATGCTTTACCAAATCATCAGTAGACTTTTCAAAACTGTGGTTAACGTCTACTGATGATTTGGTAAAATTGGTATCAAAAATTCCAAAAAAAATCAAAATTTCGAATCCAGGGTTGGACAAGTACAATGTTTTGTAGTACATGAAAGTAGCCAAAATGGTTAAAAAATTTAAAATTTTCTTAAATAAAACTACTTTATACCTTAAGAAGACTTGCACTGATATAAAATTAAAAATAAAGTTTCGCTTCCAGGGTTGGGAAAATAAAAGTTTTTTTGGTACATGTAGTACATGTAATAACCAAAATGGTTATACATTTTGAGTTTTTCTTAAATAAAATCACTTCATACAGCTTAAATACACTTTAACTACGCACTTCCGATTGAGATGAAATATCGCATATCGATAGAAAATTTCGGAAGTCCATAACTCGAAAACTATGCATTTCCGAGACTTTACCATTTAAATTTTCGTCTTATTTTTCAATTTTCTAACGATATGCGAAATTTCATTTCAATCGGAAGTGCGTAGCTAAAGTGTATTTGTGCCCTTTATACATCATGAAGATTAATAAAAAAAGTTTAAAAATTAAAATTTCGCTTCCAGGGTTGTGGAAATTGACATTTTTTATACATAAAAGTAACCAAAATAGTTAAAAATTTAAAACGTTTATTCATTAAAACTACTTTATACCTCATGAAGAGTCGCATTTATAAAAAAGCAAAAAATATTTAATACCAATTCCTGGGCTGAGAAATTGAAAGTTTTTTTGTACATGCAATATATTGTAGAACATGAAAGTGAAAAAAGTGGTTGAAAATTTTAAGATTTTCGTAAATAAAACGACTTTATAACTAATGAAAACTAGCATTGGTAACAAAAAAGAAAACAAAAATAAAAATTTCGCTCCCAGGGATGGGAAATTGAAATTTTTTTATACACAAAAGCCAACTAACGTCGGTTTTTTACGAATTAAAACTATTTTTTAATTCAGGAAAAACAAAATTGGTATCAAATATTAAAACAAATCAAAATTTCGTTTCCAGGGTTGGATAACTGCAATATTTTGTAGTACATGAAACTGACCAAAATGGTTACAAATTTTAAATTCTTCCTAAATAAACCTCATTTTTAAGAGTTGCATTGGTAAAAAAACAAAAACAAATAAAATTTCGTTTCCACGGTTGGAAAATTTATATATGAACGTAACAAAAGAGGCAATTGACGTTGTTGTTTTTGCTAATTAAAACTATTTTATAATCCAAGAAGAACAAAATTGGTATTAAAATCTTAAAAAATTAAAATTTTGATTCCAGCGGTGGATAAATGAAATATTTTATGGTACATGAAAGTGACCAAAAATTTTAGAAATTCACTAAGAATTGCATTGGTAAAAAAATAAAAATTCGCTTCCCGAGTTGGAAAATCGAACTATTTCTGGTACATATAAGTACCCACATAAATTCCAAATTTTGTTTTTTTAGTGAATTAAACCTATCTTACAGTTCAGGAAGAATTAATTTGGTAATAAAAGTTCGGTTCCAGGGTTGGAAAATCGAAATTTTTTAATACATAAAAGTAGCCATATAAGTTCCCTTATATTGTTGTTTGTGAATGAGTTAAATTGGTATTAACATTTTCTGATTCATAAAAGTAACCATATAATTTGCTTTTTTTGATGAATTATACCTACTTTATATATCAGGAAGAAATAAATTGGTATTAAAAACCAAAAAAAAAACTAAAAAGACTATTCTACGGTTGGAAAATCAGAACTTTTTGGGGTACATGAAACGGATTTTTTCTTTTTGTTTTTAAATTAAACATATTTAATATTTTTGAATGACGTTCAGAGGTACTAGAAGTTAGAAGAGCCAAACATTTAGCTTCCTAGCCAAAAAATTTAAACGTTGTCTTAAATATAAAAGTAACTGATAACATCATTTTGTTTTATTAATTTTAGTTATTTTTTAATTAAACCTACTTTCTGTTTTAGCAAGAAAGAAAGAAAGAAAGAAGATTTACATCTGTGATGGGTATTTAAGATTCGCCACAGCCGAATAAAGCACTTTTATTACTTGTTTATTCATCATCCTCGGAATCCGACGATAATGAAAATGTCAATATCATTCGGAAAAGGATACGAGAAACTACCAATCCCTTAAATTTAGCAAATAATGAGTAAGTATAAACCTACAGACACATAAGTATGTATGTACGTACAATTCATATGTTTATCTTCCCAAAAGGTTTAAAAAGCGTTAATTTATCTTGTTTGTGTTTGAGCTGCAATACTCAAAAAAAATTTTAGTTGTTTTTAATTTACTAAACTTTCTATTTTATTAAATTTTTGGTAAGAAATTTCAAATCGAATGACTTTTTACTAACGAGTAAAAACTCGAACGGTTGCATTGGAATGACAGCTTGATATCGAGTGCCATCATTAGGAATTTCGATACATGTTACTCGATTACGAGTAATAGAATCCCAGAAGTTAAAAATATCGAACATTCGATAGAAAATTTGCTCGTATACGTATGCCAGAATTAGCCCCAGTTTTTAATTTTTCAAGTTACACAGCAGAGCAGAACAGTTGTTTTCGAAAGTCGCTTCATTTTAGTCATCAATACTCATGTGTGTTTTGTTTGGCATTTCCTTTTACGTGGCTTAGCTGAATATGATAACAGTTTTTATACCCTCCAAAAAAGAATATGAAGGGTATATTCACTTTGTCATTCCGTTTGTAACGCAGCGAAATATCCATCTGAGACCCCATAATGTATATATCCTTGATCCGGGAAGAAATCTAAGACGATCTGAGTATGTCCATCCGTCCGTCCGTCCGTCTGTGGAAATCACGATTCAGTCCAAACGAAAAGAGCGAGACCTTTGAAATTTGGTATAAATATATCTTGAAGGATAGCACAGGCTAAGTTCGGACATGGGGTAACTCGGGCAAGAGGGAAAAAAGTTCCCCTAAGAAGAACTAAACCAACCTCTAAATAACAATATATTTTCTAACGTTATTTTGTAATTTTGTTAAGGAAATGATATATTTTCATATTAAAGAAGGTCCAACGCGTTAAACTTGGAGCCATAAAATAAAAAAATAATAATTTTTAGACCCGACGCTCTTTAGTGGGCGTTATTATATGTAAAAATTGTGTAAAATATTAACAAATTGTATTATTTAAGCCTACATCTCTTAAAAGTAACATTTTTAAGCTTTAATGACGAAACTGAGACGTAACCTGGTACTACGAGTACTCTGGCCTCCCCCTATGCCCCCTAAATGACCCTATCAAATAAAAAAAAATGTTTTGATTTTGTATACAATTATCCCAAGCATATATTTTTAGAGTTTTATGACAAAGGTGAAATATCTCCCCCACAGCCCTTGCCAGAGCGACCCCGCCAAAATACAGATAAACATTTTAAATTTACTTACTGAATATTTGGAGGTCGAATATAACGTTTTTACTTGTTATTTATGCCAATTTGTATTAGGAAAGTGCTTACGATAACTCTATCAAACCGTTGGTAACACACTTTTGAGTAAGTATTTTATACTGCCTTGTTTCTTTTTATAAAAGATATTAAATCACATACAAACATTTCTGCATTTACCGAAAAAACTAAAATGTCTATTCCGAAATGGCGTTACCGATACCGAACTTCAGTATCCAACCTGGATTTTAAGTTTCGACTAAACTGTTTTGTAAATAAAATCAACCGGTAATATAATGATTGTTAGATATCACGGAAAAGTTTTAATATTGATGTATGTATGGTGTAACTGGCATACAAATATGGTTAAACACCCAATTCTGTTTTTACGTGATAGATATTTTCCTCTAAAAACCGCTTAAAAAGAGAAAAAGTATATTGAACAAGGGAATTGGTTACACGTTACGTGTATGAAATATGAGGTAAAATAAGATAAATAACACTGCTCAGCAAAAAATCATTTTTTATCTTTCCTTTAAATAAAACTACATATGTGAATGTTGATACGCTAAACTCAAATTCGTTTTCGCTTTTTTCCATCAGGTCGAGTTTATAGGCGTGGCAAATGTTTTCCCCTAAATTAGTCAGGTAGGGAGACATATTTCACCCTAACTCGAGAACGAGTCATCCAATTTTAAAAGGTAAAATTTCAATTCAAATTCAAACTTCACGTATAATTTGAAGTCTTTCTTTAACAGCGGATTCAATGAGGGTAGAATGCTCCCTTGTTTTGATTGTGTTGTTTTACATGACACACGTTTTATAGTGCATATATGAGTTTAAATTAAAATTTTCCAAAACCAGTGCAAACAACATTTTTCTGGTGTTGCAAACTCTATTTTCTAAATTAAAGATTTTATTATCTATTACTATTGTGTAATTTGATTTAGTCGACCTTAGAAATTTATTATTTTCATGTATTTTTCAGGCTCAAGGTCATAACAATTTTAAATAAAACTCTTTTTTGTTTTATTACGTTGTCGATTTTATTTTTATCTTTCAATATTTCGAGCACCATCGGTGCCCTTCTTCAGGAAAATTATTTTTCTATAAAAAATATACAAATTATATTTAAAGTAATATTTAAATATACACAAAGTACACAAAGAAACAAAAACAAATATATTTATTTTCTAATAGTATGTTCTCTGTTGTCAACTTACTTAGGTTAGCTTTTATTTGTTTACTTATTTTTGTTTATATTTAGCTAATATGTGTTTATATGTCTGAGCGCAATTTTCAATGTCTGTTTTGTAGTTCATCCGCATGATCGCGGGAGTATTAATTATATGTAGCATCTCTATTGTAAAACGTTTTTTGTAATTGTTTTCTTGTTGTAATATCGTCGTATTGGTGATATTGGGCTGGACATTCTCCCAATATCACCAATACGACGATATTACAACAAGAAAACAATATATAAAACTATATATATATATATATATATATATATATATATATATATATATATATATATATATATATATATATATATATATATAAACAAAAATAAGTAAACAAATAAAAGCTTTTAGTAAGGCTTTGAACACCTAAGTAAGTTGACAACAGAGAACATACTCTTAGAAAATAAATATATATGTTTTTGTTTCTTTGTGTATTTTGTGTATATTTAAATATTACTTTAAATATAATTTGTATATTTTTTATAGAAAAATAATTTTCCTGAAGAAGGGCACCGATGGTGCTCGAAATATTGAAAGATAAAAATAAAATCGACAACTTAATAAAACAAAAAAGAGTTTTATTTAAAATTGTTATGACCTTGAGCCTGAAAAATACATGAAAATAATAATCTATTACTATTAATAATTTTTAACACAGATAGCTTTAAAAATATAACGTATACATTTTCTTCAAGGACATACCAGGGCACACTCATACATATAGGAGCGATAGCCCAGTTGATTATTATGTTGTTGGGAGAAATTCAAGCACAAACCTCAAAATTTTTTTACATATTTACATACATACAAATGTCAAAACAAACATTTATATTTGTTTTTGTACTTTTTCGTTTTGTTTTGTTCTACACATTTAATTGTGACATTTGCATAAGATTTCACAAAAACAAAATGCCTGTTGTTTTTGTATTTTTTGCAGTTGTTGTAGAACCGCTACTACCTGTATCAGTGTGCCCTGGAACATATTGATTTGCTTTAAATGCCATTATTATTCATTTTTCTGTTTAGATGTATCATTAAAATGTTTTTTTTCCTGACAAGGCTGTTTTAAATAAAAGAATAAGTTTGAGATTTCTTTTAGTTCAGAAGTGGGATCTATCATATTTATATATTTTGTAACGTGAACGACGATTTTTCTTTATGAAAATGAGGAAACTTAACACATTAAAAGTTGATGAGCTGAAGCAATTACTATGTCAGCATGAATTACTAACGTCAGGCACAAAAACGGAACTAATTGTGCGCTTAACGGAAATTCTTGGAATAGATGAAATCGAAGAAAGTGGTGAGGATAATTTGAGGAAATGTCTTTAGCTAGCACTTCCACATACATATAGACAACATCAAAATGTAAACGTTATGACGAATGTTTCTCGGAATGACGCAAATGTTATAGATTTACAACGACAGGTAAATGAATTAAAGGAAATGATAAGGAATGCTATGTTAATTTTTCAAGCAAACACACAAAGTCACAATGAAGATCGAAATTTTTCACAAAATATTAGTAGACCACATGCATCAGCAGAAACGGAGAGACAGAATGTGTATGGTGATCAAAATCGGTATAAAAGTTATGTTCCAAAAGTTAATCGTTTGACAAATAGTTGTTCTGTGAGAGAAATTGCTGAAACGATACCTTTGTTTGATCCGACAAATGAAACATCGTTGTCGACCGAACAATTTATTGAAAGAGTAAATAGTGCTATACGCATAGCATTACAAAATGAATCGGATCGAATTATGATGAAGCAGATATACGAGTACATTTTAAGCAAATGTCAGCAGAGTGGCACATGCATTTATTTGGCTTATAATACAGATAATTGAATTCCGATTTCAGTTTTGGGTTTGTGGTTTATTGAATATTAAATTTTTACTAAAAACAAAAAAAAATTATAATACGTCGACATACACCGACGTGTCCTATTTAGGAATTTCGATTTGTTATAGGGACACGTCGGATCTGCTCGACGTCGGACAGAGCCGACATGTCCTATTTGATGCAATATGATATTACCGTGGGACACGTCGTCATTATCTGACAATAAAAGTATATATTTCCTTTTTTGTGTAGTTAGGCTAAAATACAACAAATAATATGTAAGAATATTCAGTTTCATAGTATAAATCAAGGCAGATTTACTAGGTACCCCCATAACTACAACAATGAACAACACCAAAAACCACACGTATTTTGTTGCTAGAATTTAAGCGCCTTGTTGTCAAAATGAAATGTAATTTTCTTGAAAACAAAACAAAAAGTCAAAAAACAAAAGGCAGCTAAAACAAATAATGTAAGTAAATTTACATGTTTTGAATTATTTTTATTAAGTTTTTATAATACATAAAACATTTTTGTTGCAGAAAATACGTCATCCTCGTTTAATAAACGTAAATCAAACCGAAAACCTGCCTAGTACTTGCAATTCAAGTAAAATAAACACTGGTGTTGGTGGAAGAAGAGCACAACTAAATGCTGCTTTGCAAGGTTTAATGGGAGAAGCTAACTTGTATTTTGTAAACTGTCTCACAATTGGAGTGCATCTTAATCCCAGTGATCGTTATCGGTGCGTACGCATAGTGTAAGTGAACGTTTATCTCTTGCTAAGAGAAAATAATTTATAAAAGAATATTTTTAATTTAAATAGGTGTTGGAATGCCTTAGAGATCAAACAAACTTGGAAATTTGAGAGTATAATATCTGTGCGATACCTGATGATATTGTGCCAGACTTTCGAGTTAAGCTATGCGTTGCATTGATAAATTTGAAAGGCGAATATCTAATGGGCTACTCAATACAAAACTTACACCAGCATATACCACCTTACGAAAATGATCGCTTAAATATATATTGCGATGTAGCTGAAGCCCTCATGCAGCAACATAAATAGCGGAAACTATGACTCTACTGAGACCGATTATAGATGGCGACTATATTGAAAAAAATTTACGCTATCAGCTTTGCTCATGCAGCAGGGAAGACGTGTGGAGGCAGTAAAGGCACTGCAACAGTCAGAATGATACAAAGTGGACACGAATCACGTTATATGAAAATGAAATTAGTTTTTATTGAATAAATAAAGCGTTAATACAATCATAAACATAAATTAAAGATACTTTGTAAAATAAGAAATAAAAATCTTCAAAAGGAAGTAAAAATGTAAAATAAGTATTAAAAAAAGTAGTTAATTTATAAAGCAAAACATATCTGGCCTTCAAATGTGCGCAAACATAAGAAGTCGGCTTGAATACCATCTTGCAAGCTTCCGACCACTTGTTTCGTCTACGCTCATCCCTTGGTACGCTGAAGAAACTTCCGTTCGCATCTTTTTTCTTGTGGCACAAACAACAGCGACGCATACTGAACTTTATTTATTTCTTTTTATTCACTAATTCTTTTTATATACTTGGAATTTGTTTTCCACAAGCCTGCGTCTTTGTAAAACTTGGTATTCCAATTCTAAAGACTAAAAATATTTATAATTTGTTTTGTTCGGTTTCCACTGAGCATACACTATCACACTAACGCACTTTTTTAAAATATCACTATTTTTGAAAATTTTTTTAATATTTTGCTGCAATATTTTTAATATTTTTCAGTGAAAAAAAAATTATTTGTATTTATGTACCTTGTAAACAAACTTTTGACAATAAGTTGCTTTATAAACAATAGACAGCTGCGCTAGTGAGGGTACCTGTTTAATCTGCCTTGGTATAAATGTTCATTTAGAAGAAATTAAAAAATTCCATTTCACTGTCAATTCATTTGGTTTTTGTGTACATATATAAAGTTAATGTTTGGAAAATAAGCGGGTTATTTATCGTCAAAAACTTATAATCTAAAAACTAATATATAAGAATAAAAAAAAAGGAAACCTAAAAAACTTATTCTAGACTTGATGATTGCTGTTGGTGCCAATCAGTAAAACAATTGCCAACACATATTCCAGGTTTAACGTCACAGCCAGCACCTCGAACACTGGTTTCCTTACGAACGCCATTCTTAGAACATTGCCGACATCGAATATACCTTACAGGGTATGTTCTCAAAAAAATGATCAATTTGAATTGGAAATTTTGATTTCGGCAAATGTATCAAAGCATATATAAATTCTTCTCCAAAAGTTAAGAATTCCACATTTAATTTTGCCGGAAACCTTTTTTTGTACAGCAAAAATGAATTGTGTACTGCCACATCTAGCATTCGGAATATGACCTTTTCATACCACTGAATCGTCTTACGAGGACTTGAATAATAAGAAGTAATTTCATCAGTGCGATCCACGCCACCCATAAATTCATTATATCTCACAATTTCAAGTGGTTTTGACTTTTCTACCCCAAATCGGTTCTTTGTTATAACCATCTGTGGACTGTAGCGGTGGTAATACATAGGACATCTCTTTTGTCGTACTATTTTGATACATACACCTTTCCTTGTATTTTCCAAATATACTGACCTATTTTAAATATCTTTTTGTCACTTCAATTGGATTACCTTTTCGATTACTTCTTAACGTTCCAGTAGTTTTGAGCAGCAATAAATCATTAGATAAATTTATACTATTATGATAGTTGTCCAAAAATAGGTGATGACCCTTCCCAAAGTATGGAGTAACAAGTCGATTAACAATTGCGTAAATTTTTGAACCTTTCGGTGGTTCTAGTTGTTTACCTTTATAAATTTCAATCTTTAAAACATAGCTAGATGAGTCGTACAGTTCAAAGAATTTTATTCCAAATCGTGCCCTTTTCGATTTAATGTATTAACGGAAAACGAGTCTACCTTTATGGAGTAACAACGATTCATTTTTATCGTTGCACAATTTGCTCAGAGGGCCAGAAAGCAGTTTGAAAACTCTGTTTTATGAATTTTACGACATTAGATATTTTTGTCATATGTGACTCGCCTCGCACATGATTAGCAGTAAGACATCTCAAGATTTGTTCCAATCTTCTGCCGGATAGTATAGTGCCGATTTCGAATATAACTGACGACTCTTTGGAAATTTTAACACATCAGGACGATGAACGGGTGAAAATTTCATCATCCGTTTGAATCTGCTAGGTCTCTGCTGGTTACTTAATTGAAGTCCATATTTATTCGTACAACGAATAAGTATGTCCACGATGTTGTTATTAGAAATTTGATTGAAGACATCAATTGGGAATGATGTATCACTTACATATTTCGATTTTTATATCATATATACTGTAAGAGATACTGCTGAAAAGACAACAGATTATAGTTTTCGAATGTGTGCACTTTGTAAGTGATGCGGACTTAGTGAAACAAATATTGTCAAATATATTAGAGAAGGACTTCGAAATCACGAACTTCCAATTTCTATTACGGCTCATAAAATTATTACAGTGAAACATAACGAGAAATTATATATGAATATGAAAGAAATATGCCTGACAAACGATCATTTAAATCAAGAGAAAATAAAACGACAATAAATTCTGATACATTTAATAAAAAGAGAAATATTGGTACAACAAAACTAAATACAAGAATCGGTAAAGAAATTAAAAGTTTTAATTGCAAAGAGCTAGGACATATATGTATCTACAAATTGATTAAAATCTCAACGATGTACAAAATAAAGTTCACTCAAAGATCGAAACTGATTGTAGATAAAATACTAATATACGAAATACGTTTTGCAATAATGATGAATTTTTCAAAATAAAACTATGTTTAGATAATAAAATATTGGTCACTTTCATCGATACTGATAGCCAATGTAGTTTGATAAAAAAAATCCGTTTGTGATGTAATTGGTGGTACGCGAAAAAGTTGTAACATGAGAATGTCTGGTATTTGTGATGGGATTCATATTGCTAATGAAAAATTTTTGTGAGCCTACGTATAAATAATATCCTTTTACCTGTTACATTATATGTAGTTAAAGATGAAGTTTTATTAACTGATATTCTGATTGGACAAGATAATTTTGTAAATGATAATGTAAAATTGAAAATATAGAATGGTAACATAAGCATTGAAAACTATAATGTACAAGGACAATGAAGATATTAAAGTGAGATTAACTGAATTAATTCGAAATAAAGAAACTGTATTTGTATTTGGTGGATATGAACAAAAAGTTGACAGGTACAAAAATTATAAATCAAGCGCCATATCGTGCCCCCGAATCGAAAAAAAATTTATTTCCAATATAATTAAAGAAATTAAAGAATTTTTAGAGAATGATATTATTACACGACCTGAATCCGAATATGCTAGTCCAGTACTATTACAAAAAAAGAAAAAGAGAATTTCCCATCACCTAATATTGAAGAATGTTTAAATCAAGCAAAACAATATAAATATTTTACAGCTCTGGATGAAAACCACTGTTTTCAATCCAAATTCCAATTGAAACTGAAAGTCGTAAGTACACAGCATTCATTACAACGGGTGGTCTGTTTGAATTTAAACGTATGCCATTTGGTTTGCAGAATGCGCCAATGATATTTCAGAGACTGATGTCTAAGATCCAGGAACGTGTTGGCAAAAATAATATGATTCACTGTATGGATGATATTCTTATTGGTAGCAATACGCCAGATGAAATGTTTACGAAACTTCAAATAGTTCTGAATGTACTCAAAGATGCAAATTCGACATTAAAATGAAGAAATGTGAATTCTTAAAAACGACAATTGATTTTCTTGGGCATATTTTAACAGCAGCAGATTGGTTCATATTCCTTTGCTGGTATGCCAGAGCTTCTCTCACATATTCTATCTGTTCAGTTAAGTACCTTGGTGCTTCTCCAATTTAAATTTTTTTTATAAAACTTATAATGTTAATTTTGAGCCTTTGTTCTATGTTTACCCATCTTAGGGTTTCTAACATACAACGAATAGATGTACATATATCTGTTGCACTTCAATATAGTTCTCATCGCCTTATATTGTAATTTTTAAAGCCGCTCATCAGCATATAATATACCGATTCTCCTACAGCAATGCGAAATAGTAATTTCTGCAGAAGATTTTGTATATCATTTATGTATATAATAAATAACAATGCTCCAGAATAGATCCTTGTGGAATTCCGAAGTCATTAATATTTATACTGGACTTAACGTTATTTACGTTGGTGATTTGTTTTCTGTTTGTTAAATATGATTTAAACCATTGTAGCTCTATGTCTCTCACCTCGTATCTACATATGTAGCTTTTGCAGAAGTATATTTCTATCAATTGTTTCGAATGCTCTTTTGAAGTTCAGAAAAATTTTAACTATTTTATTATTTCTATCTGTTTTTTTCATCTGTTTATTAAATAGTTAAGTGCTGTTTCGCTTGAAATTTTTTTCTGAGCTCTGATTGGCATTTGAATAATATTTCATTGTGTTCAGTATACTGTTCCAGTTGTTATTTTACCACTTTTTCTAGAATCTTCTCACAGGTTTTTAGGGTGTATAAAATTTGTGTAAATAGGAACTGTTATCACATTCAACTAAGCCACCTAATAAGTGGTGACAAACACAATACACATGAGCACTGATGACGAAAGGGTTGCGTCTTTCAAAAACAGCTGTTCTGCTCTGCTGTGTAAGTTGAATAACAAAAACTGATGTTGACTTGCCTTTGTGCCTTGGAATATTTATCATGTCTTTCTGAGATTTAAATTAAAAATTTCGAACAATTAGCCTATAGAATCTTAGTTCAATTTAATATAGCAATATAAAATGTTCGTTAAAATTCTTACTACATAATCAATTATTGTTTTTGAGTTCTGTGTTGTTTTTGTAAAGTCTTGCATTATTTGTTTAAGACCGTTATGGTCTAATAAGCACTTAATTCGGTTTTTATAAAATCCTTCCTTATTCAATCTATATTGAAATCACTAGCTATTGTTATATCACAATTTACTTCGTTTATCTGTTCTAATATTTCTTCAAAAATTACTATAACCTCGTTTTCGGCACTACTTGGAGACCTGTATACAGCTGTAATGACGAACTTATTACTTTTCTGCTTTACCATGTATGCAGTTATCCTTTTTTTTGAATCAACAACTTTTTCTGAGAGTTTTTTAACAATCCATTTCTGTTTGATATAAATTATTACTCCGCCAGTCCTTGTTGAGTTTAATAATGTTGCAAACTGATTGTAACCTTTTAGTTGCGTTTCTTCCTCATTAACGTCTTCTTTTAAACGTCTCTCCGATAATATAATAAATTCAGGTTCAATTCTTCCTTTCATTATTTCAAGATGGTTGTAATTATTTACGAGGCCTTGTATATTAGTGTACTTCCTAGTTGCTAGGCGGCTAAACTTAATCGCTTCTTCTTTAAACTGACCTTATTTTTGTACACTGGACATTCTCGGTAATACGTGCTGTGGTTTTCATCAAGATCTAAGTTGAGTCTTCTGTTTTCTTTAATGAAATTTACACACTTATTCACTGCTTCTTTGTTACATTCCTTACTTCTGTGATTACCGTTACTTGTGGTATACACCTAAAGGCTCATTTAGCCGAACGTTGAAATAGTAAATGTTAGGTAAATGTGTCAGCTGATTCAAACTGTAATATGGCAAGTTGTGAAAACGGTTACTTGACTTTAATGAAATGTTGCCGTAACGTTGCAACCTGCAGAAAATAGATTTTTATTCTAAGGTTACGTGACAGTTGTATATAAATGGAATACTTTATTACATATTCCATCGCATCTTATTTCACTCTCCCCTCTTAGAGCCGACCTGTATTTACTACAACCATATAATGAGTTTTTAGCCAATTAAATAATTTATTTTATATTTGCTTTTGCATTTAATCAGCTTCTTATTGTTTATTTTAATTTTCAATAGTCACTTATTTTTATATCACTAATATTTATATATGTATATTTCAAATATTAGTGCAGAGCTCAATTTTTTGTGTGTTCATCACTCCAGTGTTGTTAAATACATAATTCCACAAGTCCACCTCATTCTGACTTAAGTATGTACAAACTTCATATTGATGCCATTAAAACTGTGACTTTAAAGCTAAAGCCTACTGATTTAATCTTTGTGTTTGGCGATTTTAATCTACCTAGTATCACATGGAAACTTTCACTTGAACATAGCTTTTATATACCTACCCGTACTGGGGATACGGCTGATAAAATTTTTAATAGTTTATCAGATTTATATTTGCATCAAATTAACGGAACTTTTAATTTTTATGGAAAAATTTTGGACTTGGTATTTGTAAATGAGCCTTGATGCATTGTAAGCCGAGCTTATCCCGTTAGTATGCCTGAGGACCGTTACCATCCCACAATTGAGATAAGCTGCAACGTATCTCCTATTCTTCCAGCTAGAAACTCTGTTCATAAAGAAAAAGTTTTCTGTTATCATAGAGCTAATTGTAATGATCTTAATAATCACCTGGTAAATACAAATTGGCTTCAATTGCTGTCAACTACTAAAGGATCGTCATTTTCAATTGATGTTATGGTTAATTCTTTTTATAAAACTATTTTGGAATATATGGATGAATGCATCCCTAAGTATGTACCACGAAACAATTCTGGCCCACCCTGGAACTCCAAGCAACTTTCCACTCTAAAAAACTTAAAAAATAAATACTTCAAAAAGTTTAAACAATATGGATCAACTTTTTTCTACTCTAAGTATTCAGTTCTTCGTGCAGAATACAACTTTACAATGATCACATCATTGTCGTTAAGCGCAACCTTGTTCAAGATCCTAAAACGTTCTTTAAGTTTGTTAATACTAAAAGGAAATCAACAAAATAGCTGCTCATAATAACATACATACATTTAATATCACTACCTCCCATATTTTAAGTTGTTTAAAAAGTGTTAAATCGTCACATATTAGTGGTCCTGATGGCATTCAAAGTTGCGTCACAATTATATGTGCAGCTGCCTTACTGACTCCATTGTCCATAATATTTAATGCATCTATAAATTGTGGTAATTTTCCCGATATTTGGAAAAAGTCTTATATTATACCACTGTTTAAAGCAGGAAATAAATCTGAAATAACCAATTACAGAGGAATAGCGAAACTGAGTGTACTTCTAAACCTTTTTGAAAAATGTATGGTGGATAGTCTTAATCATCAAATTTCTTCCTTATTATCACCACTTCAACATGGTTTTCGTAAAGGTTTTTCTGCTATGACTAATATTCTCCAGTTAACAGCTTTAGTGAATGCAGCTTTCGCGAAAGGTTATCACACGGATGTCATCTACCACTGATTTCAGCTAGGCATTTGACAAAATTAACCATGCGCTGCTTTTAAAGAAATTAGACATAATGGGTTTTAATAATAATTTATTATGCTGGATTAAATCTTATTTGTTAAACAAGACACAATCCGTAAAATTTAACTCTGTAGTTTCAAGGGACATTTCAGTAATCTCTGGTGTTCCGCAGGGGAGTCACCTTGGTCCAATTCTTTTCCTTCTGTTCATCAATGACCTACCAGAAGCAATAAAATACTGTAATATATTGATGTATGCGGACGACGTAAAAATATGGTGCGAAATAAAACATACATCTGATCAACAGTTCTTGCAGAATGATTTAAATAATTTTTATATTTGGTGTAAACTAAACTTAATGCAATTAAACTTGAACAAATGGAATCATATGCAATTTTCAAGATCACACAGCCCTGTTCACAATTATAACCTTGATGGTTATAATTTAAATACGCTTCACGAAGTTATGGATTTGGGAATTTTACTCGATAGTAAACTTAATTTTGTTCAACACATCACTATGACTGTTAATAAATCCCGAAGTATCCTTGCATTAATTAAAAGATGGGCAAAACAGTTTAATGATCCTTATGTCACTAAAACATGTATATTGCATTAGTTCGGCCAATTTTAGAATATGGTAGCATAATTTGGGATCCACTGTATAACGTTCATATTGAACGTCTTGAATCCGTTCAAAAACAATTTCTAATTTTCTGCCTGAGAAACGTTTATAGAAATCGGATGGCACTTCCATCATACTCTACGAGATTAGCTGAAATTAATCTTCCTACTTTAAAGAGCCGGAGAAATATGCTCAACACCTCTTTTATGGTAAATCTTTTCAGTGGTAACATCAACTCCGAATTTGTACTGAACAACGTATGTATGTTGAGGAATATTGCCTCAACATTCACTTCGTTCTTTTAACCCACTCTATGTTGCAGCTTGTCGTACTAACTATGAAATATCAGATCCTCTTAGAAAACTATGTACTTGCTTTAATGAAATGTATGATTTTATAGATTTTTCGCAGAACCTTTGTATTATCAAACGTAACGTCATATGTTTTTTTAATCATTAACTTTTACTATGTTCTATAAATAGCGCAATATATAATTTATATTAATTTAATTTATTTATATACTATTCTGCTTAAATAGTCTGTAAGGAAATTGTCCATAGACTAATTTAAATCAAATAAATATATAAATAAAGAATATTGTATTGAGAACAACGGATTATTTCGAAAATGCAATGATAAAAAGTTATGGGTAGTACCAAAACAGTTAAAATGGAGAGTGGTTGAAGATTGCCATGATAAACAAGGACATCTTGGTATTGAGAAAACGATGGCAAAACTTGTTCATATAATAACCCAAAGCTTGGTCGTTCTGAAGGTGAATATAATTTTAGTGAAGTCGAACCAGTACTGTTTCATACGATTCATATAGATCACTTGGGACCATTTACGGAAAGTAGTAAGCGTAATGAGTATATTTTTATTATAGTTGATTCGTTTATTAAATTTACTCTCCTAAAAGCAGTAAGAAGTGTTTAAACTAAATATGTTATAAAGGGCCATTTATTGTCAAGAAAGTTATTGATAATGATAGATATATCATTGAAGACATTCCAAACTCAAACGTAAACAGTATTACTCCTCAGCAGCGTTGCCGTTGATATACCAAAGTATCACTTTTTACCCTTTTTCTTTTTTTTTTTAATATATCCCATTGTATCATTTTAACGAAATGTATGCCACTTTTTGAAAATGAATTAAAGTTCCAATATTCCTCACGAAAGTTCTCAGTACACTTATTTTTTATATATGTGTGTTGAATACATAATCCGTAAATTAGTTTTGTGAGCGTATATATAAAACATTGCATCCGACTATTACATTCCATGCATACCTACCTATTTTTTTCGTTAAAGTTTGACAATTGTGTAAAATGAAATGAGGATCAACTGTGAGCCCTGATTTATGCATGTGTTACGGCTTAAGGTTTGGCAGCGAAAATCTCTTATATATATTAAAAATGTATTCACTGTTTTTTTTATAGATTTCCATTTAATTTTGTAGTTTAGCGTGCTACTCATATTCATATATGTTTATAAATAAATTTCATTTAAAATAGATTTGTGACAATATGTCAAATACAAATTTCATAAGAGTTTAATTTAGGTTTTATTTTTCATTTTGCCTTACAAATACTTTTCTTGTTATCCAATGGATTTCTAATTGTATAAAGGTGTAGAAAAATAAAATAGATTCATATTGAATATAATTTATTTGTTGGGTTAGTTTTGTGTGAGTTTCAAAGCCTACTATGCTCATTCTGTTGTGATTTTTGAAAATAGTGTGTAATTTACAAATTGTGAATTCTCAGATGGTTTTCAGAAGTATAGCATAAGATAAGAGGTTTTCAAATTTTCAAAACTCTGGTTAAAGTCTACTGATTATTTGGTAAAGCACCAATGAAATGCATATAGACATTGCTTGACCACCAACAAATAAATTTCATTGTCAAAATTCGTTTTTGCTTTTTTTTAAATTGAAATAAATGTTATATATTTGTTTAAAAAAACTTGACCCTTTTTTAATTTAAAATACCCTCTTTTTACCCTATTTTCTTAAATACCCTTTTTATGACACTTTTTGAAATTTTCAACCGCAACCCTGACAGTAAATTTGAACTTCATTATCTTTGCGATGCCTCAACAGCTGCATATGCTGCTGTATATCTAAGGGTTGTTACAACTAATAACGTTTCTGTCAATTTACTACAGGCTAAATCTAAAATTTCGCCAATGAAAACCATATTAATTCCAAGATTGGAGCTCTGTACTGCAACGCTATTGGTGAAATTAACAAATAAGGTACAACAGTCTTTCAAGGATCTAACTATTGAGGATATTTTCTTTTGGAGTGATAGCTTCACCGTACTAAGTTGGATACGTAAGCCGCCTTCAAGATGGACTGCGTATGTTGCTAACAGAGTTTATGAAATACAGCGGTACAGTAACCCACTTCAAGGGAGATATGTACCTTCGAAACTTAATCCTGCGGATTGTGCTTAAAGAGGAATTTTTCCTCGTCAATTGTTTCAACACAATATAAGGTGGAAGGGACCAGAATTTCTATACATTGCTCAATCACTATGGCCACCACATTTGTCCAATCTAGAAACGTCGGAAGAGAGATCTAAAAATAAACTTGTTATAAACTCCATTTCAGTAGCCAACCTTTCTTTGAACGTTTTGCCTAAAGAAAATAGGGCCGAAGATATTACAATATTAGAATATTCTGGTCAGGCATGGAAATATCCCCATTTTTTATGAACATTTTCTAAGTTAAGTAGGCTTTTAAGAGCAATCTCAATTTGCTTTAAATTTTTTCACAACACAAGGAGTGGCAACCTTACGCAAATTGGTCCGATAACACCAAATATTTTGGATCAGACTCTGTTCAAATAAATAAAAATAACTCAAATTATTGAATTCTACGAAGAAAAGGAAATTGTAGTTTGTAAGCACGACGTCAAACAAGGTTCGATTCAGAAACTAATGCCCTTTATTGACGACGAAGGTATAATACGTATAGGGGGTCGTCTTCAAAATGCGAACTTACCTTTTAATTTCAAATACCATATTCTTTTATAAATTAAAAGCCCCCTGGCCAAACTAATAGTGCTCGATTCGCACGAAAAAACACTACATGGTGGAGTAACCTTGACAATGTTCTATGTAAACAGGAAGTACTGGATTATTGCAGGAAATCAACTGGCTAAGTCTGTTATAAGTAATTGTATTCGGTGCTTCACTTATTCTGCTAAAACCGCGACCCAGATAATGGGAAACTCGCCATCTGTTCGGCTACAACCTACCAGACCATTTAAGCACAGTGGTGTCGACTATGCTGTCCCTATACTAATTAAAAATTCCATATTAAGATCTGCTGCCATTCGAAGGGATACATTTGTGTATTGTGAATAGTTACAAAAGCCATTCACTTAAAAGCTGTATCAGATTTATCCACAAACTGCTTTTTGGCTGCTTTTAGGCGGTTTATTTCCAGAAGAGGTGCATGTACATACATATACTCGATTGAAGAAAATTCTGCATCATCATAGTAGCCACTTATGGAGAGAGGAACGAGACTTATTTTGACGCTCTGAGTCGGAGCATAGCGTAGTCAACCGACTGAAACAAAATACTCCCAACAAAAGGCCTTTCATCCAAACAACTGATCAAAATCCAAAAATAGTCGTTTTTCGGAGAGAGTATGTTGCAGGAACTCTGACAACTTTTATACGTTTGCATTATTAAAATCTTTCAAAATTTAAAATCTACATAATTTCTCATTATCAAAGTTACTTTAATTATTATCGGTGGTGTATTTCAATAGTAATAATCATGTAAATTAAATATCACGTTAACATTAACATCATCAACATCTACTTATGCCTTTATTTATTCGTCATTAAGAATAACGCGATAATTAATATGATATAGACTTTACTCTCCTAATTTCAAGAGAAGAAAAATCTCATCGCGTCATAAGTTCATTATTAAAATTTTATTAAGGAAGTTTTTCAATAATTCCAACAGAATTATTAAAAAGAGAAATATATATATATATATATATATATATATTGTTTGTCGAACGTAGGGAAGGGTGAAGGGTATATAAGATTCGGCACAACCGAATAAAGCACTTTTACTTATTTCTATTTCGTTTCAGTAAGAAGAACATCATAACAAACTTGAGGCTGTTTGCCACATGTGGATGCTGTTGGCTGAAGTAGTAGAACACGAGACTATGAAGCTGAGGGTTCTGAGTTCAACCCCTCGCTGATTAATGAAATGTTGTGTTGAAGTCTTCTGATCAGCATTAGTGCATGGTTGTGTTAGTTGTTGCCAGAATGTTTCAATGATGAAGACATAGCACGGCTCACTGAACATAATTGGTAGCGACTGACACTATCATGCACTAAAAGCAGAGTAACAGCACCCTCCTGTCGGTTCCAGCACGTTGCGAATTGGTATAAAAAATTAAAAAAAAATAATAAAATTTCGAGTCCAGGGTTGGACAAATGAAATATTTTGTGGTATCTACATGAAATTGACCAAAAAAGTTTAAAGATTTTAATTTTTTTGTCAAGTAAAGCTATGTTACACCTCACTAAAAATTGCATTGGTAAAAAAATAAAAATTTGATTCCTATTTTATACTTCAGGAAAAATTAAATTGGTATTAAAAATTTTAAAATTCAAAATCCGGTTCCATAGTTGGAAAATCGAAATTTTTCGGTAGATAAAAGTAATCACATAAGTTCCCAATTTTGGTTTTTTCAGTGAATTAAACCTGTTTTAAGAATTAAATTGGCATTAAAAATTTTACAAATTAAAAATTCGGTTCCAGGGATGGAAAATCGAGATTTTTTGGTACATAAAAGTAGCCATATGAGTTCCTAATTTTGGTTTTTTGTGAGTGAAATCTCTTTTATTCTTCGGGAAGAGTTAAATTAATATTAAAAACCAAAAAAAAATTAAAATCCAATTTCAGGGTTGGAATATCGAAATATTTTTATTCATAAAAGTAATCATATATTTTTCTATTTTTGATTTTTATGATGAATTCTATCTACTATATCAGAAAGAAATAAATAGGTATTAAAAACCAAAAAAAAAATCTAAATTACTATTCTACGGTTAAACAATTACAACTTTTTGGAGTACATGAAACGGATGTTTACTTTTTGTTTTTAAATTAAACATATTTAATATATTTGAAAGAAGTTCAGGGGTATTAGGAACAAGAGGAGCCAAACATTTAGCTTTCCAGCCAAAAAAATTTAACGTTTTCTTAAATATAAAAGTAACCGATAACATCATTTTGATTTTTTAATTAAACCTACATACTTTCTGTTTTAGCAAGAAAGAAAGAAGAATTACATATGTGAAGGGTATTTAAGATTCGGCACAGCCGAATATAGCACTTTTACTTGTTTACCCAAAATTTTATGCAATTTCTTTGATTCATTTTTTGATTAAAGTTTTATTACAAACATGTATTAGAGTCGAGTGGGCGAACATAAATAAAAACGCTAATCAAATGTTTTTATTTTCATCTGTAATTGATTTTTGGTCTGCGGGAGAAACGTTCTTGCGAATCTCAATACTGACAGGTTTCCTGCATCGAATGGAATCCCAGTGCTGGCACTGAAGCGATCCTAGTGATATGTTGGTGAAATTCCCTTGTCCTTGTAAGTAAATTTGCGAAGTATCGTTGCACAGATGCTGGCAGTTGACTGACACTTTATGTCGGCGATGTTGTTAACCCGTATGAATGTATGTACTTGACATATGCCTTCACATAAAAAGTAGCAACTTATTTAACCATGAAAGATTCCTCAGAATTCCTCTGCAAAACCCTCGAAAGAGTGTAAGCGATCAGTGGTCTGGATGCACTTAAAAAATAATTGTCTACCAGGCTTGATGTTGACTGACTCATAGCTGCTTTGCGACTGCTAATATATACTTCTCTTAAAACTTATCGTATTTAGGGTCCGCTGCAATGAATTCCAGTTCGTTAAAAGATTTCCTTGTTTCATTCAAAATTGTGCGCCTTCAAGTTGTTCCTGGTCTACAGCGTTTCTTTGAGCCTTGAGGATTATATTCTATTATACATATGTATGGCTTTCGGAGAATGTAATCGATCCATTTGTATTTTCGTCTTTTGATCTGGAGATTATTATTTTCCTCGCCCGGAACTTCATTTTGTTCGCTTGTGACTATTATTGGCCACCATATTTTTTCTGTAATGATGGGTTTTATATTGTATGAGCTCGGTCAAGTTCCTCGGTTTATTAAAAAGGTCTAAGAGACATCATATGCTCTGCTTACTATTTTTTAACACTGACATCCAACTGAAAATAGACCGTTTGTCTATGGATGACAGAAGAATAGAAAACTGCGTTTACATATGGATTCGATGGCAGAATGAGAGACTTAACTCGGTGTTTTATCGATATTGCAAGCCTTTTAATAAAATCGGGAAAATTGTTCGCCACGAAGATTTTTTTGAGCACAACTTAATTTTCATTATAGGCACAGCCATTTTTAGTCGATGTGGTAATTAATCGAAGTACTCGTACATACGCATCAGTGTGACAATTTATTGTTTCGCAAAGCTGTTCGTATAAGTGACCTACAGACCTAACCCGTCATATATATGTATATACATATATATATATATATATATATATATATATATATATTAATAATCGATATTAACAGGGATATATATATATATATATATATATATATATATGTATATATATATATATATATATATATATATATATATATATCCCTGTTAATATCGATTATTAATTATCAAATATCTACAATAACCGGTAGAGACACCATAATGGCATGCACATTAGAGCGTCTCGCCTTACAGGAAAAAAAAAGTTCGCCGTACACCACCGAACATATGTAAAGCATTATTGAAAGGTGTTGCAGGAACTCTGACATATTTTATACGTTTACATTATTAAAAAATTTTTAATCTACATCTCATTTTGGGAACAAGACGTTCGTGATATATCCTATAAAGAGCTGGCGTGTGAAAAGTTTTTTAGAGCCACAACCACACGTTCCTCTTCAGGCCGTTACATAGTAAACTTGCCATTTAAATCTTTGCTAACAGACAAATATATGCCTAACCTTCATAATAATATGGTTTCAGCTTTAAAACGATTTAATCAACTAGAAAACACATTTTCTAATCGTCCATCTTTTGCTGATTCATACAAAACCTTTATGCGTGAATACGAAAACATAACACTTATGACTAGAATTGGTACTTATCCTGCGTATGTTAAAAAGGAATTCATATTTTTTGCCTCATCACGGTGTATTCAAAGAAGTAGTACCACTACAAAACTTAAGAGTAGTTTTTGACGGTAGCAATCATACAGATGGATATAATAGTCTGAATCAGGAGCTCCACGCAGGCCCTGCCTTGCAGAATGATCAACCACAAATCATTATCAAATGGAGAGTACATAAAATTGCCTTCAGTGTTGACATTGAGAAGATGTTCATACAAATTGAAATAGTTCCAAATCATCGTCCGTTTCAACAAATTTTTTGGCGATACAGTCCTTTAGATGAAATTTCTGTATACCAGTTAAATACTGTAACTTATGGAACAATTTCAGCTCCGTATCTTTCCACACAAGACTACAGAAGACTACAAAACCGAGTTTCCAAGCGAGTCTAAAATTCTGGTATAGAACTCATATGTTGGCGATCTTATTTCTAGAGCTGAAAGCGGGGAAAAGGCAATCAGTTTACAAAAAAAATACTATGTAGCCTTTTAGAAAAGGGTGAATGTAAACTACGAAAATGGATAACAAATTCCTCTGAATTATTAAATAACAAACCGAGGAGTTTAGGGAAAATTCTTTGACTTTAAATTTCGAAGGTGACAATGTGGTCAAGTCATTTGGTATCTAGTGGAACACCACTGATGACACCTTTTCTTTTAAAATTAACGCTGATGCTAATCGTCCAGTTTCAAAGAGAATTATTTTATCTGAAACTGCACATGTATATGACCCTTTAGGATGGCTTACACCTTGTATTATTATTGCAAAATCTCTTTTTAAACAGTTATGGGATTGGGATAACCCGATTCCTCGAGATATAGAAGAAAAGTGGCTAGAATACAGATCAACGCCATCTGAATTTTTAAATCTAAAAATACCTAGATGGCTTAATATATCTGATTACTGTAAACAACGTTGCCGTTGAGATACTAAAGTATCACTTTTGACCCTTTTTCTTGCCAATGACACCTTTAATCATCCTTTTTTTAATTTATCCCTTTGTATCATTTTATCGAAATGTATGCCACTTTTTGACCCTATTTGAAAATAATTTAAAGTTCCAATATTCCTCACGAAAGTTCTCAGTACACTTATTTTTTATATATGTATGTGTGTTGAATACATAATCCGTAAATTAGTTTTGTGAGCGTATATATTAAACATTGCATCCGACTGTCATATGGCATGCATACCTACCTATTTTTTTTTCATATAAAGTTTGACAATTGTGTAAAATGAAATGAGGATCAACTGTGAGTATTGTGACGACCAAAGTCGACCCGCTCGTTTTGGTCCACAACGCTGGAATACCTTTTAAGTTGTTATGTAATGAATTGCCTTGTTATTTTATTAGATTAAGAAGAATTGTTATTTTGTATTGTTATCATCATTATTATAAGTATTATCGTTTACATTGTGTGTACTGAGTTATTACCGAATTGCCTTAGTACAACCAGGGCTGCCAGAAATGCCGATTTATCGGCATTTTGACGATTTTTTACTCCAAAAATTTCAATATGCCGATTTGCCGATTTTACCCCTAAAAAATGCCGATTTTTTAATAATAGTGTGGAACATCTTTTATTATATAATTCTTCTTTTAATAACAATTCAATTGCCTTGTTGTAGCTGTGCACGAAATTCCGATGTTCCTTAGAAAATAAAACTTTAAAAGAAGGAATTCTTTATTCTAAAGATTATTTGAAAATGAAAAACTCTAATTGCGAAATAAATAACGATTTAATAAAAATGTCAAAATCTAATATATATGATTGATTTATGAAAACCACATTATTTCCAATTTTTGTATTATATTTACGAATTTTGTTCAAAAATTTTAGGATAATATTCTAAATTTTTAATTGTATATGGTAACTCCTATTTTAGAACCTACGAGTAGAGTTAATTTTTAGGAAATTCTGAAATATAATAGCAAAATTTTGAAATACTATTGGAAAAGACGTATATATTTTAATTGGAACGAAGTTCCTTATGAGACGTTGAGGAGGGGTACCCTAACCGGGAAGAAACGTCCGTAACGTAAGATATTTTGTTTCTAACTCAATGTTTAAGACGTATGAGTAATACAATTCCATACAAACAAATATTAATCATACGCAGCCGGGCCGTGGCAGAACTCAATTTCGTTTGGAAACAAAACTTATTCTGTATTTTCGCTGATCGGCGAAAAGAAAAATCCTAATAAAAAATGTATACCCGAAAAATTATTTTCTTTATGCCTCGAATAGAACTTAAAATTAATATTTTTATAATAAGGAACTGCGTTCCTATCCGGTGTCCCACGACACCACACATCTTTTTTAATTATTTTATACTGTTTTATAAAAAGCAAGTTGATCTTATGTATTTTTTGTAAGTAAAAGTCATTCTAAATGAATAAAATAATAAATCCTTTCTTTTAAATTGTCAATTGGGAGATTAAACGAAACCCCAAAATAATTTCAAAACTTGTGAGGTGCAAATTTATTGATCTATACATGCTGTTTTATGTATAATATTTAATAAATTATATTGAATTGTTTTTGTTTATATGTCAAAATAAGTTTTTTAATTAATGCCGATTTTTTGCGGATTTTAAGAAATGAAAGTGCCGATAATGCCGATTTTTTTTGGGAAATTTGCTGATTTTTCACGAAAAATTTCTGGCAGCCCTGAACACAACACACATCGAATATGCATACTCGTGTTCGTGTGACTGTGTATGGTTGTGCGCTGTTAAGAAAACAGACACAACACACACCGAATAGGCATACTTCTGTACGTGTGATTGTGTATTGTTTTGCATGGCAGACAAAGGTATAAAAGGCGAGTCATTGTAAAGATAATTTCAGTTTGCGTGCAGCGCTCGTTCTGGTAAGAACATATATTAGAACCAGGTTGCTATTCTAATATAACTCGTACCAAACCGTAGCATGGAAAGATATTGGAATCCAGGTTGCTGATTCAATATCTCTCCTAGGCAGTGAACTCCGTCGGTAGGCACTAGGTTAGTAGTAATTAGTGTGGACACAGTTTGCGTGCAGCGCTCGTTCTGGTAGGAACAAATATTAGAACCAGGTTGCTATTCTAATATAACTCATACCAAACCGTAGCGTGGAAAGATATTGGAATCCAGGTTGCTGATTCAATATCTCTCCTAGGCCGTGAACTCCGTCTGTAGGGCTTTGGTTAGGAATAGCTACGGTGGACAGAGGATACCATTGGAACCCAGGTTGCTGATCCAAGGTGACACTGACCAATAGGAGCAAGATAGCCCACGGTTACTATCATACCGGCACTAGCCAAAAGTCTACAACATTCAGTAGCACAGGGAACAAAACTACTAGCTATAGGCTTAAGTAATTAGTATAAGGGTTGTGAAAATCCATTTTTAATAAAGAACTAAAACAAAATCTTTGACTTTGTGTTGCTCATCAATTTATGTGACCCGACACTGGACTCCGCTCAGCTTACCCCATCCACCAGCCAGAGAGTGTCGTTACAGTCGTTACTGATTTATGTATGTGTTTGGGCTTAAGGTTTGGCAGCGAAAAACTCTTGTATATATTAAAAGTGTATTCACTGTTCTTTTATAGATTTCCATTTAATTTTGTAGTTTAGCGTGCTACTCATATTCATACACAGAAACAATTTTGCCCAAAATTGTTTCAATTAAATCAAGTAATGCTGTTTCAAACAATTTTTTAATTGTCATAATTAAATTTTGTTGATTGAAAACAAACAAGTTTAATGTTTGTGTATATGTTTTCAGATATGTAAACATACAGACAAATCTTCAAATTTTTTATGCATTATTAAAGATTCAAACAAATTTTTAATTGTTTGAATTAACTTTGTTTAATGAAAAAAAATATTTTAGTTTGTGCTTTGTGTTCTTATTTGCTTTATAAAGGAGAGTAAAGAGTAAAAGTTTTATTCAGTATTAAAAGTGATCTTGGAAGTGAAGTACATAGTCGCGCAAGTTATTTTAATATACAAAAATTTTAATAAAGAACAGTTACATATCATAATTGTATTTGGCATAGACAATAAAAAAGTGTGTATAAACCTTATGTATGTATGCATATTTAGTTTTTGTTTTCATTATGAAGTGTACATTTTTGGGGAGCATGTTTTATTGCTTTTAAATTTAAAGGAAATTTTAATTAACTTGTTTACTGTTGCTAGGAGTGCATAAATAAAAAATGATTTTGAAGTGTTTTTTGTGCATTGACTCTTTTGATTCCCCCAATAATTTTTTTTGTCATTTAAAAGACCACGTAGTTCCTAAAAATATTGTTTACGAATATACATACAAAAGATGTTATCAAAAATTTTCCAATAAATGTGCTTTTAAGAAACATATATCGAATCATTTCAAGAAATATAGTGACAAAAATGTTACATCAGCTGCAAATTGTGAAGAATTTCTTTCAAGCACTACTTTTCATACTAAGACTGTCAAACCCACTAGTTATAACTACAATATTGATCTACAAACTGTTTTTGATTCCGCAGCAAAATTCATGATTAAGCTTCATTCTTTTAACAATTTATCTCGGTCAGATGTTAATAACATACGGTACTATGTTGAAATTTTAGTATTAAATCCAGTGTTTCAATTTATTGAGCAAGCTCAAAATCCCGAAAACCACGGTAGGGAAGCTCTTTCAAATGTTTTAAGCGATATTAGAATGTTGTTTGAAGATGTAAAAACTGAGTCTAGATTATATAAAGTTTTGCAAGAAAAAGATTTAATTGGAAATGTTCAATTATTTCAAATCAATAACAATTCCAAATCCAATGGTATTGTTATGCCACTGGAATTCCAGTTTAGGAAAATATTTGAGCAAAATTATTTTCTCGACAAAGTTTTGAAGCACATGGAAATAATAGAACACAATGAAAAATTTTGAAACTATATTCAGGGGCCATTGTGGAAACAGAAAAAAAGTTTGTACCCAAATAAAATAACCATTCCATTCTATCTTTATGCGGACGATTTTTCTATCAATAATCCACTTGGATCGAAATCAATGAAAAATTCGATGTGCAACTTCTATTATAGCTTTGCATGCATTCCTATGAAATCTTCCAAGTTAAATGAAGTTTATTTAGCTTCCTCTTTTAAATCTTCCGATGTGAAGATATATGGCAATGATTGTTTTAAGCCTTTAGTTGATACCCTAATAAAACTAGAAACGGAAGGAATTATTGTTAAAACGAAAGGCGGTAGGAAAAACGTTCATTTTATAATGGCATTATTCCTAGGAGATAACTTAGGACTAAATTGTATCCTCGGATTCTCGAAATCTTTTTCAGCTAATTTTTATTGTAGATTTTGTCTGATAAGAAATTCTGAAGCTCAAGTAGAATCTTCTGAAAGAGTTGATATTTTGAGAAATAGAATTAATTATAGACAATCAATTGAACAAGGACTTATGGCTGAGACAGGGGTAAATTCTTCTTGTATTTTTAATCACATACCGTCTTTTCACTGCACTGAAAATTACGCCGTTGATGTTATGCATGACTTATTTGAGGGAGTATGCCATTACGTCATATGCGACGCCATGTTATATTTTATTAAAAAAATGAAATATATTAGTTTAAATAATTTAAATAAGCGTCTTAAATCTTTTAAGTATGACAAGCACGACCGCGGGAACGAAAAATTGACTATATCTTTACAAGAACTTGAAAATCACAAATTAAAAATTTCGGCTATTCAAATGATGTGTTTTTCTCATTCTTTCACCGTTTTGTTTGGAGAATTTATAATGCAGAGAGATCCAGTGTGGTTATTTCTTTTACACTTTTTTGAAATTATAGACGATATTTTATGCTATGATGTTACTCAGTCCCATATAGATCAGCTAAAATTAAAAATCCAAAATTTTAACAAGAATTACCAATTAATATTTAAGGTGCATCTTAGGCCAAAGTTCCATTTCCTTTCGCATTATGCAACAATTATTCAACAATGTGGTCCTTTAAGACAAATATGGAATTTTAAATATGAAGGAAAGCACAAAAAATATAAAATTTATGCACATGTTATTACATCAAGAAAGAATATTTCGAAAACGTTTTCATATAAGCAGCAGCTATTATTTGCGAACGCAAAGACAAATGTTAAAGAGGACATTATTTTAGAAATACCATTTCGCGATAAAGATGTTAAAATAATGGTTTCCCAAAAACTAAAAATACCTATTGCAGACATTTATCTCTATTCACACGCTTTAATTTGGAGCTATAGATATACAAACAAACAGATTGTAGCAACATTTTCGAATGATTTTGATTTTTTTGAAATTAATTTAATTATAAACACGAAAAGAAATGATATACTGTTTTGTTGTAAAAAAGTTTATGCTGAATATAATACCCATTTTGCAGCTTTCGAATATTTATCACTTTCCACAGAATACGTAGTTATACAACTAGAATATATAATTGGACCGCCTTTGGAAAAACAATATATGTACTTCTCAAGGGAAAATATTTTTAAGGCTTAAAGAGTTGTATAAAAGTATTTATTAAAGCCAATAACACTTACCAAAAAGACAAAATGGATGCTGATGATGATTTTATTTTACTTCTTACCGAATGGAATTTACTACACCTTTATGACTTTTTTAAACGTAAAAAAGGTACTCTTACTGATACAACAATTAACAACACCAAAACCCACACGTAGAAAATTACGCGTTAATGTCAAAATCTTGTGTTATTTCGGTACTCTCTTTTTTGATTTGACAGTTGCGCTACTGAAAGTACCTGGTAAATCTTCCTTGATTCGTATATTTAGAAATTATACCCCAAAATTAAGGAATGTCGTTCGCCTTTAAAAAATATGTAGTGGTATAATCGTTATTTTTTTAGAACAAATGATTGATCTTAACGTTCTTAAAATGTTAAAAACGCACCATATTTCCAAATTGTTCCAAAATTTGACAATTGGCGAGCAAACTAAATTTGAATATCATTTAGAAAATTGGAAAAAGCATATCAACGGCCCTGAGTTTTACATTGCAAGCCAACAACAACTACCTAGTGATGATACCGCAGTAATGCTCATTCTAGAAAATACAACCAATGGAAATGATATTTTGAAGTATTACACAACAAACAAAATTTTACATGAGGAACAACGTAATTTGCTTATTAAAACTATCACGAAATATATAGAGTCAAAAAGCATTCAGTGTTCACTTTCTGATTGGTCAGATATTGAAAGGCAAATCTGCGGCATATTTCCTTCGGAGAAGTTGGTAAATAGATTATTTCGATCTATTTAAAACAAGTAAAAACGTTATATTCGACCGGGTCGAATCTTAAATACCCTCCAAATATTTAGTAAGTGAATTTGAAATGTTTAACTTGGTGGGACAGAGTTCCTTTATATAATATCGTACGTCAACGCCCACTAAAGGGGGCGGGGTTCAAAAATATGCAATATCATGCACAGACGAACGTATGGGCATTGCTAGACCGTCTTAGACTTCATCACAATACTCTTTGGAGGCTATAAAAACTGTATTTTGGCTGGGTCGCTCTGGCAAGGGCTGTGGGGGAAACATTTCACCGTTGTCATTAAACTCTAAAAATTAATGCTTGGGATAATTATATACAAAATTAAAATTTCTTTTTTTTGATAGGGTCATTTAGCGGGCAAAGGGGGAGGAGGGGGTAGGGCAGCAACAGGCAGTCATAAAACTCTAAAGATAAATGCTTGGGATGATTATATACAAAATTTAAAAAAATTTTTTTTTTTGGTAGGGTCATTTAGGGGGCAAAGGAAGAACCGGGGGGGGGGCTAGGGCTGAAATCGGCATTCATAAAACTCTAAAGATAAATGCTTGAGATGATTATATACAAAATTTAAAAAAAAAATTTTTTTTTTGGTAGGGTCATTTAGGGGGTAAAGGAAGAGGGGGGGGGGGGTGTAGGGCAGAAATCGGCAGTCATAAAACTCTAAAGATAAATGCTTGGGATGATTATATACAAAATTTAAAAAAACATTTTTTTTGGTAGGGTCATTTTGGTGGCAAAGGAAGGGGGGGGGGGAGTTCAGAAATCGGCAGTCATAAAACTCTAAAGATATATGCTTGGGATGATTATATACAAAATTTAAAAAAAAAAAATTTTTTTTTTGTGTAGGGTCATTTAGGGGGCAAAGGAAGAGGTGGGGGGGGGTAGGTAGGGCAGAAATCGGCAGTCATAAAACCCTAAAGATAAATGCTTGAGATGATTACATACAAAATTTAAAAAAAAAATTTTTTTTTGTAGGGTCATTTAGGGGGCGAAGGGGAAGGAGGGGGTAGGGCAGAGTAGTACCAGGTTTCGTCTCAGCTTCGTCATTAAAGCTTAAAAGTGTTATTTTTAAGGCATGTAGGCATAAGTAAAGCAATTTGTTAAATTTTTATGCTATTTTTGCCTATAATAACGCCCACTAAAGTGGGCGGGGTCAAAAAATATTTTTATTTTATTTAATGGCTCCAAGTTTAAGGCGTTGGACCGTATTTGACATAAAAATATATCATTTGCTTAACAAAATAACCAAAAAACTTTAAAAATTATGTTGTTTTTTCTGGGTTGGTTTAGTTCTTCTTAGGGGAACTTTTTTCCCTCTTGCCCGATTTAGCCCATCTTCGAACTTAACCTGCTCTAAGTTTTAAAATATATTTATGCCAAATTTCAAGAGTCTAGCTCTTTTCGTTTGGACTGAATCGTGATTTCCACAAACGGACGGACGGACGGACGGACATGCTCAGTTCGTCTTAGATTTCATCACTGACCAAGAATATATATACTTTATGGGGTCTGAGATGGATATTTCGATGCGTTACAAACGGAATGACAAAGTGAATATACCCTCCAAATTCTTTTTTGGAGGGTATAAAAATATATATACCTATAAATATATTTTCTAGGAATTGTATACAACTAGGAAAAAGGGGCAAAATCTACAATAAACTTGCCAACTGCAAAAGACTATCAAGAAGTGTCTTAAAATTAAATGAAATTGACGAAAAAGAAAACACTTCCGGTAAGTAATTTTGTGCAAACAAAAATATTAAAAAAATATATATAAATAACCACAATAACATAATTTTTTTAGATAATATAGAAAATTACGCTTTATATGTCGAACATTTAAGGTCGTCAAAAATATCCGAAGACGAATTTTATATATATTGGCGAAAGTGTGCCCCATTACGCTTTCGTCAAATTTCAACTTCGAAGGATACTGCGGAAATGTTTAAACTTTGGCCCGAATATGCAAAGCCTTCTGGCCATCTTTTGGTAAGTACAAATATAACCCATTTACTCAAACAACGTCATAACTCCAAAAGCTTGTTATGTAAAATTTTCGTAAAAATATCTTGTTTACTCTCCTATTGAGAGAAGAATAGAAACCTATTTTTTATTAAGTTCTACGTAAATTGAAAATGTAAAATCTGTTTTCTGCAAAACAAGTCTGTTTTGAGTTACGACATTGTTTGAGTAAATGAGCGACATAATTATATGAAGAGATTTTATAAAGCTACTTATGTATAAAAAGTGTATAATTACAATTTTATTTTTAGATCGAGATTGACTTTACAATGAAATTCCCCATCGCCAAAAATTTTAAGGAGCGTTGGTTATATTTCACCGAGGAAGCGATGATAAATTTAAAAACCAAAATTTCTTGTGCGGCAACGTCAAAAAAATTGCTGCAAAGTGAACGAGTTGATCAAGGTAACAATACAAAATGTTTTTGAACATACAACATATTTTTTATTTAATTTATAATATTTCAGAATCTAAAAACTTTTCCATGCTTTGGTTTTACCACAATCTATTTCCACCGCAGCTCAAAGTAAGCACAGATGAAAGTGGTGCAAAGCTAAGAAAAAAGTTCAGTATATTGGACTCTCAAGAAGCTTTTGCAGTTGTTGCTGCCAATACAGAGGAGTTGGACGTAAAATTCCAACTTTTAAAACTGCAAGGGAAATCTATACAGCCAAGGATGTTAGTTGTTGGGGATATTCTTAACGTCAAAGAAATTTTCGTATATTTTGACGATGTAAAGTATCCATTCATATCTATTCTAAGTGCATTTGATATGCTTTTTAAAATCTTTTTTGTATTTGATATACAATATTCTGTCGAGTCAGAAATATTTTACAACTTCATTCAGATATTTTATTTTGAGTTGCCATCAAATAAAAAGTGTATTAAAGCTTCCGCTATTAAACATGAGCTGCTCAAACTTTAACGTTAAATAATAATTTTTGTAACAATGTAAAAATAATGGCATTATTACAAAATAAACAATATGTCTTTCAGTTTAAATTGACTCGATTCAATTTATTATTAAATGTTTGTAAGAATGTATTATTAAATATAATATTATAAAGAAATAGTTTAAGCTAAAAAGAAAAAAAGTTTAATTTGTTATCGTCCAAAACTAAAAAATTTTTATATATTTATTTTATGTTTATATATTATATTTTCCTGTCACCCTGAACGTTTTATTTTACATTCTTCTGTTTAAAAGTTAAAGATCATAGAATGTGTACACAATTCAAAGCTTGGGAAATATATTTTGAAACAGAAATTGAATACAAAACCTATTATTTTTAATTTTTATTAATTATTGATTACTATGAGCAAATTAAAAGTGAATTTCTTACTTTTTATTTTGTAAAATCATACAAACTTTACATACATTTTTTTCGTTTTCAAATTTGAAGTTTTGGAATTCTAAAACAACAAAATGTTTTGAAAATTTTTACAAATTTATAAAATAAACAATATGTCTTTCAGTTTAAATTCGCTCTAGCCAATTTATTATTAAATGTTTGTAAAGTTATATCGTTTTCTTTTTGTAAAATTAAAAGTAAATTTTTTTTAATGAATTCAATAACAAATGTAATAATTTGTTTAAAAAAATTGAAAAATGGTTTTTTAAATTAATGGTGGGGGGTAAATTTCAACGAATTTATTTTATCAAACCAATTAAAAAGCTAATTGGTCGAAATCGTAAAAAGCAATCAAATTTCTGATTGAACCAATTAATTCATTTAATTGGAAATGTCCCAAAAATCAATTTTTCTTTTTAATTAGGTCAATTAATTAATTTAATTGAAACATTAACAAAATTCAATTACGTTCTTTGATTCGTTCAACAAATGATTTAATTCTTTAAAATCTTTAATTTCAATTATTTATTTAATTGCGCCAATTAATCCTTTGCTTAAAATAAATTTCTGTTTTCAATTAACCCTGTTAATTGATCTCAACAAGCAAGAAAACCTCATTTTTACAAATTCGTTAATTGATATTATCAATTTGTTTGTAGGACGAAAATCAGTACAGGATTTAATTAGTAGTACGAATTTCTAACTAAAATATTAATTAAAATTTATTTTCCATTTTTTCTGTGTATATGTATGTTTATAAATAAATTTCATTTAAAATAGAATTGTGACAATATGTCAAATACAAATTTCATAAGAGTTTAATTTAGATTTTATTTTTCATTTTGCCTAACAAATACTTTTCTTGTTATCCAATGGATTTCTAATTGTATAAAGGTGTAGAAAAATAAAATAGATTCATATCGAATATATTTTATTTGTTGGGTTAGTTTTGTGTGAGTTTCAAAGCCTACTATGCTCATTCTGTTGTGATTTTTGAAAATAGTTTGTAATTTACAAATTGTGAATTCTCAGATGGAGTATGTGCATAATATAAGGGGTTTTCAATTTTTCAAAACTGTGGTTAAAGTCTACTGAGGATTTGGTAAAGCACCAATGAAATGCATATAGACATTGCTTGACCACCAACAAATAAATTTCATTGTTAAAATTCGTTTTTGCTTTTTTTAGATTGAAATAAATGTTATATTTTTGTTAAAAAAACTTGACCCTTATTTACTTTAAAATACCCATTTTTACCCTTTTTTTCTTAAATACCCTTTTATGACGCTTTTTCAAAATTTTCAACTGCAACCCTGCTCCTCACTTCACGTGACTGATAGATTGAACCGTGTTGGACTTACGACTCCGAAGATGATTGCCTTGCAGGCAAAAGTGAGGTCACTTTACATGCAGGATAGCCGATTGTTGGAAACTCTATATATAATAGCTATATAGCTAGCTATATATATGTATATATATATATATATATATATATATGTAGATATATATATATATATATATATATATATATATATATATATATATATATATATATATTTATATATATATATATATATATATATATATATATATATATATATATATATATATATATATATATTATTATTTCTTATAATTTTTATTTTTATATATATATATATATTATTATTTCTTATAATTTTTATTCGATATTTCGTTAACAGCTTGTTAACATCTTCAGGAAATAAAAATTATTAAAATTTTAATTTAATTTAAAAATTAAATAAAAATATAATTACAAAAACCTCCGTACATTTTGTTTGTGTAAAATTCTTATGTCAGAAATTCTCTTTTATAATTACACAATTATATATTTCCAAAAATTTAAATACTTTTCGCATAGAACTTTTTTAAAACAATTTCTTTTTGTTACTTTTCTTAAACAATACACTTTTTCACAAAAATCTTTACCACAAAAATTTTTTTGCTACTTTTGTTGAATTAATAATGTTTTTCACAATTTAACAAAATTATTTTTTCAACACAATGAACAAATATGGCTCGCTACAAAAGTAAACAAATTTTGACATACGTTCTGGTAAAAACTAAAAAAATTTAGTCATCTGGGTCTTGTATATACTTGATACAGATACATATACTTTGGATGTATCTTTAAAATTATTTTATTTCTGACATCGTTGTTTTAATTTAAATAAAAGAATAAGTTTGAGACTTCTTTTACTGGTGAAAAAAGTAAATTTTTAGATCGTGTTAAATCAAATCAAGTCACTTAAAACCGGAATGACACGAAGTTGTCATAAAAACAGAATTAGCTGTATGTATAAATGATATACATATATATACTTCATGCTTTTCTCTGCTGGGTTTGCAACATAAATCAAAAACTATTCGTATACAAATCAAAAAATATTCGTATATTTATAGTTTCCTTTGCATTAAACCAAACTGAATCTTCTCTCTGCTACATAATCCTTTTTGTTTGGCAACCCTTTTACCCATTTTCGTGTATCTTATGTATGCACCCAATACGCCATTAACCAACGGCACCGTCATCGTTAGCATCATCATTGATTACAATCATTAAAACTGTTGTTTTTTATTCTTCGTTTCCATTAATTTCATTTAACCCTAAAGCACAAAGTCATAATGAAAATAAATCATAAAAAAATCATATCTTAACCAAAAGCTGTTTGCAAAAGGAAAAATTTGTTTTATTGTCACAATCGTTAAATTTGAACCATTTTATAGCAAAATGTAATTGCATTGCAAGTGAAATATTTTCTCAACTCAATGGAAAATTATTCTGTATTCTAAAACAATATAAAAATATATTAGTTTCATATCCGCTTTACTGCAAAACATAAAATGATTTTTAGTTCTGTTGCAAAGAAAGAGGTTTATCTGTTCATCTGTTATTAAATATTTTATATAACTCTTTATTTTCTGTTTTTGTTATATTAAATAGACCTTTGCGAAACATTGGATTGTTTTAATAGTCCTAAGAAAAAGTTTCATAAAATTCTGAGATTTAGTATAAATTTGATACTATGAAATGCTTTAAATGCAATACTTCAGTTTAAACCTAAGGTAACCTTTGAATAGAAACTGTGCGTAAGGTTCAAATTGTCCAACTTTATACGAGTAACAAGGGGCATTCAGCTTTACATATGTATCCTAGTCACTGCAATGTGGTCATTAGCAGCAATAAATTGTGTTTTTTAGCAAATTTGTTTTTGGCAGCTCAGCTGTTTTCGTGTAACATGTTAATGTTAAACCCGTTCAGTTTCGTCGATAACTTAACGATGAACCGACTTACAAACGAACAACGCTTTCAGATTATTGAACTTTTTTATCAAAATTCCTCCTCGGTTAAGGAAGTGTGCTGGAATATTTTTCAAAGACGACGAAGGCAGGAACGTTACAGTGAATGGGAAGCACTAACGTGATTACCAATTGCTTTTAGCACAAAATGGAAGTGGTGGACTTGGCTGTTATTTGGTGTCAACAAGTAGGGCCACATGCCACACACCACGCGAATCAATGGCCCAGTTGAGAGGCGAGTTCGGTGAAGCGTTCAATCCTCGTTTGAGTCCGGTCATTTGGCGCCTAGATCACATGATTTAAGGCCTTTAAACTATTTTTTTTGGGTCTATGTTAAGGCTAATGTCTATAGAGTCCAACCTGCAACGGTTCACGTAGTGGCAGCCAGCAAGAGATACTGGATGAGATAATGGACGTGATGCTGGAAAGAGTATGTCAAAATTGTACCCAGTGTATAAACAATTTGTGGCGTAGTCACGGTCAACATTTACATACAATCATCTTCACACATTGAATTATAAAAATCGTTCTATCGACTAAAGTAAAGATTCATGGTCATGAATATTAAAATAAATTTTTATCTAACGAAAGCATAACACTGATTACTGAACAGATGGGCTGTAAAAGCAATTAATTTGCTTTGTCAGTTTTTGTGTAGGAAGCGACAAAAACCCTTTAAATAACATACGGTTGCATAACTTTAAATACACCAAATAAAAATATGTTACTGGAGAACAGAAATAAGTCAAATCTCCAAAGTAAAAGTAAGCGCGTAATAGTCACGCGGACAACAAAATCACACACATTCTTAAGCGATCATCACACTTAATGATGAGCAAACTTAACGAAATTAAAGTTCAAATTGCATAAAATAATTATGGAAGTTAAGAAATAGCTTGTGATTAAAAACGTTTGCAATCATTTTGAAATAGTAGAAGAATAACTTTACTTGGAAAGAAAGAACATAAGTTTTCAATAAAGAAATTCCATTGTTAAATGAGTTCTTAGATTTCTTTTACATAATACTTTACTTCATAATAAACTGCTTATTTACAAAAGATTTCATGCAATTAATAACCGCAGCATGTCTTCCAGTGCAGTTCAATTTTTCTCACCAATATAAACATATTTTCTTTGCGGACCACGGCTTTAAATTCATTGTGAATTCTTTTATGTAGCTAGTTATAAGAACTTTTCGGAAAATATTTTCACAGGATGAAATATCTGTGGATATGTTTAATAGTTTCTGGCGCCTTTCGAAAACGAAATTCGAGTTTTCATAATATCTCGACGTTTTGTGATCCTAGGAAACGTCCCTGACTTAGGAGTAGTCAGATTCTAAACTCTAAGTTTACCACTGCCTGTGTGAATGCATGCGTGGTTGTGAGTGTAAGTATGTGACCCGCTTATAACTTTTGATTGGTTGAGCCGAATCGAACCAAAGGGTTTTCCCAAACTTAGATCTCCTGTCAATTTTGGGATATATGTACGAACCAAACTAAGAAAAAATATTTTTTTCAAGTATGCTTTTTTTAGAAAAACGTTTGAACGACTTTATCGATAGATTCTAAAAACTACCCAGATGCTGACATTCAAAAATCGAATCCCGCAAACCGGGTCAAAATCGGTTCACGCGTTTGTGAGATATCGTGAATGCAAAAATTCGAAAAAAGTGAATTTTTAAGAAAATTCCAAAATCATCTATGTGATCAATTAATGTTCTCGATTTTTTTCTAGGACTCGAAGAACTACATCAATCACAGCTCATGATGTGCGAAAGCTGCGTGGAAATTAAAATAATAGAATTTTTTGCAGTTAAAATTAGCGGGTTTTTTTATATACAAGCTAATAATTATTTCGCTACCAACTACTACAGCTTCTTCATTTACATATAAATATGTACACTTATTTATATATTATTTATATTTTTATATTTAAATGAAAGGGTATGTTTGTCATTCCGTGTATAATTTCTTCGATATGCACATGGGACCCCATAAAGTATATATATTCTGGATTCTTATGAATAACGATGACGATTGAGCGATGTCCGTCTGTACGTGAATTCGGTTTTCCCAAGCCCCCAGAAAAGCTAGAAACTTCGTTCTTGGACCGTTGGATTGGAAATGAACTTAAATAGAGTGCTATTGAAATTCAGAAAGATCCGAAGTATGGTTCCAGAGCTGGAAAACTTTCACCTATTTCTCGACGCAAAATTTATACCAAAAAACAATTATTTTTTTCAATGTTTGTAAATTAAACCTATTTAGTGCTTTAGGAAGCCTCAATGATCTATTAAAATCTTAAAAAAATAAAAAAAAAATTTCTAGGGAAGCGAAACAAAAATTTTTTTCGGCTAATTCCGTATTTTGTAGTACATGTAGTAACTAAAATTGTAAAAAATTTTAAGTTTTTCTTTAACAAAACCTCTTTATACGTCATGAAGATTTGCATTGACCAAAATAAAATTTTTTAATTCAAATTTTGCTACCAGGGGTGGGAAATTGCATATATTTTTATACGTGAAAGTAATCAAACAGGCAACTGATGTTGTTGTTTTTTATTGCTAACTAAAACTGTCTTATAATTTAGGAAGAACAAAATTGGTTTCAAAAATAAAAAATAAAATTTCGAACCCAGGGATGGACAAGTGCATTATTTAATAGTACATGAAAGTGACCAAAATGGTTAAAAATTTTAAATATTTAAAAAAAAATTACTTTATACCTCATGAAGCGTTGCACTGATAAAAAAAAACAAACAAAAAATTAAAATTTCCCTTCCAGGGTTGAGAAAATGAAAGTTTTTTTTGGTACATTCAATATTTTGTAGTACATGTAAAAACCAACATGGTTGCAAAATTTGAGTTTTTCTAAAACAAAACTACTAAACTATTTTATATTTTAGGAAGAACAAAACTGGTATCAAAAATGTCCAAAAGAATTAAAATTTCGAATCCAGGGTTGTACAAGTGCAATATTTTATAGTTCATGAAGGTGACCAAAATGGTTCAAAATTTTAAATTTTTTTTTAAATAATACTACTTTATACCTCATGAAGAGTTGCATTGGTAAAAAGAAAAAAAAATTAAAGTTTCACACAGTTTCAGGGTTGAGAAGTTTAAAGTTTTTTTGGTACATGCAATTTATTGTAGTACATGAAAGTGACCAAAATGGTTGCAAATTTTAAGTTTTTCTTAAATAAAACGACTTTATACCTAATGAAGACTAGGATTGGTAAAAAGAATAAAATTTCTCTTCCAGGACTGGGAAATTGAAATATTTTTTATGCATAAATGTAACCCAAAAGGCAATTAACGTTGTTTTTTTTGCGAAATGAGACTATTTTATATTTTAGGAAGAACAAAATTGGTATAAAAAATTAGAAATATATAATAAAATTTCGAGTCCAAGGTTGGACAAGTGTAATATATTATAGTACATGAAACTGACCAAACTGGTTAAAAATTTTAAATTTTTCATAAATGAAACTACTTTATACATCATGAAGCGTTGCACTGATGAAAAAAACACAAAAAACTAAAATTTGGCTTCCAGGGCTGGGAAATTGAAATTTTTTATACATAAAAGTAACCAAAAAGGCAACTATTCTCGGTTTTTTACTAATTTAAAAAAATTTTTTGCAATATATTGTGTACATGAAAGTGACCAAAATGGTTACAACTATTAAGTTTTTCTTAAATAAAATAATTTCATGCCTCATAAAGAGCATTGGTAAAAAAACCAAAAAAAAATTAATATTTCGTTTCGAGGGCTGGGAAATTGAAATATTTTTTATGCATAAAAGTAACCCGAAAGAGCGGAAAGGCCTTAGCGGCTATTTATACATGCAAAAGGGCAGTAGGCCTCAAATGGGGTATCAACCCTAAGGGGATCAATTGGATCCTTGAGGCTGTTATTAAACCAGTACTCTTTTACCGGGTGTTGGTTTGGTGGAATGCGATGGACAAGCAGCTCATCGCAGGACCTTTGAAAAAGTCTTTCGGGTCGCAGCGAGACTGATGACAGGCGCACTACGATCTACACCAACGGGAGCAAGTTTTGCAATGCTAAATTGGCTCCCGGTTGACATTCTGGCCAGACAATTGGCTCTATTCTCTGCGGTCAGGTTGAAAACAGGATGTCCATTGACTAGGACTGACTATGGGCATGCTAGGATTTTAAGAGAGCACTCGCAAATCCATGCCAACATTGACTATTGTCTACCAAGACCCTTCTTTGGTGGACTTTTCCGTTCCATTGTCGTTAACAGGGAACAGGTGGACAGACTTTCCTTTCCCGAGGATTCAGTTAGAGTTTTCACTGACGGATCCAAAAGGGAAACAAGAACGGGCGAAGACTTCTATGTGAAGAACTTCAATGTAAGATCTCCATTCCGGCTCCAAGACGGTTGTACTGTCTTGCAAGCCGAAATCTCTGCTATTACTCGGGCAGCGAGATGGCTAAGGTACTATAGGATATCGAATGATATCTTCCTTGTTACCGATAGCAAAGCAGCCATCTCTGCTATTAGTGGTGTGTACAGTACATCAAAAACTGTGGTCGAATGTGGAACTGTCTATGCAAGTTTCTGATTCAAAGCGAATCATTCAAACTAGCTCAACTTAGGGGGGAAAGCGTGGCTGTCTCGTGGCAAGAGCCACGTGGCCCCATTATGATTTGCGCAAACACACGACCTTCTCAAGTTTGACAAGGCGCGCATGCGTCAACTGGTGACTGTTCTGACAGGACACTGTAGCTTTGGGACTCATGCGAGGAGGATGGGGCTAATATACAACGACTATTGCAGAAGCTGCAATGATGAAGAGGAGGAAGAGACTGTCCTCCATCTTCCGTGTCACTGTCTTGCCCTTGCAAAAGCAAGGGCAGTAACGCTGGGCTCCCGATTCCTGTCAGACTTAGACAGCCTGGCAAACATGGAGCTTTCAGGGGTATCATCCTTCCTCAGGGGTACAGGATGGTTTGAAACGGCAGAGGACATCCCTTAGGAGGTCCTCTGCTTAAGGGCATCACAAACCGAATTGAAGGACCCAAGTGGATTGTCCCGCCAGGCACAACGGCCCTCTAACCTAACCTAACTCAAAAGGCAATTAACGTTGTTGCTTTAGCTAATTAAAACTGTTTTATAATTCAGGAAGAACAAAATTGGTATTAAAATATTAAAAAATCAAGATTTCGACTCTAAGGTTGGACAAATGAAATATTTTGTGGTATCTACATGAAAGTGACCAAAAAAGTTTAAAGATTTTAATTTTTTTGTCAAGTAAAGCTATGTTACCACCTTACTAAAAATTGCATTGGTAAAAATAAAAATTCGCTTCCAGTACCCACATAAATTCCCATATTTTTTTTAGTGAATTAAACCAATTTTATACTTCAGGAAAAATTAAATTGGTATTAAAAATTTTAAAATTCAAAATCCGGTTCCATAGTTGGAAAATCGAAATTTTTCGGTAGATACAAGTAATCACATAAATACCCAATTTTGGTTTTTTTCAGTGAATTAAGCCTGTTTTAAGATTTAAATTGGCATTAAAAATTTTACGAGTTAAAAATTCGGTTCCAGGGTTGAAAAATCGAGATTTTTTGGTACATAAAAGTAGCCATATGAGTTCCTAATTTTGGGTTTTTTGTGAGTGAAATCTCTTTTATTCTTCGGGAAGATCTAAATTAGTATTAAAAACCAAAAAAAATTTAAAATCCAATTTCAGGGTTGGAATATCGAAATATTCTTATTTATAAAAGTAACCATATAATTTGCTATTTTTGAATTTTATGATGAATTATATCTACTATATATATATATCAGGAAAAAATAAATAGGTATTAAAAACAAAAAAAAAATCTAAATTACTATTCTACGGTTAAACAATTACAACTTTTTGGAGTACATGAAACGGATGTTTACTTTTTGTTTTTAAATTAAACATATTTAATATATTTGAAAGGGGTATTAGGAACAAGAGGAGCCAAACATTTAACTTTCCAGCCAAAAATATTTAACGTTTTCTTAAATATAAAAGTAACCGATAACATCATTTTGATTTTTTAATTAAACCTACTTTCTGTTTTAGCAAGAAAGAAGAATTACATCTGTGAAGGGTATTTAAGATTCGGCACAGCCGAATATAGCACTTTTACTTGTTTACCCAAAATTTTATGCAATTTCTTTGATTCATTTTTTGATTAAAGTTTTATTACAAACATGTATTAGAAACGAGTGGGCCAACATACACAAAAACGCTAATCAAATGTACGTCGCCCGCGAAATTAATTTTTCATCGCACATCGTAAATCATTTGCAAATAATTTTTTTTTATTTTTTTAACTTTATTAAAAAAGAGTAATGAAAATGTTTTTATTTTCATCTGTAATTGATGTTTGGTCTGCGGGAGAAACGTTCTTGCGAATCTCAATACTGACAGGTTTCCTGCATCGAATGGAATCCCAGTGCTGGCATTGAAGCGATCCTAGTGATATGTTGGTGAAATTCCCTTGTCCTTGTAAGTAAATTTGCGAAGTATCGTTGCACAGATGCTGGCAGTTGACTGACACTTTATGTCGGCGATGTTGTTAACCCGTATGAATGTACTTGTGGTCTGGATGCACTTAAAAAATAATTGTCTACCAGGCTTGATGTTGACTGACTGCTTTGCGACTGCTAATATATACTTCTCTTAAAACTTATCGTATTTAGGGTCCGCTGCAATGAATTCCAGTTCGTTAAAAGATTTCCTTGTTTCATTCAAAATTGTGCGCCTTCAAGTTGTTCCTGGTCTACAGCGTTTCTTTGAGCCTTGAGGATTATATTCTATTCTACATATGTATGGCTTTCGGAGAATGTAATCGATCCATTTGTATTTTCGTCTTTTGATCTGGAGATTATTATTTTCCTCGCCCGGAACTTCATTTTGTTCGCTTGTGACTATTATTGGCCACCATATTTTTTTTTGTAATGATGGGTTTTATATTGTATGAGCTCGATCAAGTTCCTCGGTTTATTAAAAAGGTCTAAGAGACATCATATGCTCTGCTTACTATTTTTTAACACTGACATCCAACTAAAAATAGACCGTTTGTCTATGGATGACAGAAGAATAGAAAACTGCGTTTACATATGGATTCGATGGCAGAATGAGAGACTTAATTCGGTGTTTTATCGATATTGCAAGCCTTTTAATAAAATCGGGAAAATTGTTCGCCACGAAGATTTTTTTGAGCACAACTTCATTTTCATTATAGGCACAGACATTTTTAATCGATGTGGTAATTAATCGAAGTACTCGTACATACGCATTAGAGTGACAATTTATTGTTTCGCAAAGCTGTTCGTATAAGTGACCTACAGACCTAACCCGTCATATATATATATATATATATATATATATATATATATATATATATATATATGTGGCTCCCTGTTAATATCGATTATTAATTATCAAATATCTACAATAACCGGTAGAGACACCATAATGGCATGCACATTAGAGCGTCTCGCCTTACAGGAAAAAAAAGTTCGCCGTACACCACCGAACATATGTAAAGCATTATTGAAAGGTGTTGCAGGAACTCTGACATATTTTATACGTTTTCATTATTAAAAAAATTTAAATCTACATAATGTCTCATTTAATATCAAAGTTACTTTAATTATTATCGGTGGTGTATTTCAATAGTAATAATCATGTAAATTAATTATCACGTTAACATTAACATATACTTAAGCCTTTATTTATTCATCATTAAGAATAACGATATAATTAATATGATATAGATTTTACTCTCCTAATTACAAGAGAAGAAAAATCTCATCGCTTCATAAGTTCACTACTAACTTGTAGAGCCGTGTGCAAAATAATTTAACAAAAAACCAATGCAAAATTAACTGTTACAATTTTTTTTACTGATCGTAAGATTGTTACGCAAATTAATAAACTTAAAACTACTTTTTACTGATCGTGTACAGTAACACACAGTAATCCTGCATGTAAAAATAATCATTAACAATTTGTTAAATTACAGTAAATATAAAAAACTTATATCATGAATTTGACTCAATAGAGTTATTATGAATTTCTAAGTGCGTAAACATTGTTGCCGAGATCCGGGAAAAATTGGTATCTGTATTATTAGACATACCTGAAAACTACAACTAGTGAATATAAACACTAGTACTTCTGTACACCGAATTCTATTAATCGACGTGCTCACTATTATATCTTTATCTAGTACATCTGTACATTGTTCGATATTTCGCCATTACCATCGGTTAGCTTCTTCAGGAAATGAAAAAAAAGCTAACCGATGGTTAGCGAAATATAGAACAATTATTATTAATATCAAATAACCTAAAAGCTTAAACAAATCTATTTACTATTAAAAAATTTTTAAATACACTCGATTTACTCTAAGGGCCTTATTGGATCCACCGGCGCAAGGAAGTTTAATTACAGAAACTGCAGTCCAGCTATTGAGACTTTCTAAGAGTAAGTTCAACACTAAAGTGACAAGCGTAGGTAATAATGACATCTTGGCGAAAAGTACCGTAAATCTTAACTTTTTGTCTATGGACTTAGAAAGAAGTATATCTTGTACTGCATTAGCGCTTCCTAATGTTTCTTCGTATCGTCCAAATTATGGTACGTCGAATATATGCTTACCAAAATTTAAAACAGGTAATTTGGCCGACCCATTCTATTATAAAAGGGATGCTATTGATCTACTTCTTGGCTCTGATATTTGCTGAAAGATCTAGATACCTTCTGAATCTTTTCTGCACAATAATTTATTTTTCCAAAACACTATTTTTGGGTTTCCCCGACAACTACGCCAAATACCATTCATTTTCATAACGTGAATTTGGAAAATATCTTACGCTCATTTTGGGAACAAGACGTTCGTGATATATCCTATGAAGAGCTGGCGTGTGAAAAGTTTTTTAGAGCCACAACCACACGTTCCTCTTCAGGCCGTTACATAGTAAACTTGCCATTTATATCTTTGCTAACAGACAAATATATGCCTAACCTTCATAATAATATGGTTCCAGCTTTAAAACGATTTAATCAACTAGAAAACTCATTTTCTAATCGTCCATCTTTTGCTGATTCATACAAAACCTTTATGCGTGAATACGAAAACATAAGACTTATGACTAGAATTGGTACTTATCCTGCGGATGTTAAAAAGGAATTCATATATTTTGCCTCATCACGGTGTATTCAAAGAATATAGTACCACTACAAAGTTAAGAGTAGTTTTTGACGGTAGCAATCATACAGATGGATATAATAGTCTGAATCAGGAGCTCCACGCAGGCCCTGCCATGCAGAATGATCAACCACAAATCATTACCAAATGGAGAGTACATAAAATTGCCTTCAGTGTTGACATTGAGAAGATGTTCACACAAATTGAAGTAGTTCCAAATCATCGTCCGTTTCAAAAAAATTTTTGGCGATACAGTCCTTTAGATGAAATTTCTGTATACCAGTTAAATACTGTAACTTATGGAACAATTTCAGCTCCGTATCTTTCCATACGTGTTTTGAAACAAATAGCAGAAGACTACAAAACCGAGTTTCCAAGTGAGTCTAAAATTCTGGTATTGGACTCATATGTTGACGATCTTATTTCTAGAGCTGGGGAAAAGGCAATCAGTTTACAAAAAAACTATGTACCCTTTTAGAAAAGGTTGAATGTATACTACGAAAATGGATAACAAATTCCTCTGAATTATTAAATAACATACCTGAGGAGTTTAGAGAAAATTCTTTGGCTTTAAACTTCGAAGGTGACAATGTGGTCAAGACATTTGGTATCTAGTGGAACACCACTGATGACACCTTTTCTTTTAAAATTAACGCTGATGCTAATCGTCCAGTTTCAAAGAGAATTATTTTATCTGAAACTGCACGTATATATGACCCTTTGGGATGGCTTACACCTTGTACTATTATTGCAAAATCTCCTTTTAAACAGTTATGGGAACATGGTATAGATTGGGATAACCCGATTCTTCGAGATATAGAGGAAAAGTGGCTAGAATACAGATCAACGCCTTCTGAATTTTTAAATCTAAAAATACCTAGATGGCTTAATATATCTGATTACTGTAAACAACGTTGCCGTTGAGATACTAAAGTATCACTTTTGACCCTTTTTCATGCCAATGACACTTTTTATCGCCCTTTTTTTAATTTATCCCTTTGTATCAATTTATCGAAATGTATGCCACTTTTTGACCCATTTTAAAAATGAATTAAAGTTCCAATATTCCTCACGAAAGTTCTCAGTACACTTATTTTTTATATATGTGTGTTGAATACATAATCCGTAAATTAGTTTTGTGAGCGTATATATAAAACATTGCATCCGACTGTCATATTCCATGCATACCTACCTATTTTTTTTCATATAAAGTTTGACAATTGTGTAAAATGAAATGAGGATCAACTGTGAGTATGCCCTGATTTATGTATGTGTTTCGGCTTAAGGTTTGGCAGCGAAAAACTCTTATATATGTTACAAATGTATTCACTGTTTTTTTATAGATTTCCATTTAATTTTGTAATTTAGCGTGCTACTCATATTCATATATGTTTATAAAGAAATTTCATTTCAAATAGAATTGTGACAATATGTCAACTACAAATTTCAAAAAAGTTTAATTTAGATTTTATTTTTCATTTTGCCTTACAAATACTATTCTTGTTATCCAATGGATTTCTAATTGTATAAAGGTGTAGAAAAATAAAATAGATTCATATCGAATATAATTTATTTGTTGGGTTAGTTTTGTGTGAGTTTCAAAGCCTACTATGCTCATTCTGTTGTGATTTTTGAAAATAGTGTGTAATTTACAAATTATGAATTCTCAGATGGTTTTTAGAAATATGCATAAGATAAGAGGTTTTCAACTTTTCAAAACTCTGGTTAAAGTCTACTGATTATTTGGTAAAGCACCAATGAAATGCATATAGACATTGCTTGACCACCAACAAATAAATTTCATTGTTAAAATTCGTTTTTCCTTTTTTTAAATTGAAATAAATGTTATATATTTGTTTAAAAAAACTTGACCCTTTTTTTAATTTAAAATACCCTCTTTTTACCCTATTTTCTTAAATACCCTTTTTATGACACTTTATGAAATTTTCAACCGCAACCCTGACAGTAAATTTGAACTTCATTGTCTTTGCGATGACTCAATAGCTGCATATGCTGCTGTATATCTATTGGTACTAAGGGTTGTTACAACTAATAACGTTTCTGTCAATTTACTACAGGCTAAATTAAAAATTTCGCCAATGAAAACCATATTAATTCCAAGATTGGAGCTCTGTACTGCAACGCTATTGGTGAAATTAAGGTACAACAGTCTTTCAAGGATCTAACTATTGAGGATATTTTCTTTTGGAGTGATAACTCCACCGTACTAAGTTGGATACGTAAGCCACCTTCAAGATGGACTGCGTATGTTGCTAATAGAGTTTATGAAATACAGCGGTACAGTAAAAATAACTCAAAATATTGAATTCTACGAAGAAAAGGAAATTGTAGTTCGTAAGCACGACGTCAAACAAGGTTCGATTCAGAAACTAATGCCCTTTATAGACGACGAAGGTATAATACGTATTGGGACAGTGTTGTCAGATTAGGGGGTTTTCTCCCTAGATAATATTCTTTAGGGGGAAATTTGGGGGTAAAACAATTTTATTTAGGGGATTTTCGAATTTATAGTTTGGTACATAATAGTAATTAATTTGACCACTGAGCATGTCGAAGATATTATATCGAAATGACGATTTAGAAAGTAATCACGCAAATACAAACATTAAAATATAAAAAGGAGTGAAGAAGAAAAAAATTTATCTGGGGGTCGTCTTCAAAATGCGAACTTACTTTTTAATTTCAAATACCATATTCTTTTATAAAGTAAAAGCCCCCTGGCCAAACTAATAGTGCTCGATTCGCACGAAAAAACACTACATGGTGGAGTAACCTTGACAATGTTCTATGTAAACAGGAAGTACTGGATTATTGCAAGAAATCAACTGGCTAAGTCTGTTATAAGTAATTGTATTCGGTGCTTCACTTATTCTGCTAAAACCGCGACCCAGATAATGGGAAACTCGCCATCTGTTCGGCTACAACCTACCAGACCATTTAAGCACAGTGGTGTCGACTATGCTGGCCCTATACTAATTAAAAATTCCATATTAAGATCTGCTGCCATTCGAAGGGATACATTTGTATATTTGTGTGAATGGTTGCGAAAGCCATACACTCAAAAGCTGTATCAGATTTACCCACAAACTGCTTTTTGGCTGCTTTTAGGCGGTTTATTTTCAGAAGAGGTGCATGTACATACATATACTCCGACTGTGGATCAAATTTTGTGGGCGCCTCAAGGGAACTTCAGATTATTTTGCATCAAACTAAAAAATCACTTCCTGAGGATTTACTGTAGGTTCTAACTTCAATAGGCATTGAGTGGCATTCCCTCTGCCTCGCCTAATTTCGGTGGTCTTTGCGAGGCAGGAGTAAAATCCGTAAAGTACCACTTGAAATGAATAGTGCATGATAGAATTCTAAATTTTGAAGAACTGGCAACGCTTCTTTGTCAAATTGAAAGTGTACTAAATTCACGACCTCTTTGTCCATTGTCTTCTGACCCATCGGATCTGAATGCTTTGACTCCAGCGCATTTCTTAATAGGAGAACCAACAACTTGTCTACAGGAACCAAACCTTTTAGATTTAGATGGAAGCCAATCGAAAAACTTAAACAACGTTTTTGGAAGAGGTGGTACAAGGAGTACTTAAATCGCCTGCAAGTTCGCCCAAAATGGCTTAAAGAAAAGCCTGACGCTAAGGTTAGAGATCTAGTACTCAGCGCTGAGAACAGATATGGTTCTGCACAATGGATACTAGGCCGTATTCACGAGATTCACCCTGGCCTTGATGACCGGGTGAAGGTAGTATCCCTTCTTACAAACAAACAAAATTATAAAAAGACCAATTTCCAAAATTTGTTTTCTCCCTACAGACTCGATTGAAGAAAATTCTGCATCATCATAGTAGCCACTTATGGAGAGAGGAACGAGCCTTATTTTGACGCTCTGAGTCGGAGCATAGCGTAGTCAACCGACTGAAACAAAATACTCCCAACAAAAGGCCTTTCATCCAAACAACTGATCAAAATCCAAAAATAGTCGTTTTTCGGAGAGAGTATGTTGCAGGAACTCTGACAACTTTTATACGTTTGCATTATTAAAATCTTTCAAAATTTAAAATCTACATAATTTCTCATTATCAAAGTTACTTTAATTATTATCGGTGGTGTATTTCAATAGTAATAATCATGTAAATTAAATATCACGTTAACATTAACATCATCAACATCTACTTATGCCTTTATTTATTCGTCATTAAGAATAACGCGATAATTAATATGATATAGACTTTACTCTCCTAATTTCAAGAGAAGAAAAATCTCATCGCGTCATAAGTTCATTACTAACTTTTAGAGCCGTGTGCAAAATAATTTAACAAAAGAACCAATTAACTGTTACATTTTTTTTTACTGACCGTAAGATTATTACGCAAATTAATAAACTTAAAACCACTTTTTTCTGATCGTGCACAGTAACACACAGTAATCCTGTATGTAAAAATAAGCATTAACAATGTAGTGTATGTGCACTTATGCACATCACCGTAAATAAAATAAGTTAAATAAAATTTAAGTAAAAGAAAAATTCTGTTTGGTCAGCACAAATCGTAAGTTCAATGAAATCATTTGTTGATGTTTAAATTTTCAATGCCAGTGTTTAAGAATTGAAATTTGATAAATATGTTTAACGTGAGAATTTGGAACTATGGCAAATTGTCACCAAGTACTATTTGTGTGAAATAAATTTTTTAATATCGTATTGATTATTTTTGACTTTTATAAAATTGCTGACCAATATAATATTTTACTATATAAGCCATGAATTTTGTTTAATAAAACCAGAATTAATCTAAAGGCAAAACAGAACACTTTGTTTTTATTTCTGATTCTCAAAAGGGCATTTTAATGCTCAGATAATGTGGCAGGAGTGCTAAGACAATACTCACTTAGACAAAAATACATCCTTTTTACTAAATATGAAATAACATTATATGGCGATCCTGCAAATTTAATTTGGGATCCTGTCATTTTAACCGACCCTTCAAATATAAATTGCGATCCTTCAGATCCTTGAGATCATTCGGATCCTGCCATTTTAACCAATCCTGAAAATTTAGATCCTTCAAATACTGAATGACGACGAAAGAAGAAATAGACATCATCTTCAGAAAGTGGGAAGAATACGTACCACTTCCAATAACTGAAAACCAAGAGCAGCCAGCAAAATACATACCGACACCAAAGGAAGCTGGCCCTAAACCGATAACAATAGACGAATATAGGCGAAGGCAGGCGAAGAGCAAAAAAGAGAACAAAGCACTCAACCAATCTGCCTATAAACCAAAAAAAACGAGGAGGTAAGAAGAGAAGGTTTGAACAGACGTGTGCCAACCTCCAACGTATTATAAACATAGCCAAAGGGAGTCAAAAGAAAAAACTAATAAACGAGTTGGACACATTGAAGAAGAAAGGCTGGAGAGACTAAAGCTAGAAACTTTCGAGGTAACAGAAGAAGACAGAAGAAGAATGGTTTTGGACAATATAATAATGGGGATAGCGGATACCAAGCTAGAACAAACATCCAACACCTATGCGGTAAATGATAACAAGATATCCTTAAGTCTAGATATAATAATTATTTTAATAATAATTATAATGATAATAGTATTATGGAAATTACTAAAAAATTATATAAAAAAGGAGGTTACTACTAATGCAGTAACAAATAGTTGATTAAAAAAGAAATAAAAACAAATAAAAAAAATATTTACATATAAATATATTTTATACTTATGGAACAAATTATTGAAGAACTCCAAAAGTTAATTACAAACGCAAAAAAATCTATAAACAGAAAGTATACAGAAGAAACAATAAAAGAGAAATACCACTTAATTTTTGAATATAGTAGGAAATTTGGAAAGCTAGTAAGCAGTTTACCAAATCCACTTAAACAGCAAAAAATTGAAGAATTTAGAACGCTAAAGACAACTGCAGTTGAGCTTTTGAAGGAACACACGAATTTGAATAAAAATAGTTTAAACATGTCGAATTTTGATAGCAAAAAGGCTTCGGACACAATTCCGATATTTGACGGAAAACATACACACCTCGATATATTTTTATCGATGGTAGAATTAGTACAAGATGAACTTAACGAAGAAGGAAAAAAGAAGTTAATAAAATATGTTACAGCCATGAAATTAAACGATAGGGTTAGAAATATTTTAATGACACAAGACATACCAAAAACGTTTAACGAACTGAAATCAACATTATCCAAACATTTCAAGTCAACAAAGACAGCCAGTAGTCTTCATTCAGAAATTAGAAATGTTAAGCAAAGAGGTAATGTGTCAGGTTTTAGAGAGAAAATAAACACATTAATTTCAGAATTAACCTTAGTACAATTCGGTGATCTCGAAGATAATTCAAATGAAATAGCACGTTCTACGATTAGAATGATGAACGAAAAGTTAGCACTTGAAACATTCCAAGAAGGTTTACAGGAAAACATAAGGTACCAGCGCAACCTAAATCTTTAGCACAAGCATTTGAAATAGCTAGCACACAGGAAAGACTATTACAGGCAACAAATACATTGAACATTTTTCATATAAATGACAGAAATCGACGTAGTAATAACAATAACAATTACAACTATAGCGCTAATAACAGATATAACAGGCAAAGAAGACAAGATTTCAACACCAATAGCTACAGAAATGACAGAAACTACAACAACAATAGCAACAGAAATTTTAATAATTGTAATAGGAATCCAAATAATACTAGTAATAGGAATCCAAATACTACTAATAATTACGGTAGCAATCCAAATAATATTAACAGTAGATACAACATAAACAATGCTTACAGCAGAAATAATAGAAACACCTATAACAACCATACAACTCAAAGAAATAACCACTCAAATGTACGCACAATAAATCAACGGGGAAACGAAGAAACCCTGGAGATTCAAAACGAATCTCCAGAAAGGGAAAATTACAGATTCACACAATAAATCCCAACACCTCAAACTTTATATATTTATCTATCAAGCACCTGACTTATAAACTGACTTTCCTAATAGATACGGGTTCTGATATATCCCTCTGCAAAAAAAATGCTGCACACGGGTATAATGTATTTGAACAAGATATTTTTAGATTAAATGGCATAACCAAAGACTATACAGAGACTCTTGGATCGACAGAATTAGAAACACTACTTGGAGAACACTGCTTAAAACATAAATTTTACATAGTGGACAGTGACTTTCCTATAAACACAGACGGAATCTTGGGAATGGATTTCTTTTACAAATACAGCTGTATAATAAATTACGATACACAAACTATAAGTGCTTATATAAATGAAGATAGCATTACAATTCCTATAGAAACTAATACAAAATATTTAGCAAGCGTCATCATACCACCAAGAAGCGAAAAAATTATAAAAATCAATATTGAAATAAGTGAAGATAGTGTAGTATGCAATAAAGAAGTAGAAAATGGAGTTTTCATTGCGAACACGATAATACCAAAAACTGGTAATCGCCACATTAAAATTCTAAATACATTGGAAACACCCATACGACTGTCACAACTGAAACTAACTACAATACCTTTACAATACTATAACATTTATAAAACCACTTACCTGGATGATGAACATTACTCAGAGGACAGATTTCAGAAATTGCTAAAAACAATTAAATTCGAAGATTTTGATGAAGAAAAACAGGAAGCCTTATACCACATATTAAAACAATATCAAGAAATATTTCATCTAGAATGAGAACCATTAACCACTAATAATTTTTATAAACAAACCATAGAACTAAACGATAAGGCCCCAGTGTACATAAAAAATTATCGTTTGCCACAAACACAATTGAATGAAATAGACAGACAAGTACAGAAACTATTACAAGAAAATATAATAGAGCCATCAGTTAGTCCATACAACTCTCCTTTATTATTGGTTCCAAAAAAAGGACAAGATGACATAAAGAAATGGCGTTTGGTTGTAGATTACAGACGATTAAATGATAAAGTTGTAAACGATAAATTCCCCCTAACAAGATTAGACGGGGACGAGCAAAATATTTTTCAACGCTTGATATGACAAGTTGTTTTCATCAGATAGAACTCGAAACAGCATCAAAGCCAATTACAGCATTTTCCACTAACAGCGGTCACTATCATTACAATAGACTACCTTTTGAACTAAAAATATCATCAAATAGTTTTCAGGGGATGCTCACCATAGCATTGGCTGGTTTGGAATCTGAAGCATTCCTATGATGATATAATTATTTTCGGATGCAGCCTTAAGCACCACAATAAAAATCTTATAAAAGTATTTGGAAGACTAAAACAATACAATTTGAAATTAAATGCAGAAAAATTTTGCTTTTTAAAGCCAGAAGTCCTTTATTTAGGACACCTTATTACAAAGGACGGCATTACAACCGATCCAGCAAAATATGAAACTATTAAGCAGTATCCTATTCCAAAAAATTCGGATGAAGTTAGAAGGTTCATAGCGTTCTGTAATTACTATAGAAGATTCATTCCAGATTTTGCTAAAACCGCGAATTGCCTTAACAACTTATTGAAAAAGAAGGTCAAATTCGAATGGACAGACGATTGTCAAAGAGCATTTGACACACTAAGAGACAGATTAAAGAACCCACCTATATTACAGTACCCCGATTTTGAGAAACCGTTTGTGCTAACCACAGACGCCTCAAATATAGCACTAGGAGCAATACTCTCACAAGGCGAAATTGGTAACGACTTGCCCATATCATATGCAAGCAAATCTCTAAATAAACACGAAAGAAATAAATCAGTGATTGAGAAGGAATTATTAGGAATTCATTGGGCCATACAATTTTTCAGACCATATCTATATGGAAGAAAATTCACTGTAGTAACAGACCACAGACCCCTTATTGCACTATTTTCGCATAAAAACCCATCCTCAAAGCTGATCAGACTATGACTTTAATATTATATATAAAAAGGGAGTAAAAAACACTAACGCAGACGCGTTATCGCGTATCGAAATAAACACAAAAATATTAAAAGAAATGATTCCACACTGTATTGATGAGAAAGAAAGAAAAACTTTGGCAATAACACGTAGCATGCTTAATAAGAATATTAAAAATAAAGAAAATGAAATTGAAATTGAGAACAAGAAAAAGAATTACATATCTCAACAGGAGACTGATCACCTCCATATGTGGGAATGTATATCTATGAATGATATAAAGAAGCTTCAAAGAATAAAATTTATATATGAAAATAATAATAATCTGCAGAATGAATATAATGATAAAATTACACGCGTGATATGCGATGGAAACGAAAATCCAATGTCTTCAGAAACATGTATGGAGAAACTTCTATTGAAAATAAAGAAATTGAAGAACAAAAAGTACGTACTATATGATAATGATGAAATTTTTAAGTATATAGAAGTAGAGAAATTGAAAGAAGAATACAATAAATTTAAGGATAATGACGTCGATATAATTATATACAAAATGCCAAAAAGAGTAAATGATAATATCAAACAATACAGAATAATAGAGGAATTCCACAACTCACCACATAGTGGACATTTCGGTGTCAGAAAGACATTAATAAAATTAAAACAAATGATTTATTTGGAAAAATATGAACAAAATGGTTAAGGACTATATAAGACTAGATACACAAAATAACCCTTTTCTTTAACTGATACACCATCAAGAAGTTTTGACATTGTAGTAATGGACACAGTTGGACCACTAAGACCATCTGACAGTTTCAGATATATACTGACAATGCAGTGTGAACTAACGAAATATGTTATAGCTTGTCCAATGGTGTCAAAGGATGCCAAAACAGTAGCAAAAGCGCTAGTAGAAGAAGTTGTTTTGAAATACGGTTTATTTAACATTCTCAAGACGGACAGAGGTACTGAATTTACTAATGAGTTGATGAGAGATTTGTGTATTATTAAAAATAAAACAGAATTTCTCAACGCCTTACCATCATGAAACCTTGGGAACAGTAGAACGCAATCAACACGGTAAATGAATATTTTCTAAATTTCGTAGAAGACAACAATTGGCACGAATGGATACCATACTTTGCTTTCGCTTTTAATACAACTCCTAACATTGATACTAATTATACACCTTTTGAATTAGTATACGGAAAACTTCCTAGATTACCAGGTGACGAATTAAGCAACCCTAAAAAGATTTACAATTTAGACAACTATTTGAATGAACTTAAAATTAGACTTCGTTACTCACTGCAAAAGGCAAGAGACAAAATTTTAGAAGTAAAAAATAAGAGAAAATCAGAATCCGAGGGAAAACAGAACAAAATAGAACTAAATATAGGAAACTTGGTTTTAGTAAAGGCCGAGAAAAGGAAAAAACTTGAGCCTCCATACAGAGGTTCATATAAAATAGTAGACATAGATGATTTAAACGTAATTATAGAAATGAATAAATCAAAAGCTAAAAGTATACATAAGAATAATTTGAAAAAGTTTATTGCATAATTGTTTAGATATAATTAGATAAAAAAAAATAATTTCTATATACATATACATATTTACAATAATACATACTTTTATAAAATAAGTCTATTTTTTTTTATTTTTAATAATACCCAAAACCAAAAAGGATGAGGGTGTAGTGTATTATGCACATCACTGTAAATAAAATAAGTTAAATAAAATTTAAGTAAAAGAAAAATTCTGTTTGGTCAGCACAAATCGTAAGTTCAATGAAATCATTTGTTGATGTTTAAATTTTCAATGCCAGTGTTTAAGAATTGAAATTTGATAAATATGTTTATCGTGAGAATTTGGAACTATGGCAAATTGTCACCAAGTACTATTTGTGTGAAATAAATTTTTTAATATCGTATTGATTATTTTTGACTTTTATAAAATTGCTGACCAATATAATATTTTACTATATAAGCCATGAATTTTGTTTAATAAAACCAGAATTAATCTAAAGGCAAAACAGAACACTTTGTTTTTATTTCTGATTCTCAAAAGGGCATTTTAATGCTCAGATAATGCGGCAGGAGTGCTAAGACAATACTCACTTAGACAAAAATACATCCTTTTTACTAAATATAAAATAACATTATAACAATTTGTTAAATTACAGTAAATATATGTATATAACTTATTATATCAGGAATTTGACTCAATAAAATTATTACGAATTTCTAACTGCGTAAACACAAGGTGATTTCGAATTTTTTTTTTTTTTTGGTGAAAGTAGGGGTCGACAAAATTAATTTTTCGTTATATCTTCTACACTTTCAGTCGGATCTCAAAGAGTGATACATCGATGTTTTTGCCTCAAGGAGGGCAATGTTTTGCGTCAATAGTCATCGACCTCAAATGTCCTCTTATGGTATTTACTCACCAGATCTCAGTTCCTACCATCCTAATGTACCACCCTAATATTAGAAAATTACAGCACGCAAAAAATAATTAAAATTTTGCTAAGGAAGTTTTTCAATAATTCCAACAGAACTTTTAAAAAAAGAAATATATATATTGTTTGCCGAACGTAGGGAAGGGTGAAGGGTATATAAGATTCGGCACAGCCGAATAAAGCACTTTTACTTATTTCTATTTCGTTTCAATAAGAAGAACATCATAACAAACTTGAGGCTGTTTGCCACATGTGGATGCTGTTGGCTGAAGTAGTAGAACACTAGACTATGAAGCGGAGGGTTCTGAGTTCAACCCCGCGCTGATTCATGAAATGTTGTGTTGAAGTCTTCTGATCAGCATTAGTGCATAGTGTTAGTTGTTGCCAGAATGTTTCAATGATGAAGGCATAGCACAGCTCACTGAACATACATAATTGGCAGCGACTGACACTATCATGCACTAAAAGTAAAGTAACAGCACCCTCCTGTCGGTCCTGTAGCAAAAAAATTAGCCGGCGAAGTAAAAAAAGTTGAAATAGCTACAAAAAATTCCCTAACTTTTCATCTTCAACTGTCCCCTTAATACTATCCCCTCCTTTCTAGTTCCGGCGGAATGCACTGCATATATAGGGCCATCCTCTGAGTGCTGGTCCAAGATAAAAAATGAAATATTTATACAAAAGCTGGAATGCACAGATTGCTAGAAATCTCTAAAAATATTTTATTTTTAATGGAAAAATATTTGATCCGCTTAACTGTCTGTTTTATTACTCAAATTTTTTTGTTTTCCATGTAAAATCCCAGAAGAAAACTTTTATTTCATTTACAAAAACAAGCAGTTAAATCGTTAGCAAATAAGCGATCATTCGCCAACTCTTTAAAACATGTTTCTTTCCGATTGTTTAAATTTAATATTCTATTGTCAATAATTTGCTGACAAATTAAATAAAACATTTGATAAACGAATTACAAAACAGTAACTACTCCTCCTTATGTGTAACACTCAATAAAGCCGAAGACAATAAAACAAGAAACAATTTAAAACTTTCGGTCGGTCATTAGTTAAATGAATTACATTTTACCACTTCTCTTGTTATTTGTGCTACAAAACCAAATAAAAAAAATATCTCTTTTTGACTTTCTGAAAAATGACAATTAAATTTAATTCAATAAAAGTTGTTAAGGCAGAAAAAGTTGTTAAGGCAGAGAGAAGTGGAAGCAATGAAAAATAAAAACAAATACTTGATCAACCGGCCACAAAGTGGTATTAAACGTTCAAGTTTTTTTAAGAAATTGAAAAACAATTAAAATTTAATTGCATTTTGTGGGTTTGTGCTCAAGACGCCATTTGAACTTTTCTTCATCGCTTTGCGACATAAATTTGTGTTCTTTTTACTTATTGATGTTTTTTGTTGTATTGTGTGGTTTCTTTAAGTGGATTTTGTGGGAAAAAATAAATTTCGGGAATAAGTAGTGGAAAAAATAAAAACAACAATATTAAGGATACTGATGAAGTATTGGTAGTAAATAACGCGCCAGAATTTCAGAGACGAAGATGCAACTGGTAAAAGGTTGTGCAACAAATGCATGCAGCCAGAGCTGCCAATGTCTTTGCAAAATGGCTAGTGACATAATACAAAAAAATAAGAAAAACGTCGACAATACATGACGCATATAACTCCGTTATCTATTGTAACATTAAAAATTCCAAAAAAGACTTTGAATTACTGGTTCCACCATTACGGAGTCTATTTGTCCTAAGCTTTTCATTCTTGTTTTTTTTTCAAAAATAACTCATAATTGTATATCGGGTGTTTTTGAGCTGTATGAAAACTACCGATGGCGATAGCTACTGTTTGTCATCTAAAGCAGGGGTGCTCAGTAGGAAGAACGTATTTTCCACTCGAAATCACACGTATTCTTATTCTCTTTTATTTTATTCTTCTCTGAGAACAATTTTTTCTCATTTTACCCATACACAATGGGAGATATTCCGTACGTTATATGAAAAAGTATTGTATGCTAAAAAACAAATCTTCCATAAAAAATTATATGCTTCTAATAAGCATAAATTTTCCTAGCTTAAAATACCTTTCTCTATAGAAAAATAGGGTTTTCTAAAGAGAAGACAAATTTTTTTACACAAGAAATGATGTGTTCTATGGCAAAAATCTTTAAAAAAATCATTTAAGTTTATTTAGATAGAAACAATTCATTTAACACACATTTTTTCTTACAAAAATCATGTACAACAATTACGTTTACAAAAATATGTATATTCTACAATATATTTTTCCAATATGGAATACAGAAAAATAGTGAAAATTTATTCTTTAACAATTTTTAACATCATAAATAAAAAAAACATACAAACGTCCGCCTCACAAGTACATTCCTCGCCGTTTCAGCGACAACTGAATCAAATATAGAAAAACAACCAAATTAATAGGTATGATCAGGGCTGCCAGAAATTTTTCGTGAAAAATCAGCAAATTTCCCAAAAAAAATCGGCACTTTCATTTCTTAAAATCCGCAAAAAATCGGCATTAATTAAAAAACTTTTTTTTACATATAAACAAAAACAGTTCAATATAATTTATTAAATATTATACATAAAACAGCATGTATAGATCAATAAATTTGCACCTCACAAGTTTTGAAATTATTTTGGGGTTTCGTTTAATCTCCCAATTGACAATTTAAAAGAAACGATTTATTGTTATAAATATTAATTGGCCAAATTTTCTTTCCTATTGATATTGTTCTAATTGTTTAGCTATTGGCCTACTGTGTCTATGCAAATAATAATGCAATTTTTATTCCATATTTGTCCCGACGTTTCGTGAATTTTATGTTCACTTTTTCACCACTGGATATTATAGCGGATGTTGAGGAATGTATACAAAAATTAGATGACAACATAAATGAAGAAAAGGAGATGATAAGAACCAGTCTAGCAAATATGGTAACTTCTTTTAAAAGAAATATAAAAAACAATCCCAGAGAGAAACTGATTTTAGCCATTTTTGGGAAAACAAAAAAATTTCTGAAGACACATAAGGAGATCGTAATAACTCAGGCAGACAAGGGAAACAAAACAGTTGCACTGTACAAAGCAGAATACAACTCTAAAATGCGAAATTTACTGGAAGATAAGGCAACATATAGAATAATAAGAACAGACCCGACAACAACACTAATTAAAAATAACAATAAAATAATAATGGAATTATACAAAAAGGAGTATATAGACAGTTGGCAAAAATGCAAACTAACTTGTGCCGCAGGCAATGCTCCAAGAATTTATGGCCTTCCGAAGATACATAAAGACAACATGCCCTTACGACCTATAGTCTCATCAATACATCTCCCGTGCTATCAATTAAGTAAATACATAGGACAAATTCTCAAACATTTAATCTCAACGGAATACAATGTGAAGAATTCTTTTCAACTGAAAAAACAACTTCAAAATATAAACCTGGAGGAAAATGATTTGATAGTTTCTTTTGACGTAGTTTCTCTCTTCACAAACATTTCAATAAGTACTGCCTTACGCAACATAAATGATAAATGGGACTATATTAAAGAAAAAACATCAATTCCACGTTCAAAATTTTTAGAAATCCTCAAATTCTGTTTATACGACAACAATTATTTCATATACGAAAAGGACATATATAGCCAAATCTTCGGCATGCCAATGGGAAACCCCCTTTCACCCACAATCGCAGATATCATACTAGACAAATTACTAGACGTAACACTAGCTGAATTAAAACTTCAAAACATTAACATTAAATACATAACCAAATATGTAGATGATATCTTAGCTATAGTACACGTTGACCACAAGGACAAAATACTGGAAACACTTAACAAATTCCACCCAAAAATTAAATTTACCATTGAGATTGAAAAAGATGGCGAATTACCATATCTTGACACGAAATTGCATAAGTTTGGAAATAAAATAATATTCGACTGGTATACAAAAAATTCATCATCCGGTAGAATAATGAACTTTAATACTACCCAACCAAAACCGCAAATCATAAATACAGCAAAGAATTTTATACAAAGAGTACTAGACAGTAGTGATAAACAATTTCATACAAAGAACATCAGTAAAATCACTACAATTCTTAAATGCAATAGTTTCCCTCCAGGATTGATTAAATCCCTTATAAAATCCTACAAACCCACAATAGAAAACAAACAGGACAACCACAATCAAGAAAAACGCTTCTATGGTATAAAATATATTCCCGGCCTCACTGACAACAAAACAATTAAAACAACAATAGATAAAGATGATATAAATTTTGCATACAAACCCAATAAAACATTGAGTACAATATTCACAAAAACAAAAACCCCAATAGGAAAACTACAACAAAGTAACGTAGTGTATGAAATACCTTGCAAGGGCAATAACATGAACAGCTGTAATCTGTTATATATTGGCACAACAAAAAGAGCGTTGGGAACAAGAGTAAACGAACACAAAAATGATATAAACAAAAGCAAAGAAAACACTGCTCTCTCAAAACACGTAATACAAACACAACACAATCCAGACTTTGACAATATACGAATATTGGATAAAGTAAACAACACCAAGAAAAGGTACATAACAGAAAGTTTAAGAATTCAACAAAAAATAGACAAAACAATAAACATCAAAGAAGACACTGATAACTTAAGCGCAAGTTACAAATTTGTTTTAAAAAAACATCTGTGATTTATTCAACTAAGCGCATATTTGAAAAACAAAATTAAAAAAATTTTAAGAAAACTTTATTCAATGTAATTTTTATATACAACACATGTAAGTCACGTCACTAAAACAATTGTTAATGTATTGAGAAAAATAGTTGATATATCTTTTTTATTAAATAGACGAAGATCCCTTGAAAAAGTGAACATAAAATTCACGAAACGTCGGGACAAATATGGAATAAAAATTGAATTTTTATTTGCATAGACACGGTAGGCCAATAGCTAAACAATTAGAACAATATCGAAACGATTTATTATTTTATTCATTTATAATGACTTTTACTTACAAAAAATAGATAAGATCAACTTGCTTTTTATAAAACAGTATAAAATAATTAAAAAAGATGTGTGGTGTCGTGGGACACCGGATAGGAACGCAGTTCCTTATTATAAAAATATTAATTTTAAGTTCTATTCGAGGTATAAAGAAAATAATTTTTCGGGTATACATTTTTTATTAGGATTTTTCTTTTCGCCGATCAACGAAAATACAGAATAAGTTTTGTTTCCAAACGAAATTGAATTCTGCCACGGCCCCGCTGTGTATGATTAATATTTGTTTGTATGGAATTGTATTACTCATACGTCTTAAACATTGAGTTAGAAACAAAATATCTTACGTTACGGACGTTTTTTCCCGGTTAGGGTACCCCTCCGCAACGTCTCATAAGGAACTTCGTTCCAATTAAAATATATACGTCTTTTCCAATAGTATTTCAAAATTTTGCTATTATATTTCAGAATTTCCTAAAAATTAACTCTACTCGTAGGTTCTAAAATAGGAGTTACCATATACAATTAAAAATTTAGAATATTATCCTAAAATTTTTGAACAAAATTCGTAAATATAATACAAAAATTGGAAATAATGTGGTTTTCATAAATCAATCATATATATTAGATTTGGACATTTTTATTAAATCGTTATTTATTTCGCAATTAGAGTTTTTCATTTTCAAATAATCTTTAGAATAAAGAATTCCTTCTTTTAAAGTTTTATTTTCTAAGGAACATCGGAATTTCGTGCACAGCTACAACAAGGCAATTGAATTGTTATTAAAAGAAGAATTATATAATAAAAGATGTTCCACACTATTATTAAAAAATCGGCAGTTTTTAGGGGTAAAATCGGCAAATCGGCATATTGAAATTTTTGGAGTAAAGAATCGTCAAAATGCCGATAAATCGGCATTTCTGGCAGCCCTGGGTATGATCCATTGTGCATTCTGTTTGACTCAATTATGTTATTGTATAAGTGAGGGAAATTGTTCTGAGCATGCCTGATCTAAAGCGGCATGGCCACACATCAAACTCTGCTTTTCTTTGATAGTGTTAGTGAAAAAAAAACTCACACGTATGGTTTGATCACGGTTGCCACTGAGTAAAAAAATTATCTACCAAAATTTTCCGAAAATGTTACCAAAAAGTTACCAAAATTTTTTTTTATAAAAACAAAAATCTCTATTTTTATTATAATAAAAACAACAACTTTTATTAATAAAAAACATAACTTTATAATGTTTATTTAAGCAAAAGGTCAATTATTTTTTAATTTTTATATAAAAATTATGTTTTTATTCCAATATTTCGCCACTTCTTTGTGTAGCTTCTTCAGGGATATATAAAATTGTGTAATTTGATATAAAAAGTTTTTCCTTTTTTTTAATTTAACACATACAATCAAAATTATTTGAAACAAAATTTTTTTTTTTTAATTTACAAATACAAACAAAATATTTTTTGTCAAAACGAAAAAATGAACAATTTTTTAAACATATGTAAGCAAAAAAATCTGGTTTCTTCCATCATCTGGTTTCTTCCATAATTACTCATTTTCATCACTTTGATAAATATTTAATATTTTAACGTTATTTTGGGCTCAACGTTGCAAATTTATTTTATAAAATCCTTTTGCTTAAATAAACATTATAAATTAATAAAAAATAAGGTCGAAGAATTTTATAAAATAAAAAACATAACATAAAACGTTTTAATTCATTTTAGAACATAAATAAATATTTCAATTCATTATACCTACGAATTCCGTATTTAATTTAAATAAATTATTTAATATTGCAGTCATTTAAAATAATATTTTGCTGACCAAACATAATGTTGGTCATTACCTAAAGTCAATTCTTTAGCTAGCATTATGTTGTTTAAAGAATTAAATTCTAACCTGTTTCTCAATTTGGTTTTTATTAAACTTAGACTAAAAAACTTTCTATCTGCAGCTGCTGAGCTATGTGGAATGCACATTAAATTAAACATAAAATCAGTCAGTTCCTTAAAGCTATATTCATTAAGTCCGTTTTTTATAGAACTTATGTTTTGCCAGAATGATAAAATATCATCTGCTTGATTGAGATCATTTTCTAATAGAGTAAGATGTCTCCATTGTGTAATTATTGTATCATTATTATAGTCATTTAAATATGAAAATGCATTTAAAAGTTGTATAAAAGAGTCTTTGGTTTGATTAATTATGTTATTTGGTGTTATAATAGACAAAGATTTTAAATCAGTTCTGCTAAAATCAAATCTCTTCTTTAATTGATCGAGAAATTCTATATAAAACTTCCTACAGCATACTTTAATTTCTATTTGTTGCGATTCCGAGAAATTTTTGTCTTTTAAATACTTTTCCGCTTCACTACCAATAAATACTTCCAGTGGAGGTAAAAAGTTTTCGGAATTATTGGTTACAAAATTGTTTAAACATTCGATGATTTTTATATAACTGCTTTTAATATAATTGAAAGCAACAAGCTTAAAATTAATATCTGAAACAAATAAGGCAAACGGACCGTTTCGGATTGAAATTCCTTATTTAGGTTGTTAATAATTTTCAATATGAACACAAATGCAATGAATGGCATGTACATTTTATATAGAAGAAATCTGTGTCACGTTTAAGTTTCGTTTTTAAGCCATTTAATTCTCCAGCCATTGTGCTCGCTCCGTCCGTTGCCAAACCAATTAGGTTTTCTATGGGAATATTATTCTTATCAAAAAATGCTTTTATTGTTTCGTATATGGATTTGACGTCAGCTTGAACCAATTCCAGTAAAGATAAAAATCTGTCCTTGACTGATTTAGAAATTCTGTCGATGTACCTCACGACCAATACCAAGCATTTACGATCCGATACGTCAGTTGTTTCATCAACAATAAGGGAAAACTTTGAGGACTGCATTGTTGATGTTATGTTTTCGCGGGCTTTTCCTCCTAATGTATCAGCCAATTGAGTAGCTTTAATGCGACCACATTCAATCAATTTCGCAATGCGAGAATCTGGACAACATTCCCGTAGCAGAAAAGGCAAAAAATCCATTAAAAGGAAGGGTAGGTTGTGGCAAATGCAAAACATGACTATTGTCAATTCCGCTTGCATTACTTGTTTATCCAGAGATCTCTGCTCCTCAGTAAAAAACTGGTCAATCTGAACTTGATTTTTCTTCTGTTCTAAGCGTTGGACATGTGCACTTTTTGTTGCGTGATCCTTTAAATGTGACAAATGATTAACTAATGTCCTTTCGCAGACTGAACAGTAACATTGGCCTGCTTTTTCCAAAAGCCAAGGAAACTGTTGCTTCCACTCCGAACGAAACTTCCTGGTTTGCTTTGTAATTTCCTCTTCAATTCTGTAAGATATATACAACTTGTCAAATATTTGGTTTTATGCATTGTGCATTCAATAATCATTTTACCGATTTTCTTTGGAAGATCCATGTTCATCGTCGCTGCTCAAAATCGACACGTCCTCTGCCACCCTTCGCTTTTTTATGATAAATCTAAACGAAAAAATATTTCAATATATTTGTCATAAAACAGTAATGTTTATACTTACTTATCCATACAAAACACAAACGGAAGAATATTTTTAATTTGTCCGAAATTTTCACACCTAGCTCATACTTAACATAAATAAACAAACATAACATCAAAGCCGATGTGAACAAAAGCTGCTAACTACGACATTTGCATATTACGCCGTTGAACAATTTGGCGCACATTCACACAGTTGTTTTTAATGATTTTTTTCTCAGTGTTGAGTAATACGGAAAAATGATAAAAGAAAAGCAATAAAAACAAAAGTTACCAACTTAAAAACAAAGTTACCAAGTTACCAACCCTAAAAAAAATTACCAATTTTGGTAGAATGTTACCAACTATGGCAACTGTGGGTTTGATGTGAGTTTGAAGAATATCAAAACAATTTAGATTTTCATTAGCATCGCTGCAGAAATTTGATGCTAGTTGCCATGTTCAAACTTCATTTTAGCTTAGTTTTCTCAGGGACAACATCAAACTTATGACGCGGTTAAAAATAAATTTTTTGCGACGCAGTTTCAAATAAATATTTAAATGGATGAAAAAAACTTTATTTTAGAGTTTAAACTTACCGAAATTTACCTGCTTTATGGCAAGTTAAATCTAAGCAATATAGTAATAGATAAGACAAAAATGCTCAATACGAAATTTTAATAAAAAAATATAAGGAACCAAAGTTGTATTATTTTGATGCAATGGATTTCCTTCGCGATAAGGAGCAGCCACGCTCATCGCAAACAACCATGTATAAGGAAAATGAAACTATGGTAAGATAATTTTAGTTATGCTATGCGCTTTTTTTATTTCTGGATTGTTTATTTTGGTGCTTACAAACTTTTTTTTGCCAAGAGACTTGACCTTCGTTATTAAAATACATACAAAATTTATCCCTAATTGACTTAGCAGTGATTGTCGAATTTCGACAGTAAGTGCTTTGTAACGGTGTAGAAGATGAATCTTTCCTCCAAAAACCTTCTGTAATGTTTCCAATCAGCAAATTCTCACTATCAACAGACCCATCATGAATATATTCAATTGACTTTCTTCTTCTCAAAAAATTGTGCAAATAGCAGCAAGTTAACACTATCGTTTCAACTTCATCTGGAGAAAGCCCAATTGCTCCTTGCAAAATTCTAAATCGAGAGGCTAATATCCCGAAAGCATTTTCAACGATGCGTCGGGCGCGGCTCAAGCGATAATTAAAAATACGTTGCTCCTCTGTGAGGCCTGTTTGAGAATAAGGTTTCATTAAATTGGTTGTTAACTGAAAAGTATCATCTCCCACAAAAACCAAAGGTAATTCGTTATCTGTTGGTGGCAATGCGCATGGGCTTGGCAAATTCAATGTACCTTCAAAGAATGATCTTCCAAATGTAGTATTACCTAGTACACCACCGTCGGAAACCCTTCTGTTTGTGCTAACATCGACCATTATGAACTCGTAGTTTACGTCTACTACTGTCAAGAGAACAATGCTAAAGAATTTTTTATAATTATAGTAGAACGACCCAGAGTTTGGTGGCTTTTTTATTGCGATGTGTTTTCCATCGATGGCACCTAAGCAGTTAGGGAAATTGCAACGGTGGTAGAAGTCTGCTGCATTTTTTCTCCATTCATCTTCGTTTGAAGGAATCTGTGAATAGATACATAATTATATACTATGTGATATATTTGCTTATACATAAATGAAATTTATTTGTTGGTGATCAAGCAATGTCTATATGCGTTTCATTGGCTCTTTACCAAATCATCAATAGACTTTAACCACATTTTTGAAAAGTTAAAATAAATTTCATTTAAAATAGAATTGTGACAATATGTCAAATAAAAATTTCGTAACATATAATATTTTTCAGAATCCCGAGGAACCAAAAAAACGTAAAAAGGCAGATGCGGCAGAAGAATTAATACTTTTGGCAACGAAACGTCTCAACCACCCTCCGGGAGAATATGAAAAACTTGCAGAAAGTTGGACATTTAAATTCAAAAATATGAATGCAACTCAACGAATTTGTACAGAAAAATTTATAAATGAAATCCTTTTTGAAGGGCAGATGGGTACGCTACATAGAAATGCTATGCAACTAAATATCTTAAGCCCTTCATCTACACCAGCAAGTTATTTTAGTGGCCATAGCTCTCCACAAACTCCTCCTCTAAGCAGTACACAGATTGTACAGGTCCCAGTGTCATTAATTTCGCCGCAACTTTTAAATTCGGACCCAGAGTCTACGCACAATCTCGCAATAACAAATGAATGCAGTTCACAGATTGTACAGGTCCCAGTGCTATTAATTTCGCCGCAACTTTTAAATTCGGAGCCAGAGTCTACGCACAATCTCGCAATAACAAATTAATGCAGTACACAGATTGCACAGGACCCAGTGCCATTAATTTCGCCGCAACTTTTAAATTCGGAGCCAGAGTCTACGTACAATCTCGCAATAACAAATGAATGCAGTACACAGATTGCACTGGTCCCAGTGCCATTAATTTCGCCGTAAGTTTTAAATTCGGAGCCAGAGTCTACGCACAATCTCGCAATAACAAATGAATCTTCAGAGAATTCACTCACGCATTATTTTTCTTCCTTTCAATAATTTTATTTAGTTATATTTGATAGTTAGAAAATGAAATAAAATCTTTTGTGTTTATTATTTTAAAAAGTTGACTAACTTTAATATAATCTTTTAGTGCTTTGTTTATTTCTTCACAAGTTTCCATAACAATGCGACCAATTGATCGTTCCGAAGTAGCACTGATAAATTTTATATCAGAAAATCTGTTGCCCGTAGCAAGAAACCGTAATGTTATGGAAAGACGTTGATTCGGAGAGACTGCGTCACGCATTTGAGTATTCTGTTTTTCAATTTTCGGGCCAACCAACGCTAAAAGATCTTCATACGTGTCTTCATCCATGCGTAAAAAAATTAAAAAATCATTTGGAGAAGTCAATTTAAGCTCATTAAAAAGATTTTCGTGCGTAAATTTATTCCTCTTCTTGAACCACTCTTTCATCCATAGTCGCTTCCTGCTACCTTTTTTTATTTTGTTTTTTAATTTAATTGCATGTACTAAACCAATAACTATGCAAGAATTTTCTTCTTCACTCATAATAATTTTTTTAGAGAAAAACTGTTGCCAAATCAACTTCTTTGAAGACGCAAAAAAATATTAAAATTGTATTTGTATTTGTATGTTGAAATACTTTACAAAGTAAATTTGCAAAGTATTTGGTGCACAGATGCCGACGGAGTGACTTAGACTATATGCCGGCGATGTTATTAACCCGTATTTTCTTCCGTTACTGTGACTGACTGTACACGACCTATGCCTTCACATAGGAAGTAGCAACGTAGTTAACCACGGAATATTCCTCAGAAGAACTGTAAAACTATACAGTTATCTGAGGTGTAGAAATTAACTAGTGCGAGTGAGACGCAAAACTCTCGAAAGAGAGTAAACAATCAGTGGTCTGGCTGCACTTAAAAGATAATTGCCAACGAGGCTTGATGTTAACTGACTCAGAGCTGCTTTGCGACTGAATATTAAAATAAAATGAGATTTGGGAACTAAATTATCGCACGTGTGATACTGTTTAATACAACTTTGAAATGATATTTGAATGGTTGGGTTTGATGTGTTGTTGTCATAGGTCAAACTGAATTTTACCAACACATACACAAGTTTGAAGCATCAGTTTCAAGGCGAATTCAATCAGGTGACCTTATTTCAGAAAATGTCGATCAGGTGATTTTCCTCTGGTCTGTCAAAATCTTCTTTTGCTTACTTTGTTTGTTTTTTTATAAATTTACCCCCTAATTCATAAAAATTATGAGAGTCTAATAACAGCCCAATAAAACAAAATTTCATATGAAATTTGCTCTATTACACTCTTATAAGACTCTCATAATTTTTATGAATAAGGGGGTAAAACTACAATTTTTGTGCGCCCAAAAAAGTTTTTATGAAATTTTACCAAAAAAGTGGAACAAAACAATATGCGGATGTGCTTTGTGTGCGAGAAGAAGTTCAGCAAGGGAGAGGGGATTTTATTTCATGTTCCAAAAGATGTTGGAAGCAGTGGCAAATGGAGCGAGATTTATGGCAGGATACTTACCGCAGCAGCACTGATCTGCGCTGACCATTTCGATGTAATTATCACTATACAAAGAACAAATTCCAAAACAAATAATAAATTGTAATATAAAACAGTATATGTATGTAATTAACTTGTATGTATGTTAATAACTTCTAAAATATTTAGTAATTTCAATAATTTGTTACAAATTTCCTGTTTAGTATTTATATATTGTATTGAAAAATTAATAAATTTTCTTTAATATACAATTTTGTGTGATCAATTTATTGTTGGAAGTAGTCATATAAATATATGTAAGTATTAGAGTATAGAATAAAGAATAATAAATGCAATACATTCGCTATCATTATTAACCATTTAAAGGTAACGTTGATTTGCTGGCACCGTTGTTGTCCAAGGTTTTTGGCATTATAACCATATAGCGTCTTGCAGCACGGCCACATCGAACAAAGGGACCAGCAAGATTAACTTCCAACTCACGAGTACGTTCTCGTTGTCTTTCACGTACACGATCCCTCTTCCTAGACTCTGCACGGCCACCATAACATCACAAAAACCTTTTACTTTCTCATCATCCATGTACTTGCGCAACGACTGTTTGGCCTCTATAGCACTATTGCCGATTTTGGTATGATCTCCCTGTATGACTGATATACAAATAGTCAAGCCATTACCGGCTTTAAGTTGAGTAGCAAACGCAACGATTTTGCGATATTTCTGCATAAAATTGTCATTCAGTTTCGAGAGCACCAAGATCTGAGGACGCCAGTTTTTTGTGTGTGGTGGCCCCTCCTCCAAACGCAACAAAGAATATCTGGCTGCTGTAAGAGCCATACCTCTTATATTATCACTCCATTGTATAGTACTATTAATGCATTTACAATTACAAATTAAACTGGTTCTGAATCATTCAATATAAAACGTTTTTATATATTAGGTATTTAATATCTTAATCGAATGCAGAACAGATATGTTTTTATTTTTCTAATGTATCACAAACATGTGTGTCACAATTTTTTAGTTTTTTCTGCTTAACTAAATTTGACACTTCAGAAGCCTGTACACTAAGAAAATACATGTTCTTTATACAGAGTTGCATAAATAAGTTCACCTTATTGAATTCGCCTTGATCAGTTTGATGTGTGGCCATGCCGCTTAAGAATGTCAAGTTTTTGTGTACAACAAGTGCTCCTTGTGTTTGTATATGTGAGCGTCGTTAGTATCTAATTGTGCATGTGTTGTCAGCAATACAATGCGCTTTGTTGCTATAATTTTGATGTAGACCAGTGATGTCAAATGCGATTGTATTAGTGAGATCACTCTTATCTCTTACATTCCCAGCGGGAGAAATGTGCGGTTGCGATGCCTTACTAATGGCCTTTTCTAAGAGTATCCTTTTATTTACTAATCATATCTTCTAAATTTATATTGCAGTTTCGTAACAACTAAACATTTTTTAGGTTTGCGGATTTTAATTCTTTGCGTTGTTTTGAGCAAATGTATTTCAAATCGGAAAATATATGTTCGCAACGGTATGTTGAAGGGAAAAGCGACAAACATTTAAAGGAATTTTTTTTAATACAGGATATAGCGCCCCGTCTAAGTTTTTCCGGAACTCAATAATATTTCCCCTATCTGGAGGATTAAATTCGCTCCTAAGTATGATTAGTTTTTAAGCTGAACATTTGGTTAGTTTATATACAAGAGAAACAATTTTTACAAAAAGCCTTCTTAGTAAATCATTTAAAAGCTACTTTAAGAAATTTTCGAAAAGATGTACCTACATACAGTGGCTCCAACTTATTTCAAACCTCTTATATACATATATTGTATAGTATATATATTTATATAAATATATTATTTATATTATTTCTGTTTAGAGGCCTCAAAACAGGGCTTGCGGTACTTCCCGCTCAATGAGACTGTTTCTCAGTAAACAATTATATTTTACTTTCTCAAAATAAAAGAGCGTTAAGGCCGTGTCAGATAAAACTTTTGCTTCGCGTTGCGTTATATTTTCACTTTAACATTTAAGATGAAATATACATACCTATATGAAACATGTCACATAAAGTACTTTTAACGTAACGCGAAGCGTAAAGTTGGGCAACTCTCATCTTTTTGCGTGCTTTGACAATCAGCGGGAATCTTTTTTTTTATTTTGCCAAATTCGGACTTAAATTTTAATTATCTGAATGTGTTTTAATAAAAGCTAAATATACATATATGTACAATTTATGCAATAAATATTAAAAAATATGTATAATACCAAAATTATCAACCATTTTTTATTGAAAAGAAACAATGCACGGGTGTTGTCAAAGTTTTTATTGTGACATACACCTTTTGCTTTTCGCTTTTCTGTTAAAGTTAGAAACGTCACGCAAAGCGAAAAAGTTCTATCTGACTCGGCCTTAAGCGTACATATGAGTTTTGTTTCCACAATTGTGTATGACGCTGACATCACTGATGTAGACCATGACTTAACATAAATAAAAATTCCCTAGGTTGTTGTAATGTTGTATTTGTTGTCGTAGTACTGCCACGTTATATTATTACCGTACCACAAAAACTTCAAAGAAATGTGCGTACGGGAGACGGAACAACTATACATCAACAACATTTGGTCCCGGAAATCGTCGTCTTGCCACACAGAGAGCCTAAAAACCGATTTATTACTAAATCAATATGGTGGCAACTTTATTTTCAGAAGTTCACTGGATTTAACGCTATGTATGACACTTAATGGAACTTGTTCAGTCATTGAATTATTCTTTTGTAACAATGGAAATCAACATTCGAGGCATTCGGCCTAAAATTTTTTCTTGGAAAAAGTAGTCGAAAATTGGACTTGTCATTCTCGGCCGCGGCGGACGTATCCCGGAAGTCATATTTAAGAAGGAAAATTTCATTTAAAATAGAATTGTGACAATATGTCAAATAAAAATTTCATAACATATAATATTTTTCAGAATCCCGAGGAACCAAAAAAACGTAAAAAGGCAGATGCGGCAGAAGAATGAATACTTTTGGCAACGAAACGTCTCAACCAGCCTCCGGGAGAATATGAAAAACTTGCAGAAAGTTGGGCATTTAAATTAAAAAATATGAATGCAACTCAACGAATTTGTACAGAAAAATTTATAAATGAAATCCTTTTTGAAGGGCAGGTGGGTACGCTACATAGAAATGCTATGCAACTAAATATCTTAAGCCCTAAAAAATTAAGTGTTTTATAATTCCACAACAATAACTGCCTATTTCACGATGTCGAAATACTCTCGTTCTAATTCTCGTATAAATACATTTAAAACAAAAACAATTTATAATCACCCCTATCGTGAACAACGATTTGTTCACATGAAATTTTTATTCCGCTCGAAGGGAAAAATGGGTATCGTTATTCTCCCGTGAGAAATTATTCCCGCTATCAGTTCTCAGTGAATGCAAAAAACGAGAAGAAGCCGAAAACAACATGAAAAATCAAAGAATTTGTGTTGAAAAATTTAAGTTTATGCAATAATTAAAAAAAAATTAAAAAGAGTATGACTAAATGTTAATAATGAAATAATTTGGATACATATTGTAAACCAGACAAAACAAATTAAAAATATTCTTAATCTTTAGAATTGGAGCAAAAAGTTTTACAAAGACGCAGGCAATTGATTTTTTGCAAAAAATATAAGTTTTTGTCTTATTAAAGGGTCTTGCCACAAAAATAAAATTTGCAAACTCTAATATTCGAATTATAATAGAAAATACTTACATTTTCTAATCTATTCCCCACCAAAAACTAAGTAAATAAATTAAAGGGAAAAGTGAAAAAACTCCCGGGGAAAAAATCATTCACGATCAGGGGAATTTAATTTTACCGTGAAATCATTCACGGGCAATTTTTTCATGATTGCAATTTTAGGGAAAAGGGAAAAATTTCGAGGGAAAAATTATTCATGATAGGGATGAATATTTTGTTTCGAATATGATTTTACAAAAGAAAGAATTCATTCGACATTGTGAAAAAGGCAGTTAGTCCGTCTCACTCATGGAAATGTAAAATCGATAATTATTTGAACGGGTGTATTGGATCACTTTGGTTAAGTCCCTAGAGGAACACTACCAAAGATTTGACTAGTCATTTGTTTTATAGTGCTGAAGGCTTAATACCTCATTGCTTATACAAAACTTGCTATAATTTTTTTAAGGGCAATATGAAAAAGCTGATGTAAACAATTGTGTGCATGTGAACTTGCATCTCTGTCGTACTTATTAATTCTGCCTGCATTAGAATATATATCTCACCTGCTAACTCTAGTGCTTTTTTTATCAGTATGTGGACAGATATGTCTCATCAGTTGATTACTCAGTACTGATGAACCAAATGACTACACAAACCTGACAATTCTGTTATGTTTTTATTCCCTTCACAAAAAAGTGAAAGGGTATATATAGGTTTGTCATTCCGTGTATTGAAATTCAGAAAGACCCGAAGTACGGTTCCAGAGCTGGGAATCTTAGACCTATTTCTCGACGTAAAATTTATACTAAAAATCAATTATTTTATTTTTAATGTTTGTAAATTAAACCTATTTCGTGTTTTAGGAAGCCTCAATGATCTATTAAAAACTAAAAATATAAAAATAAAATTTTCCAGGGATGGGAATGTAAAAGTTTTTTTTTCTGCCGTATTTTGTAGCACATGTACTAACCAAAATTGTTAAACAGTTTAACTTTTTCTTTCACAAAACCTCTTTATACGTCATGAAGATTTGCATTGGCCAAAAAAAATTTTGCTTCCAGGGTTGGGAAATTAAAATTTTTTATACGTGAAAGTAATCAAACAGGCAACTGATGTTGTTTTTTTTTTTGGTAACGAAAACTGTCTTATAACTTAGGAAGAACAAAATTGGTATCAAAAATTAAAAGAAATCAAAATTTATATTCCAGAGTTGGATAACTGCAATATATTGTAGTACATGAAGGTGACCAAAATGGTTACAAATATTAAGTTTTTCTTAAATAAAACTATTTCATGCCTCATTAAGAGTTGCATTGGTAAAAAAACAAAAAAAAAAAAATTAAAATTAAGTGTTATATATTATAGTACATGAAAGTGACCAAAGTGGTTAAAAATTTTAAATTTTTCTTAAATGAAACTACTTTATACCTCATGAATCGTTGCACTGATGAAAAAACACAAAAAAAAATTAAAATTTGGCTTCCAGGGCTGGGAAATTGAAATTTTTTTATACATAAAAGTAACCAAAAAGGCAACTATTCCCGGTTTTTTACTAATTAAGACAATTTTTTTGTTCAGGAAAAACAAAATTTGTATCAAAAATTAAAAAAAATTAAAATTTAGACTTCAGAGTTGGATAACTACAATATATTGTAATACATGAAAGTGGCCAAAATGGTTACAAATTTAAAAATTTTTTTTAACTTTTTCATGCCGCATTAGTAAAAAAACAAAAAAAAATTTAAATTTCGTTTCCATGCTTAGGAAATTGAAATCGTTTTTATGCATAAAAGTAACCAAAAATTCAATTGACGTTGTTGTTTTTGCTAATTAATACTATGTTATAATTCAGGAAAAACAAAATTGGTATTAAAATCTTAGAAGATCAACATTTCAATTCCAGGGTTGGACAAATGATATATTTTATGGCGCATGAAAGTGACCAAAAAGTAAATAACTATGTTATACCTCACTAAGAATTGCATTGGTAAAAATATTAAAAATCGCTTCAGAATTTTTGGTACCTAAAAATACCCATTTAAATTTTGTGTTTTTCGTGAATTAAACCTATTCTAAACTTTAGGAAGAATTATATTGGTATTAATATATTTAAAATTAAAAATTCGGTTCCATGGTTGGAAAATCTAAATTTTTTGGTACATAAAATACCCACATTAATCCATATTTTGTGTTTTTAGTGGTTTAAACCTATTTTATAATTCAGGAAGAATTAAATTAGTATTAAAAATTTTAAAATTAAAAATTCGGTTCCAGGGTTGGAAAATCGAAATTTTTTGGTACATAAAAGTAACCATATAAGTTTCCAATTTAGGTTTTTTCTGTGCATTAAACCTATTTTATACTTCGCTAGGAATTAAATTGCTATTAAAAATTTTAAAAATTAAAAATTTGGTTCCAGGATTGGAATATCGAAATCGTTTAGTATATAAAAGTGGTCATATAAGTTCCTAATTTTGATTTTTTGTGAATGAAATCATTTTTATACTTCGGGAAGAGTTGAATTGGCATTAAAAATCAAAACTAATTAAAAATCCAATTTCAGGTTTTGAATATCGATATTATTTGATAATAAAAGTAACCATTATATAATTAGCTATTTTTGATTTTTATGATGAATTATGCCTTCTTTTATATATATATATATATATATATATATGTATATATATATATATATATATATATATATATATATATATATATATGTATATATATATATGTATATACATACATATATATATATATATATATATATATATATATCAGGAAGAAATGAAATCAAAAAAATCTAAAAGACGATTCTACGGTTGGACAATTAGAACTTTTTGGGGTACATGAAACGAATTTTTTCTATTTGTTTGTAAATTAAACGTATTTAATATATTTGAAAGAAGTTCAGAAATAAGAAGAGCCAAACATATAGCTTCCTGGCCGAAAAATTTAAACGTTTTCTTATATACTATAAAAATAACTGATACAATATTTTTTTAATGAAACCTACTTTCTGTTTTAGAAAGTAAAAAAGAAAGAACAAATACATCTGTGAAGGGTTTTTTTCTAAAACTCTTCTTACTACTTTCAGTTTATAAAAAAAAAAATTTAATTTTTTATGTGTTTCCTAATGCCATAATGATATTTTTCGTATTTGACTTTGTGTGAAAAAGATTTATTGTATTTGTGTAAAATCATCATTTAGCATCAATGCTTGACTGACTGGCTTCTGGTATATCTTTGTTTTACTCTTAATGGCATCCAACACATCTCTGTTTCGTGTTGTATTTAAGGAAAATCTCATCGTACAAGAGTACCTTTAAAAGAAAGACACTTAAAACAAACAGAAAATAATGTTTGCTTAACTTTTGGTCTAATGAATGTGTTCATTCCGTAGCGTAACTGCAACTTAATAAATGTATTAGATAACAACTTAATGAACAAACGAAAAAAAACAAGTAAGAACGTTATATTCGACCGGGTCGAATTTTAAATACCCTCCAAATATTTAGTAAGTGAATTTGAAATGTTTAACTTGGTGGGACAGAGTTCCTTTATATAATATCGTACGTCAACGCCCACTAAAGGGGGCGGGGTTCAAAAATATGCAATATCATGCACAGACGAACGTATGGGCATTGCTAGACCGTCTTAGACTTCATCACAATACTCTTTGGAGGCTATAAAAACTGTATTTTGGCTGGGTCGCTCTGGCAAGGGCTGTGGGGGAAACATTTCACCGTTGTCATTAAACTCTAAAAATAAATGCTTGGGATAATTATATACAAAATTAAAATTTCTTTTTTTTGATAGGGTCATTTAGCGGGCAAAGGGGGAGGAGGGGGTAGGGCAGCAACAGGCAGTCATAAAACTCTAAAGATAAATGCTTGGGATGATTATATACAAAATTTAAAAAAAATTTTTTTTTTTTGGTAGGGTCATTTAGGGGGCGAAGGAGGGGGTAGGGCAGAGTAGTACCTGGTTTCGTCTCAGCTTCGTCATTAAAGCTTAAAAGTGTTACTTTTAAGGAATGTAGGCTTAAGTAAAACAATTTGTTAAATTTTTATGCTATTTTTGCCTATAATAACGCCCACTGAAGTGGGCGGGGTCAAAAAATATTTTTATTTTATTTAATGGCTCCAAGTTTAAGGCGTTGGACCGTATTTGACATAAAAATATATCATTTGCTTAACAAAATAACCAAAAAATTATAAAAATTATGTTGTTTTTTCTGGGTTGGTTTAGTTCTTCTTAGGGGAACTTTTTTCCCTCTTGCCCGATTTAGCCCATCTTCGAACTTAACCTGCTCTAAGTTTTAAAATATATTTATGCCAATTTTCAAGAGTCTAGCTCTTTTCGTTTGGACTGAATCGTGATTTCCACAGACGGACGGACGGACGGACATGCTCAGTTCGTCTTAGATTTCATCACTGATCAAGAATATATATACTTTATGGGGTCTGAGATGGATATTTCGATGCGTTACAAACGGAATGACAAAGTGAATATACCCTCCAAATTCTTTTTTGGAGGGTATAAAAACAACAAATGAACAGAAAACAGCATTAGCATTGATGGATTTTTTTAATTACTAACATTACACATTTAGTGTATTGTAAATGTATGCAATAGTGAGTAAAAATTATTTTTTATTTATATATAAATGAAATTTATTTGTTGGTGGTTAAGCAACGTCTATATGCATTTCATTGGTGCTTTACCAAATCGTCAGTAGACTTTAACCACAGTTTTGAAAAGTTAAAAACCTCTTAACATAACAGTTTTATTTATATATTTTAGCTTTCAAGAATAATTAATTATCAGTTGTATGTTTTTTGCAACAATAATTTCGAAAATGATATTAAGCAAAATTACACATGTCGAAAATAAAACTTAATTTTTGACAAAATTTTGTGTACCGAGCTCAAACGTTTTCTTTTTGGGAAAAATGTAACTACTCATGTAATGGATTGCGCAGGAACTATGAAAGGAAGGAAATAGAGTTGAGAGGACATACGATAAGATAAGAAGAGAGAAAATATTTTAATTTTTATTTCGCTGACGAATTTTTAAACATAATAGTTTCAATCGCAATTGATAATTTTTGGCGACTACTGCTATGCATATTGACTACTTCAGCCACTACCACGCACAAAAACCAAGGATCTCAATCAACCTCCCTATACTGGCAGCGCTAGAAAATGGCTTTTCCTATTTTGTTCAAAAAAAGTTATAACATCTTTATTTCCATTTCTTTAAAGCTACAACGATTGAATTTGTATAAGTCTTCAATAGGATAGGGCAGACTATATTTTCTCAAAGACCACTTTCTTTAGTTAAATTAGCCAAAAATTGTGAAACTTAAATTAGCCAAAAATTGTGAAACTTAAATTCATCCATGGATATTTGCGTTGCGGCCGACCCATGAGCAGCTATTAATAAAGTTAGAGTTAAGTTTATTGGTTAGTGAGGGGATATCAAAATATAGAGTTTGCTAATAAAAGAAAGCGATTCCACTTAACTTTACTTTTTTGCCTTCTACTAGCGGCATAAGGAACGAATTAATTCGCTCTTATTTCATTAAGAAAACCCTCCATTCGGAGACAATCACGAATTATTTGGTCATAATTTTAATGGGGAGGGATGTACTTAATGGATCGACAGCAAATTATCAATATTTTTGGCGATATAATTCGAAGACACATAAGTTTCCGAAAGGCCTCTGTTAACTGCAATTATTTTTTTTGTTGTTCGCCAACATAGAGCCTGGTCGACACTCCCGAGGACACCTGAACCACTTTGAAAACCTCTGGTTTAGGAGACTACTTCTTTATCAGGCTTTAATTCGATGTATTTATCATTTTGTTGCAGGTGTGTAATCAAACAGCATTTTCTTAACTAAAAAAATATGCAACATTCTGCCATGACTTTTAAGCGGCATGGCCACACATCAAACTGATGCTTCAAACTTGTGTATGTGTTGGTAAAATTCAGTTTGAGAGTGAAAATCTAAATTGTTTTGATATTCTTCAAACTCGCATCAAACCATACGTGTGAGTTTTTTTCACTAACACTATCATAGAAAAGCAGAGTTTGAAGCGTCAGTTTGATGTGTGGCCATGCCGCTTTATAAAAAGTTATGCTAGAGTTAATGTCGACGTCGTTGACGGCGTCAAATGTAAAAAAAAAGTTGAATCGTATGAAATTGTATGGGAGCAGTTAATCTCAACGCGTTGCAACGCCGTAAAAGTTCAATCTATTTCAACTTTTTCGGCGTTGAAACGCCGTCAAAGGCGTCGACATTAACTCTAGCATTACGATTATGCGGAATTTTAAACTATAATAAATATTTAAAAGAAATTATGGATTAATTTCTAATCAATTTTCTATTTCGACATAGTATTGCCATTGTACGTCAAAAAGTGTTAGAAATGTAGCATTCTTTTCTACAAAAAGAAAGCAGCATAATATTTTTGCAACTAAGATCTGTGTATGTATGTAGGCACCAGAGAACTTCACTTGTTGATTAAAAAACCGTTCAACAATAACAAAGGCACAAAAAACTTGTCTTTTATTTGCAAATGATCAACCTTGCCCGCACACGCTCTTTTGTTGTTGATTTTAAATCAACCGAACATATGCCTCTTTGCTGGTTCTGATGCTAAACACATCGGCTTACTCACAACAATAATCTTTTTTAAGCTAGGAATAAAAACATTAATCAAACTTGCTCAAGCTTTTATATGCGTTGTTCATTATAAGGCAATCGAACCACATGCAAGTTGAACACTTGCTTATTTTCATCATAGGTCGAATCAAACTTGTCAACTTGTGTACTTGTCTATTCCGCTCAACGCTCAAAAATTTGATCAACATTAAAGTACAAAAAGCAAGAAATCATTGTGTATGAATTTGTTCATTCCCATCAACAAAGGCACGCTTGTTTTTTTATTTTAATTTACAGTGGTTTATGATGTCCATTCGCGTTGTTTATGACAAAATAGCAAATTTTTTTAAGAAAATATTATTTTTATTTGCAGTTCGATATTGCAAATAATATTTACTATTATTTTTGTTTATTTTTATCTGTTCTCCTTTACAGTGGTTTTTTTTGTGTTATTTAATTTGTATTTCTTATTAAGCTAAAATTGAGAAGCACAAATTTTCTGCAGCATAAGTAGCCCTCCAGTACTTATTCGTTTTCCATAATTATTTCACTTAATGGTCCATATTATATTATATGGTATTATATTTTTTCCCTCACGCCGAGGCGACAAGGTGTAAACTTTTTTGGAAATTTGACTTAAAAAAATTTTTTTCCCTGTTGTCATATTTGCATGTGTATTTCGGCGTATGTAATTCAACTAAATTTGTTCTCTTAATCGGACACATGTTTAACAATAAAAAATAACCAAATGATCAAACTTGTGCACACATTCTCATTTGTTTCAATTTTGTAAAGAAAAAAGTCCCATAAACCACCGTGCATTTGCCCATGTGTATTCCCTTTAACTTTGTTTTTCATGAACAAATTCAAATAAAGACTAAACCTGTACCTCCACTCATGTATCAGTGTTGAATTGGTTATGTTGTTTGCATTGTTCGTATATCATATTGCTCAAGTTACACAGACGGTCGGTTCAAACATGTTGTGTGAATTAATGAGAATAAGAGCGTTTGGACACGATGAATTTACTGCAATCCCTTCTCTTGCCTGTGCGATCTTGCTCATAAAATGCTTTTGTTAATTTTACTCATAATCAGAATTTGATGTATACATCAGAATGAAATGATTTTTAATCATCATTGAATTTTTCTTTAATCTTTACAATGAACAAAAATTTGCGTGCTGAACAAAATCAAGAAAAATCGTGATTTTGAAGTACTCTGGTAGGCACGCTGTTGTGAGTTAAAAAAGTATTACACTTTTATAACAAATTTTAAATTTTTTATTTTTTTTATCTTGGACCATCACTCAGGGGATGACCCTTACATATGCAGTGCATAGTATTGAGGATAGTATTAAGGGGACAGATGAAAGATCAGAATAATTTTTTTTGTACCTTTTTCAACCTTTACACTTCGCCAACTAATTTTTTTACTACAGGACATGATAGTGTCAGTCGTTGTCAACTATGTTTAGTGACCAGTGCTATGCCTTCATCACTGAAACAGACTGGAAGCAACTAACAAAACCATGCGCTGATTAGAAAAATTCAACACAATATTTTATGACTCAGCGCGGGGTTGAAATCAGAACCCTCCTCTTGATATTTTGCAAAAAAACCTACGCGAGCAAAAAAAATCCCTTTTTTCCCTACATGGCTATAACATTTTCCCTACAAATATGAAGATAGTTTTTTAAATTAATTATAGTATATTACATTTAAAGTTTGTATATTTATTAGTATTAAAGGAACACAAATTACAGTCTTTAAGGATTAAAAATCAGTCATTTAAAATGACTAAAACAAAAATAACAATTCATTTAAATTATAGATTATTCTATAAAAAAATAAAAATCAAAATTAACAAAAATAAAAATCAACAAAAAAAAAGTTTAATCATAAAGAACATTTGAATTAAACTTTTCAAAATGATTTTGATTGCACTTAAATTCCTTGCAATCAATTTCTTCGTTTTGCAAGAAGGATCTTATTATGCACATGGAATTTAAATTATCGTGGCTCAATTTGTTCCTTTTTTTGGTGCGAACATCGGTAACTACCGAAAATATACGTTCAGCATCCGCATTTGCATGAGGCAATGCAAACAGCTTTTTTACTAACTTGGATAAATTGGGAAATATAAAATTGTCATTAAAATTTTTCGCTTGCATAATTTTGCGCCAGAACTCTACGATGCCATTTTTTTCAAAAGATTTGATTTCATTTTTAGAAAAACTGTACTCCAGTGATCTCCACTCTTGTGTCAATTCATTTAAATTTAAGTCAAATTTTTGGCACAAATACAAAAATTTAAATTCCTCCTTATTTTCTCCAAATGCAGCAATAGGATTTAAAAATTCCATTTCTTTAAAAAGAGATTCTGTTTTTAATGGAAGTCGGTTTTGAATTTCCTCCAATGCCTTGATATAAAATGTAAGGCAATCCATTTTTATTTGCAGCATATTTTTTTCGGGCAATTGTTTCAAAAATTCTTCGCATTCAGGTCCCAGAAAAACTTCTTGAATAGGTAATGATACATGGAGAACGAACTATGCAATTTGTTCTTAACTCCGTTTTTTTAATACAATTTTGTACTGACTCCGAATGAAGTAGGTACATGGACTAAAATTTTTTTCGGTTGAAAAAGTGCATTTAGTTCGTTGAGGTAGTTTAAAGCATACTTTAAAAAACAATAAATATGCTTTGTTGCATACGTTACTGAATTCGGCGCAAACCCATTCAGCCGATTTTAATGTATCACGAGCGTGAGCACTTTTAAAGTATTCAATTAGGACGTTCCAATAATGCAGTACACGTTCCATACATTTTTGACAAGACAACCAGCGAGTCTCGGAAGTTCTTAAAATTCTCCGTTTTTCTTCCTTCATCATAACTTGGAACTCCTCCAACTCTGTACACCTTTTTGAGCTACCTGAAATATATGTGCCAATTTGACGAATTAACTCCTCGCGGTAGTTCCAAGCATGCTTTGTTAGCAATAAGAACTGCAGAATGACAAAGACATTTGATATTTATACTATGTGGATTGTCCTCCAAATGGAAAACAAATGAATCGTTTTTACCAACCACGGTATTTTCTCCATCGGAACCTACTCCAACTACGTTGTCAAATGGTATAGAATAACTCAAAATTGTGTTTTTAAACAGTGTGTACAATGATTTAGCAGTACCGTCAGTACCAACTAGTATGAGATCTAAAAAAGCTGCACAGTAATTTTTTCAGATTCTTCGTCAAAAAATTTGACCAGAACACATAGGTTTTTTTACGATATGTCTGTGCTTCCGACAACTAAAGCAGAAAAATTATACCTTTTTAATTTTGAAATCAATTTGGATTTTTCCTCTTCGGCTAATATGTTTTGTATAACTTTTTGTACATTTAGTTCTTCCCAATCTGCAATTTTTTAAAATTTCCGAATCCGGTACAATTTTTTTAGCAGGGGCATTAGGTGATCAACAACATTTCAACATTTCTAACTGGGTCCTCCGCCTTATGCTGTTATTTTGTGCATTTTTGAGTGAGACCACATTTTTCTTGTGTATTTTGCTTAAGCTATGCTAGGAAATCTCCGACTTCACACAGTTCAAAATTTTTCGACATGCGGAGCACCTGCATTTGCATTTGTCTCATGGTATTTCTTCCAGCCATCCTTTCAACTCGATTTCGCCAAGCCATATAGGGCGAAACTTTTATTTCCTATATTTTTTTGGGGGGCTTCTGCGGCCACTTGAAGACATTTTCTGTTTAAAGATAAAACTTCATTAGCCCGACTTCAGAGCATTTAAATTATGCTAATATATTGCTTACCTTATAATTTCAATTCACAATCTACATAAAACAATTTTTCTTTACAAAGAATTCAGTTTTTGACAAAAAAAAAACAAAACAAACACCTGATATTGCCAATATGACTGGTTAAGTGATGCTAACTATAGTAAAACAATAAACGTTAAAAATTTAATCAAAAAACACCTGATATTGCCAACTGACTGGTTAAGTGATGCTAACTATAGTAAAACAACAAACGTTAAAAATTTAATCAAAAAACAGTTTCCGAAGGATATAGAAAGGAAAATTATATGTATAGTTGTATATTTTATTCGACCTTAGAAATTTATGCATATATGTTTCTTCTTTGTCAGGCTCAAGGTCATACACATTTAAATAAAACTCTTATTATGTTTTATTAAATTTTGTCAATTGTTATAATTTATTATTTTCAATATTTCGAGCCCCTTCGGTGCTCATCTTCAGGAAATATGCTATATAAACCAAAAATATAAAATATTATTATATACACAAAAACAACAAAAATTATGTCTTACTTAGAGTAAGGTCGTCGGTTGTCCGCTTTCTTAAAAAGTTAAACGCTTACTAAAAAATTCTGTTTGTTTACCTATTTTTGTTTATGTTTAGCTAATACATGTCGATATGTATGCGCGCAATTTTCTGTATCTGTTTTGTAGTTCATTCGTATGTTCGCGGGAGTGTTAATTATATGTAACATCTCAATTATATACCTCTTTTTGTAATTGTTTTCTTGCTGTAAAATTGATGTACTATCAATGTTGGGAGAGTGTCCAGTATTTGCACAGTGGGCCGCTAAAGCTGTTTTTTGGTCTGTAATTCCTTTCCGTGTCTTATGATCAGACTTGTGTGCGGCTAATCTAGTACGCAGTTTGGATTTAGTAGTTCCGAAATATATTTTACTGCATTTATTCGACCCATCTCCGTTACATGGAATTTTATATACCACGTTAGACTTATCCAGTTTGTCAACTTTTGCTTCCGTATACGAAAATAACTTATTTAAGGTGTTGTCTGTTTTTAATGCAATATTAATGTTTTGTTTGTCGAATAAATCGGAATTAATTATTTTTTCAGAAAAACCGGGGATATGTGTTGTTGACTTATACGTTTTCGCGGTTTTTTCCATTGGCGCGTTATTAATATCTCTAGCTGTATTTTTAACAATAGTATTTGCTAACGTAAACGAGAAGCTATTTGTTGTTGTTTTCAAGTGAAAAACAGATATATGAAAACATCCTAAAGAAAAGCACAGAAACTCATATTAGAAAGTTTCGAGATCTCAAAATAGCGCAAGAGAACAGAACACATATAAAATTTAATAAAGAGTGGTTTATAAACACAACTAATATAACAATACCAAATAATGTTCAGAAATTATTATCGCTTGGACCAAAATTTGCACTGCCGACCAGAAAACAAGATTTTCCAATGTTCAAATGTATTGCAGACGGAGAAGATATTATCCAAACTAATAAAGAACAAGTAAAAGTGCTATATTCGGCTGTGCCGAATCTTAAATACCCTTCACAGATGTAATTCTTCTTTCTTTCTTGCCAAAACAGAAAGTAGGTTTAATTAAAAAATCAAAATGATGTTATCGGTTACTTTTATATTTAAGAAAACATTTAAATTTTTCGGCTAGGAAGCTAAATGTTTGGCTTTTCTTATATCTAATACCTATGAACGTCTTTCGAAAATATTATATATATTTAATTTACAAGCAAAACAAAAAATCCGTTTCATGTACCCCAAAAAGTTCTAATTGTCCAACCGTAGAATCGTCTTTGGTTTTCAATGTTGTTGGTTTTTAATACCAGTTTACTTCTTTCTGATATATAAAGGAGGTATAATTCATCATAAAAATAAAAAATAACAAATAAAATGGCTGCTTTTATGAATCAGAAAATGTCGATTTCCCAACCCTGGAACCGAATTTTTAATTTTTTAATACTAATTTAATTTTTTCTGATATACATATATAATAGCTTTAATTCACTAAAAACACAAAATTTGGAATTTATGTATGTACTTTTATATACCTAAATATTTCAATTTTCTAACCCCGGAACCGAATTTATAATTTTTTACTAATTCAATTCTTAGTGAGGTGTAACATAGTTTTACTTGACAAAAAATTAAAATTTTTAAGCTTTTTGGTCACTTTCATGTACCATAAAGTATATCATTTGTCCAACCCTGGAGTCGAAGTTTTGATTTTTTAAGATTTTAATACCAATTTTGTTCTTCCTGAATTATAAAACAGCTTTAATTAGCAAAAAGAAACAACGTCAATTGCCTTTTTGGTTACTTTTATGCAGAATAAATATATTAATTTCCCAACCCTGGAAACGAAATTTAAGTTTTTTTTACCAATGCAACTCTTAATGAGGCATACAATAGTTTTATTTAAGAAAAACTTAATATTTATAACCATATAGGTTATAAATAAAGTTTTAATTAGTAAAAAACAACGTCAATTGCCTTTTTGGTTACTTTTATGTTTAAAAAAAAATTTCAATTCTCCCACCCCTGGAAGCGAAATTTAAATTTTTTAAAATTTTCTTTATCAATGCAAATCTTCATGAGGTATAAAGTAGTTTTGTTTAAGAAAAACTCGAATTTTGCAACCATTTTGGTTATTACATGAACTACAAAATATTGCACGTACCAAAAAAAAATTAATTTTTCCAACCCTGGAAACGAAATTTTAATTTTTTTTGTTTGTTTTTTTTTTTATCAGTGCAATGCTTCTTGAGGTATAAAGTAGTTTTATTTACGAAAAATTGCAAATTTTTTACCATTTTGTTAACTTTCATGTACCATAAAATATTGCACTTGTCCATCCCTGGATTCGAAATTTAATTTTTTATTTTTGAATTTTTGATACCAATTTTGTTCTTTCTAAATTATAAGACAGTTTTAGTTGGCAAAAAACAAAAAAAAACATACATCAATTGCCTGGTTGATTACTTGCATGTATAAAAAAATTCAATTACCCATGCATTTCTTCATGATGCATAAAGAGGTTTTGTTAAAGAAAATCTTAACATTTTAACAATTTTAGTTACTACATGTACTACAAAATACGGACTGGGCCGAAAATAAAATTTTTAATTTCCCATCCCTGAAAATTTTTTTTATTATTTTAGTTTTTAATAGACCATTGAGGCTCCCCAAAGCACGAAATAGATTTCAATTACAAACATTAAAAAAAATAATTGATTTTTGGTATAAATTTTGCGTCGAGAAATAGGTGTAAGCTTCCCAGCTCTGGAACCATAGTTCGGATCTATCTGAATTTTAAAACCACTCTATATAAGTTCATTTCCAATCCAACGGTCCAAGAATGAAGTCTCTATCTCTTCTGGGGGCTTGGCAAGACCTGTTTGATCACTTTCACTTTTAAAAACAATGCAATTTCCCAACCCTGGAAGCAAAATTTGAATTTAAAATTTTTGATATTTTTTTTGGCTAATGCAAATCTTCATGACGTATAAAGTGGTTTTGTTGAAGAAAAACTTAAAATTTTTAACAATTTTAGTTACTACATGCACTACAAAATACGGAATAGGCCGAAAAAAAATTTTTTAATTTCCCATCCCTGGAAAAAAATTTTTATTTTTTTAGTTTTTAATAGACCATTGAGGCTCCCCAAAGCACGAAATAGATTTCAGTTACAAACATTAAAAAAAATAATTGATTTTTGGTATAAATTTTGCGTCGAGAAATAGGTGTAAGCTTCCCAGCTCTGGAACCACACTTTGGATCTTTCTGAATTTCAATAGCAGCCTGTTTAAGTTCATTTCCAATCCAACGGTCCAAGAACGAAGTCTCTAGCTCTTCTGGGGGCTTGGGAAAACCGATTTCACGTACAGACGGACGGACAGACGGACATCGCTCATTCGTCATCGCTATTCATAAGGATCCAGAATATATATACTTTATGGGGTCCCATGTGCATATCGAAGAAATTACACACGGAATGACAAACCTATATATACCCTTTCACTTTTTTGTGAAGGGTATAAAAAGAAAAACAAGAGATAGAAAGAACAAAATTTGTAATGACGTTGGATAATTATTTGAGCAAACGATCGCTCAGAAGCAGAGAGAAGGAGTTAATTAACACAGTGGGTGAAACGGAAAAATTTTTGAACAGAAATAATAATGTTTTAATTTTGAAATCTGATAAAGGCAACACGACGGTAGCAATAGAAAAAGTTGATTACGAAACTAAAATGAGAAATATCATACAAGATATGTGCACGTATAAAAGATTAAAAAATGATCCAACAACAAAGTTACAAACACGGAACAACACAATAATAGAGAAATTATTTAGTTTAAATATAACACTGCACAACAATATGACAACTTTTGACTGATGATTGAGTTTTATGACATTATGTTTGCTAATTTGACGTTGCTGATTCCAAATATACCCTCAGTTTTTTTGTAACAGCTCTAATTTATGAGATAAAGCTTTCACAAAAAAATCGCTGTGTTAATGGGTTAATTTGCTTGTAATTAAGAAAATATTAAGTTTTGTTAATAAAATTTGATATGGTGTCATCAAGAAGAGTTTGTGTCAATGATCCGAGTCATTTTTGTTTCATTTTCGGAGAGTATATATTCAAAGAATACCGTTTGAATGTGACAGCGTTTGTAATTGAGGCTTACAAAAATTACTTTGGTTACGCACTAGAAATGAAGGACAAGCATTGGATCCCGCAAAAGGCATGCAAAACATGCGTTGAGTTTCTACGTTTGTGGACAAATCAGAAAATAAATAGATTTAGGTACAAAACGGCAATGATCTGGATATAACCCTTGAACATCCACGACGACTGTTATTTTGGTTTGGTGAACATAGGTGGCATTAACGGAAACAATCGACCCAAATGGGAATATCCTTCCATACGGTCTTTCGAGTCCTAAAATATCGCTTGGACCTCGAGTTGATGCCTCACTGGAGGAGCCTATGCAGTTTGAGGCTAAGACTGAGAGTACTTGTAGAGACTTTGACCTGAAAGCACCAAAACTATTCAACCAACATGATTTAATCGACCTTGTCAGAGATTTGGGGCTGTCAAAGGCTGCTTCAGAAATTTTGGCGTCTAGGCTAAAAGAAAGAAACTTAGTAATAAGAGAAACCAAAGTTTCTTATTACCGCACAAAAGATCGAAATCTCATAAAATATTTTGTTGAAGAAAATGATTTCGTATTTTGTAAAGATCTACCTGGTTTAAAGGTTGCAATGGGACCTCAAAATTACGTTCCCAGTTAGTAGCGTCTATTCATAGACTCATCAAAACGGAGTCTAAAATGTGGTCTCTTACACAATGGGAATAAATTAGGCTCTTTGCCTATTGCACATTCCACAAAATTTAAAGAAGAATATACAACTATTGCTCTAATTTTAGACAAAATTAAATATATGGAACACAATTGGCTCATATGTGTCGATTTAAAAATGGGAAACTTTTGTTTAGGCCAACAAGATGGCTACACGAAATATCCATTTTATTTGCCTGTGGGATAGTGGAGCTAAATGCTAACATTGGATTAAAAAAGATTGGCCTCCTTGAGAAGCGCTAGCTGTAGGACAACAGAACGTGATAAACCCACCTTTAGTATCAACGGATCGTATAGTTTTGCCTCCGTTACACATAAAACTAGGACTTATAAAACAATTTGTAAAAGCTCTTGATAAAAATATAAAGTGTTTCCTTTTCCTATCAAACACGTTTCCAAAAGTGAGTGCAGAAAAGATAAGATCGGCAATTTTTGACGGGAAGATCTCTCCTTGTATACGAAAGTAAAAAAAAATATTTTTATCTTAAGAGCTTAATTAACTAACAATAAGATCGAAAAATATGGTGTTTTTGTGTAAAACAGCTTATGCGACATATTTTTTGAACTAGAGCTGATAGGAAAATTTTGACTACAGATTTGAAATCCTCATTAAAAACTATACTAGAATCATGTAGAGTACGCCAATCATCAGAAATGCTGTTGTGCAGTGTAATTGATTCGTTTGGGAGATTTAAATTACTCACCAATGTAGCAACTGCACCGCGAATTTATGGTTTGCCAAAAGTTCATAAAGACGGTATGCCACTAAGGCCAATTTGTTCTTCGATAAATTCGCCATCGTACGAATTATGCAAATACTTAACAGGCATTTTAAACAAATTAACAAAAGAGTCCAAATACAACGTGAATGATGCGATAGAATTCAAAAATAAACTATCAAATATAAAACTAGAGGATGATGAAGTTTTAGTTTCATTTGATGTTGTTTCACTTTTTCCGAGTATACCGGTAAACTTGGCATTAGAAATTACAAAGAACAAGTGGGAAGAGATTTCAACACACACAAAAATACCACAAGATTTATTCATCACCATTTTAAGTTTTTGTATAAAAGATAATAGATATTTTAAATACAAAGATAAGGTGTATGAACAATTGAAAGGAATGCCGATGGGTTCACCAGCATCACCGGTAATAGCGGACATAATAATGGAAGAATTATTAGACACCACAATTGGTAAACTAATTCATAAACCACGATGTGTGATAAAATACGTTGATGACTTATTCTGTATAACTAAAAGGAATATGGTAGAGGAAACATTGGAAGCATTAAATAGTTTCCATAGACATATACAGTTTACTATGGAACTAGAACAAGACGGCAAATTACCGTACTTATATACGTTAATAATACGTAAAGGAAATAGTTTAACCTTTGACTGGTACCAAAAGCCAACGGCTTCGGGACGATTAATTAATTGGTTTTCAAATCACCCTAAACATATTAAAATTAACACCGCACATAATTTTGTTAGGAGGTTCTAAAAATTAGCGACACTATTTATCACAAGGAGAACATACATAAGATTAAGAGGATCTTACAGAAAAATAGCTTCTCGTTTACGTTAGCAAATACTATTGTTAAAAATACAGCTAGAAATATTAATAACGCGCCAATGGAAAAAACCGCGGAAACGTATGAGTCAACAACACATATCCCCGGTTTTTCTGAAAAAATAATTAATTCCGATTTATTCGACAAACAAAACATTAATATTGCATTAAAAACAGACAACACCTTAAATAAGTTATTTTCGTATACGGAAGCAAAAGTTGACAAACTGGATAAGTCTAACGTGGTATATAAAATTCCATGTAACGGAGATGGGTCGAATAAATGCAGTAAAATATATTTCGGAACTACTAAATCCAAACTGCGTACTAGATTAGCCGCACACAAGTCTGATCATAAGACACGGAAAGGAATTACAGACCAAAAAACAGCTTTAGCGGCCCACTGTGCAAATACTGGACACTCTCCCAACATTGATAGTACATCAATTTTACAGCAAGAAAACAATTACAAAAAGAGGTATATAATTGAGATGTTACATATAATTAACACTCCCGCGAACATACGAATGAACTACAAAACAGATACAGAAAATTGCGCGCATACATATCGACATGTATTAGCTAAACATAAACAAAAATAGGTAAACAAACAGAATTTTTTAGTAAGCGTTTAACTTTTTAAGAAAGCGGACAACCGACGACCTTACTCTAAGTAAGACATAATTTTTGTTGTTTTTGTGTATATAATAATATTTTATATTTTTGGTTTATATAGCATATTTCCTGAAGATGAGCACCGAAGGGGCTCGAAATATTGAAAATAATAAATTATAACAATTGACAAAATTTAATAAAACATAATAAGAGTTTTATTTAAATGTGTATGACCTTGAGCCTGACAAAGAAGAAACATTTATGCATAAAGGAAAATTATTTTAAAAATTAAAAACAAAAAAATCCCTACTTTTGGTCGAATATGAGAAATCTGTCCCTATTTCCCTACGCTCTTGTTTTTAAGTCAAAAAAACCTACTTGTAGGGAATTTTCCCTACTTCTGGCATCACTGACTTCAGCTAACAGCACACAATATAACAAACGCAGCCCGCGAAGCATTTTGATTAGAGTAGTTATTTTCAGCTCTTCTGAGTGAGCTCATTTTCCCACATTGTAAATTTAAATTCAATTTAAGTTTTTCAAACTACCATGTGTTTTTCATAGTTTGTTTACATTCAACAACTGGAAAATTGGTACAGCAGCTCTTCATTGAAACAAAACGTCGGTAAAAAGGTAGTTTTATTGCATCATTTGCATTATTTTTCTAACCATTTATTTGTGCTACCATACTTTTATCACAAATTAATTGTAGACTGAAAAACTGAAAGTGTATTTAAACACAACTTAAGTTTATGGAAAAATTAACTAATTTTGCACTTAAATAAAAAGTCAAAAACTGGAAGTAAGTTTGTTTTATGTTTATTTTAAAAATGTTCGTTTTTATTTTTAACAGTAAATGTGTTTTGAAACAATATTAATTAATATTATTTTTAAATGAAATTTATTTGTTGATGGTTAAGCAATGTCTATATGCATTTCATTGGTGCTTTACCAAATCATCAGTAGACTTTAACCATAGTTTTGAAAAGTTAAAAACCTCTTATCTTATGCACATACTTTCGAAAACCATCTGAGAATTCACAATTTGTAAATTACAAACTATTTTAAAAATCACAACAAAATAAGTATAGTAGGCTTATTTTAAATTTCATTTCAAATATAATTGTGACAAAATGTCAAATAGAAATTTCGTAACATTATTATTATTTTTAATACAAACGAAAAATCATTTTTGAAATAAAAGCGTACATATTAGTTTTAAATGTTAATAATATAAAAAGCATTATTATTTTAAAATTTCATGTTTAAAAATGAAGTATATTAACAACTAAAACAGTAAAGTTCATGTTTTGATATTGTTTTCTTGGTGTAGGGTATATTTTGCGCCCTTTCGACTAAGCAGTTTCTGCCAATTGACTCAGATTTCCAGAACTATTCTATGCCAAAACATCAAACACACCTCAAAAAGTCGTTTTTCCTTAAATTGTTCTAAAACATTAACACCGGACAATAAGAAAGGAGTACAGGAAAAGCTGATTTACAGTTGTCAAACAGGATAGAACGTAAAAATCACTGTTCCAGATATTAGCTAGACTATCACATACAGAAAATTAATTAATTACATATAAAATTTATTTAAATGAAAATAAGTTCTGATTTCATAAACAAAAACGTCAATATATAAGTCTCGCAATGGCATCTTGAAGGTAAGTAATACTTGCGTGTGCTGAGTAATAACTTGAGCTAAAATCGCATAAAAAAAACAATGTGAGTCCGATCACAGGGCAGATGTGTAAACATCTAGTAATGAAAAATTCTTTTTAAGTTGGAAGTACTAGCTGTACAATTATATGTTAGTGATTAGTAGCTACTATTGCACACTAGATGGTGTCTACATGCAGCTGTTAAGTTTCTCTGTACTTCTTGTTGTCCGTATGAATGACAATCTCAATGACGAAGCAGACTCTTAGTTTGACAATTTTATTTTTTTTGTTTTCCTTATTTTGATTTGTCTTAGTAAATTTCTTACTAAAAGTGCAAAACATCTTTTTAAAAGTTATTAAAATTAAATGTTTTTGTATTCAAATTATTTATTTGTTTTTATTTGCCTACGATAACATAATGTACGGCAGTTAGCAAAAACTAGTAGCTACTATCGGACAAGAATGATAAAATAAAGATTACGCCAACAAGCTGAAATAAAAAGACTTTTCTGCGCATGATGGAACTCTGACGTCACTCAACATGTGTTCTGATTGGCTAATAAAATTCAGGTGGGGAACTATTATGTTATTGTAAAAACAGGACAGTGGGGCAAATTGCGATTTTTCAAATTAAATTTGTTTGATAATAAACAATTTTAAAAAAATTATTTCATTTTCCACTTTTTTTATTTGAAATTGTTCATTTATAGTTATTTTATATAAATATTGAACCCAAGTGCTAATTATTTTTCTTTTTTTCCCCATTCAAAACAAATTTTTTTGCTTGCAATATATCAGCCATAACTTCCTTTGAGCTTCCTTATAGCTTGGAAAACTATAAAATGACACTTTTTGAAAACAAAAAAAATTTTGATAATAATATTACATTTTAACAGAATTATTTCTCACTTGTTTTTTTTCTGTTACACCCATACCTAAATACGGGCGGAAAGCGGAACGTTTTTTTCCGCTGAGCGTTAACGCTGAAATGCCATACCTAAACAAAAGCGGCAGCGTTATGTAAAAAACAATAAAAACAGGGTTATCAAACAAACAAATTAAACAACCCTGATTATTTTAACAGCTGGACGGACGACATTTGTGATTTTGTTATTGAAATTTTGTACAAATTACAAACGTGCATACATATGTATGTATATAATCATATTGTAAATATTTTCTTACCACCATTTTCTAATACGAAACATGAAAACTTTTGACAGTTAAAAAACGCTTGCCGCCCGTATTTAGGTATGGCAGTTACATTGTTTGCAAATGCCCACTGCACATTTCATGCTTGTTTTTTTTTTGTTCTCTTTTCTCTTAAGGTTAGGTTTTTTGTTTACAGTTTATGAGCTTCAAAAATCAAGTTTTAATAAGTTTTTTACACTTTAAGTTATTCAAAAAATCAATGAGTGTTCGAACTCACGGGCGATGTGTTAACACTTTTTTGTTTATTTATTTTATATTAAACCCACAAAAAACAAAGGGAATGCAAAGCAACAGACAAATGTACATACATACATTGTTATGTTTGTAAGTTTAGTTCAGAAGATCAGAGTCTTAACCTAAAAAGTACAATATCAAGCTTAGTTAGTTTAAATGTAGTAAGACATGGAAGACCTTTTTCTGATGGAATGTTCATTAAAAAAATTCTTATTAAGACTTTCGAAAAGTTAAACTACAGTACAGATTTCATAAAATCTGTTCCTTTGTCCCGATGTACTGTAGTTAGGCGCACTGCACAAATTGGAATGTCTTTAGAACATAATATTATTGAAAAATTGAAAAACTGCGAATTCTTTTCAATCTGTGTAGATGAAAGTACCGACATTAACGACGTTTGTGAACTTATAATTTACATTCGTTGTGTAGATGCCAATTACAACGTTTTCGAAACAATGTTCACCGTTGAAAGTTGCTATGCAAATGTAACAGGCAAGTTGTTGTTCGACATTGTTAGCGAAAAAATATTTTCAATTGTAGACACAAACAAGTTTGCGTCAGTTTGTGCAGATGGTGCTAGCGTAATGACCGGTAGATATGAAGGGTTTGTTGGACAACTACAGAAACATGGATTCTTAGTTCATAATTTCCACTGTATAATCCATCAGGCAGCTCTTGCATCAAAATTTCTTTCAGAGCATTCTGCTATGAAAGCAGCAGAGCGCATAATTAATAAAATACGTGGCGGGCATAATTCACTCACGCACAGAAAATTTTTAAGTTTTTTAAAAGATAGAAAAGCTGCATATTGTGACCTTAAAATGTTCACTGAAGTTCGATGGCTTAGCCGCGGTGATTGCCTAAATAGATTATTTGACATAAGGAGAGAGGTGGTAGAGTTTTTAGAGCAAGAAAGGATAGATACGTGCGAAGTACAACTACTAAAAGACTATGAATGTACCTTAGATTTAGCATTTTTTTCAGATATTACAAACTTTTTAAATGAATTTAATTTAAAGCTCCAAGGAAAAGATAAAAGTATATTTGATATGTGTGAAATTCTTTTGGAATTCAAAACAAAGTTATTTTTGCTGCTAGCAGAAATTCGATCAGATGATTTTTCTAGTTTTACCAAAATGTCTCTTATTTATGACAAGCAAAATTATACTAAAAAATTTGACCATGTATTATTATTAGAAACCCTTTTTTATAATTTTCAAGACCGCTTTAATGATTTTGAATGTATACAGCCTTTGCTTGATGTATTCAAAAACCCTTTAAGATGTGACATAAGCAATTTAAATTTACAAATTCAATCAGAGCTAATAATACTTAGATCTGAAGTAAAAGATTTCGATATAATTAGTAATCCGGAGTTTTGGAAAAATTTAGATGTTGCCATATGTCCCCAACTCAAAAAAGCTTATTTAAAATATTTATCTTTTTTTTCCACTACTTACTTATGTGAACAACTTTTTTCAGACATGAAAAATGTTTGTTCCAAGCAGCGAAATAAAATAACTTCTTTGAATTTAAAAAATATTTTACTAATTCGCAATTGTCACGCAAGTATTAACATGGAATGTTAAATAATCTAAATTTTAATTATGATGAGGAATGACACAAGTTTAAATCTTACATAAAAAACTGGTTTAAATAGATTTATTTTTGTTTTTTCTCAATATGACTGTTCTATTTTTTGATATTTATTTTCTTAAAATTAAAATTACATTCGCTTAATAAGTTCTTTATATATGGAAAAAACTCTGTCTTTTTTTCTTATTTTAAGCGTTTGCCATTATGTTTGCTGGGCAAAATCTCTCACCAATACATCTTTACTTTTATTTTTGAACACCACTGGTTTACACATGAAAAAATAACTAAATTTAATATAAAACATTTCACTCACGTGTGCTAGTCATATGGACAAGCCAAAGTAACTGTAAAAAAGGTGTTCAATATAACAAACAAAATTAAACACTAGGCAGTTATACTCGACAGTCTCACACAGTGTTAACATTTCATTGCATCATGAGGTCAATGACTCGCCAATTGTATGCAGTTTCAATTGATTTTAAAGTGTTTCTTCTTCAGTTGGTTAAAAAAGAAATAACCGATGGCTGAGTCATAAATTAACATATACGAGAGAGAAAACAACTCACTTACCCATTAAAATTGTTGTAAAGAAAAATGTTGGTTTGAGCTGCAACATCAACATGTTGATAAGTTCTGCTGTTTTATAGTCTGCCTAAGATGGTGATAACGTTGATTTAACTGATGTTTATATGACACACAAAAACACAATGAATTAATTTATTTTATGTATAAAAAACCTAAAATAAATTTAAAAAAAGAATTACCACAAAATGAAGAAAAAATATTTTATTATATGGGAGAAATTTAATTTATTTGTTCATTTATTTGATGATAGACATAATAATGAGAAATAATTGCATAACTTTTTTATTGTTGTATGAGGTTAATATCTGTGTGATTTTTCGGGGGGATGTTATGTTAAGACTTTTACTCTACTGAATCTGTTACGTGTTAAACAAGTTCAGCAAACGATTTTTAGATTGTGCACTTCAGTATTTCACTTGATTGCTTCAGTGAAAGTATTTGGAAAGAAAAGCTGCGTGTTTAAATATCTTGCCATGTTTAAGACGTGATGAATATTTGCGTTAATTGCTATTGCAACGATACATTTTCCGGCTGTGTTCGCTCCAAATGCGGCAATTTTTTTATTAACGCAGTAGGGTAGGGTATTAATTCGCTTTATTTCTACCCGATTAACTGGTCGAATGACTTAAAATTAACTATTTTCGATTAACAATTAAACCGGTGGTTTTCAGTCGATTAACCGATGTAACAAAATTTTAAATTTTTTTGTATTATAAAAAATTTTTTGTGTCTTCATTTAATACATCAAATGATAAACAGCAATAACTACAATCACACGTAAAGATGCAACGGGTTTCGCCTTATACATACATGATGTAAAACACTATTGGTTCTCGTTGTTCAAAATAGTGAACAATTTCTTTCGTATACATAAAAGTATTGTTCTATATGTAAGACTTTAAAGCATTTGGAAGTGGGAATAAAAGAGCGTATTATTAAATTTTTGGTTAATAATTTATTTAAAAAAATAATAAAAATTTAAGGATTAGATTTCATTTTTTTATTTATATATTTTATACCTCCATTCAGGCATGTTTCATTCTAGCAATACATCCTTAAAATACAGTACAGAAACATAAACTAAAGAATTCGGAAATCAACTTCTTTGCAGAATTTTCAGTGATAAGATTTACTAGGATGAGTCAGATGATGACCTGACAACAAAAGAAAGTATCGATAGTAACACAAACAATCTTATAACAGAACTAATTAAAACAATTAGAAGTGTTGAAAATTCTAAAAAAAAAAATTTAAGTAGACTGTCGTAATGAAATATTTTATATTCTTAGTGAAATCCAGAAAAAGGGTTAGAAATTATATTCATTTTAATTTTTGCCACACCAACGATAAAAAATATTTTTCGATATCAAGTTTTATAAAATTTAAAAAGTCGTTTAAATCCCAAACATATAAGCCTAAGATTATTCTATAAGAATTTATTTTTTAATTAATGATAATGTGTAATATGTTTTACATATTTATGAATTGTTTTTTATTGCTCGTTTTAGTTTAAGAATTGTTGTTATTGTTTTTTTACTAATAAACTCTAAACAGCGTTATCAGATATAGCGATTTCTCTCCAAACGTGGCGATAAAATTTTGTTTTTGGTGATGAAAATTTTGGAAGGGCGATTGGCTATTTCCTTGGCGATATTTGAGATCCTTGGTGATATTTTTCGATTTCAATAATATACAATTAAGTTAAAAATAGGGCATTTTTTATGTATGGAATTCTACAACAGAAACTAATTCGTGCAAACGTTGCATAGTCTGGTATTACAATTTTTTTTTTGATAAAATCGACTTTCTGTTAGTCAGGTTACAACAACAATAACGATACTGAAAATAATTGGAGGATTCTCACTGTAGTCATAAAGTCATAAAATAATAGCACGCAATATATGACTAGTGTGAACAACCCGTCATAACTTAGTATGCTATTTCAAACATCGATCAGCTGATAAGATAACAACACATTTGTAATTAGCTGTTATCAAAGAAGAGAAAATTAATACAATTAAGGATGAATCGTCAAAAAGTTCCTTTTATATTTAAAATTATTAAATTTGTCTTCTGATGCACTAGAATATCTAAATGAACTTGTATGTATAAACTAAAACAGGTGCTGCATTGATATGAGCTAAATAAACTTTTTTGCGGCGGCATACGGAAAAACGTTCAGTGGCTGCCAGCTACGTAAGTTAAACGAGGAAAATTTTTCAATTGTATATACATATTTATTTTTTGCGATTTAGCTCTCTTTTAATTTTTTTATGTTTTAAAAATGTGATATAATGTACAGACATATAGATATGAATAATTTTTTAGCCATTTTTTAGTCGTCAATCATATATAAGTAACGGCGGCAAACATATACTATCGCCGTCTCACCTACATATTTTCAGCCGTTCGACTCAGATATCTAGAGCTATTTTATGACAAAACAAAAACATATCTGAAAGAATGCTATTATTTTATGATTTTTTTGTATGCAGCACAACAACGACTTTTTTAAAGTGCTCTAAAATATTATGACTTTATGACAATATGACTAAATAGCACACAGTGCGAATACCCCAAATGAGTGCGAAGGAGAGAATAAATTATTTTGAGTATATTTTATAAGCCAGTATTTGCATGTTGTTAATGGAAAAACTTTTCCTAATTTTTCTTAAACAACAAATGTTTATGTTCCACGATAAGTATTACCTACAGATTTTAAAATTTAACAATATTTGTTATGCAGTTGCGAAATAAAAATATTTTTATATCTTCCAAAAAAGAATTGGAGGGTATATTCACTTTGTCATTTCGTTTGTAACGCAGCGATACATCCATCTGAATCTGAGACCCCATAAAGTATATATATTCATGATCAGTGATAAAATCTAAGATGATCTGGCCGTGTCCGTCCGGTCAGTCCATGCGAAAAAAACCAGACTCTTGAAATTTTGTAAAAATATATCTGGAAGGATAGCACAGATCAAGTTCGTAAGTGGGCTGAATCGTGCCAGAGGGAAAAAAGTTCCCCTAAGAATAGGGTTGCCATTTCCAATTTTAGAAAAGGAGGACATTTGACTCAAAAAAGAGGACTCGTTTTTTTGCCTAAAATTCAAATACAAAGATCAAAAAACTCAATAAAATATACAAAATTACTTGTTATTTTAATTAATATTGAGCTTGAGGCTTATTTTTATAAAATAATAACTATAAAACTATTGTTATTATTTTATAATAATACCAATGAAATGCATATAGACATTGCTTAACCACCAACAAATAAATTTCATTCATATATAATAGTATTGTGACAACAATGTGTCAAATAAAAAATTTTCATAACAGTTTGATTTAGATTTTATTTTTCATTTTGCCTTATAAATACTTTTCTTGTTTTCCAATGGATTTCTGATTGTATAAAGGTGTAGAAAAATAAAATAGATTCATATCGAATATACTTTATTTGTTGGTTTAGTTTTGTATGAGTTTCCAGGCCTACTATTCTTATTCTGTTGTTATTTTTGAAAATAATTTGTAATTTTCAAGTTGTGAATTCTCAGATGGTTTTCGGAAGTATATGCATAAGATAATAGGTTTTTAACTTTTCAAAACTGTGGTTAAAGTCTACTGACGATTTGGTAAAGCACCAATGAAATGCATATAGACATTGCTTAACCACCAACAAATAAATTTCATTTATATATATGTATTGTGACAACAATGTGTCAAATAAAAAATTTTCATATTTATTTTATAATTATATCAATATTTCAATATCGTCTGGATATCTTCTTCAGGATAACAATTTAAAAATTATTTATAATATTTCAAAAATAACAAAAATAATGCAAAATTACTTATTTTTATTTAAAAAATTTATATTCAATACATGTCTATCACATTTTTTCAAATATTCATAAAGTGCTTGAAAATTCATACAGTGATGCCAACGCAGTCTCTAACGCATCACATATAGCTCTTTTTTGTTCAAAATAGTGATTTTTACTGGCTGTTTCACAATTTCGAACGAAAATTTATTCGTACGAAATCTGTGTTATTTGTAAATTATTTTGGGTGTTTTATTTTTAAAAATTTAGCTTGGCTACTTATGACCGAAAATGTAGCAGTTTTGATATTTTGAAAATGTAAAAGCAGCAAAAAGTAGGACAACCCCGGACACTTGTTAAAAAAGGAGGAGGACGGACCCCGACGATATAAAAAGGAGGACGGTGTCCGGAGAAAAGAGGACGGATGGCAACCCTACCTAAGAAGAACTAAACCAACCTCTAAAAAAACATAAACAAAAAATAAACTAAAGACTCGCAGAAAAAGGTTATACGAATGTACAAAGACAACTAAAAAAAAGTATATATGTAATTAAAATCATTGTACTGAAAAAAAACCGTTGAGTTAATAAATGAATGTTTGTTTTGGAGAGAAACTTTCAACAGGGGAGTAAAAATGGATAATGATAAAAAGTCACATTATTTACGGTTCAATTCATTTATTAGTTTCTCTTTTCAAACGCGTACTTTAATGTCAATTGCAACCATTTGATATTTTATGTTTTCAATTTTAATGTTTTTTAATACAGTTTCATTTTATTTTTTTATTGTTTTATTTTGCAACGTTTACAAATGTTGTTCAATGTTCATTTCTAAACCACATTTACTTCATAATTGTAAGCTATGTATGTATATGTTTTCTTCGTAAACATTAATATTATTGCTGTTTTTTTTCTTGTTTCATACCAGATTAGTTTGTTTTTTTAGAAAGAAAAAAGTGCACAAGGTGTTGAGCATTCATGAACTGCTAAAGAAAGTAAATAAGCAATATTTAGCAAGCGAAAGTTTAATATGGGGCTTTGAGTTCATTAAAAACGAATAAATAAAATTATAATGTAGATTTGTGTATCGAAAGGAAAAACTTTTTAGAATTTGTTAACTTTATTTGATTTGACCGTATCGTACTGGTGTAATACTAGTACGATACGGTCTACACAGAAGTCTGAGCTACAAATGAAATAGTTTTCTCAACAACTTTTTATCAGATCGCCAATACTGATATTTATTTAGCAGACTTTCTCACTTTGGAAGACCGTGCAGACGGCACCAAAGTGTTACTTTCACACACTACGTTTTTGAAGTGTGATTGTCAGTTGTACGATACATCTGTAATTGTGCATGCCTATGAAAATTGGTTTTTTTTTTTTTAGGAGTAGGACCAGCACTCAGGGGATAACCCCTACATATGCAGTGCATTGCGCTGGAACTAGGAAAATAGATTTTGGGAAGGAGGATAAAGGGAGTAGTGTCTGTGGATATTCGATTTGAATCCCCTCAAATTGTAAGTGGCGGGGAAGACATCTGCAGGTAGTTTGTTCCACATACGGACTGTTCGGCCAAAAAACGAATTTTCTCTGTAATACGTAGTGCGATTCGTTGGAATAACGACCACAAACGCATGCGCTCTTGATGAAAAACGCGTTGAGCGTAAGAAAGAATGGGTTTCAGGAACAAGTTCCCTAATTTCACCAGAGCACCTGCCATTATAGTAACGATACGCACCCCACGTTGCGACGATACTCAAGAGAGTCAATAGAGTTGGCTACCCTACTGTCTCCGATGAGTTTTATCGCCCTCTCCTGTACGCGGTCGAGTAACTTCAAAATAGACTTTGAAGCACCGGCCCAAACATGAGAGTTGTATTCCATCTTCGGTCGGATGTAAGTGGTGTAAATATTTAGAAGATCAGAAGGGGTGAAGTATCTCTTGCACCGTCTTAAGAAGCCAAGGCACTTGAATGCTTCTTTTGCGACCTGAAAGACATGTTCCGTCCATCTGACATCACACTGCACTTTCATGCCCAGAACATCAAGAGCCCCTGACTCCATAATACTTACACCACCCATAGAAACAGATGAAGCAGCATGGTCATACGTACGTCGATGCGTAAGCATACAGCACTGAGTCTTACGGGCATTGAAATCGACCCTGTTCGCCTGACCCCATTCGGAAATCATCGCGAGGTCGCTATCCAGAACGTCATTCATAAACTGCCTCCTCGTCTCGATTTCAGACGTTGACGGCCTGCAGTTAAATGAATAAGAATGCGAAAGGCTGCTATCATCTGCGAAAGAGTAAATAGGACAGGAAGTTTGGGAAAGTAGATCGTTGAGAAAAATTAGAAATAGAGTAGGGAAAAGAACGGAGCCCTGCGGTACCCCTGAGTTGACTCTGAACTCATCGGATGAGACCCCATCTATAACAACTCGTATAGAGCGATCCCTGAGAAAGCTCGATATAAACCGAGAAAAATGCAATAAGTTTGGACAGGAGTGCTCCATGCCACACTCTATCGAACGCCTTAGAAATATCTAGAGCCAACACTTTACTTTCGCCAAAACGGTGTATGGAACTACACCAGTTTTCCGAAAGGAGGGCCAATAGGTCACCCGTAGAGCGGCCTCTGCGGAAACCATACTGGCGGTCGTTAAGTAAACTGTTGGACTCCAAATATTTCACAAGATGGAAGTTAAGCATAGTTTCCTTCACCTTCGATATAGCAGAACATATCGCAATCGGGCGATAATTTTCAGGGTTATTAGCCACTCCCTTTTTGGGGATTGGCGTTACATTAGCAACTTTCCAGCACATTGGAAATTTACCGGAGTGGTATAGTATACTGAAAAGTTTGGCTAATGGACGTGCTAACTTCGAAGAGCACTGCTTCAGGACCAGTGCAGAGATTCCATGCGGCCCAGGAGACTTCCTTGTGCTGACTTCCGCAAGAACCCTTTTAACTGCACGCGCTCGAAAAAATATCTTAGGCATAGTTACGGATACTCTCTCGAGCGTGGGGAGTGGTTGAGAGCTATCAGGTAAGTGAGAGTTACTTGCAAATATTTCAGCCAATATATTAGCTTTATCAACCGGGTCAGTAAATATTTGGTCATTCCTCAAAAGAGTCGGAATTGAAGAACTAGCACTTTCCTTAACACTTTTGACGAATGACGAAAAACTCTTACTACCCCTGGGAGCAGTGAGAATTCTAGTGCGAATACGCTGCTCGTATAAAGCCTTTTCGCGTCTTAACACTTTGGCACACGAAGATCTTGCCTTCTTGCGTAGGAAATCAGTATAGGCATTTTTGTTATTACGCCAAGTACTGAATGCTGCCTCTCTGGATCGCAACGCATCTTTACATCCCTGGTTAAACCAAGACTTCGCCCTAGGTTTAACCGAAATTTGCTTACAGGGAAATAGAACTGTGTTTTCAACCATTTCCGCCATGGAATCGACATCATTGTCAAGAAAACATAGTTTCCAATTAAAATTCCAGAAGAATTCGTTGAGCTCGGCCCAACGACCCTTCTCGTAAATATATTTACTACGCTTCGTGGCTGCACGCGAAACGTTGCGAAGTTTGGAGAACGGAAAGGTTTCGGAAATGGTGCAATGATTCGAGTTACCGAGAGGTGCATTGACGGTAACTTCATACTTTTCAGGATGTGAAGTTAGTTACTGGCTGTTTATAACACCACACTTGTGCTTTTGGTTTCATCTGACATTACCTTTAATAGAACTCAACAGCTGTCTTTGCTATTAAAAAGAATATGAATTAATAATCTTTTTAATATATGTATGTATGTACATATATTTTAATAAAAATATAATGTTTTGTTTCATATTTTATTTTAAACATCTTATGAATCACAAACGCTATATTCTTGGCTGATGTCAGACGCGTTGTCAGTTGGAAATAGAACACGCTCTAATTGAAATGTTTTACACGGAAATGCATGCTGACACTTACGGAAACTATTTTGTCTTGCGCTTACCCATAATGTATGCATTTCGAAATGAAATCTTTGAAAAGCGCAATGTAAAATAAATAGTATGTAAAAGCAGCTTAACCGAAATTCACGACTTTTTACAAAATTGCACTAAATAACAATAATATACAATGGATGCCAAAACTAAAATAGCTAGACTTGATAGTAGACCCTAAACTTAAGTTCAAATATCGACCCATAACCGCCGAAAAAGCTTATTTAGAAAATGCTCATCGAAAATCATTTTTCGACGATTATCCATTATTTGCAATAAATATTAGTGCAAAGTGTCGGTTAAGCTAAAATTTTCTTTTTCAAATGAAGCAAAAGTAGTGCCAAAACTTCAAGGATATCAATGAAACAGTTAAAAAAATCTTACTAAGAACAATGATTAAAAGTTTTTAAATTGTTTTGGATAAATTAATTGACTTTTCACTACATCGAGAATATCTTAGCATGTCTTAACCTCCACACACATGCCTTGTATTATAGGAAATTCAGCGCCGAATTTCATCTTTCAGAGCGTCCGTTGTCTGTGATTTGTTCACGTAAGGTCGGTCTTTCAAATGGTCCTAGAGAAAATAATGCAGCCGCGTTAAACCACACGAACGACGCGGACAATTGACAGCGCCAAATCGAGAAATAAAGCGACCGGGAAATTTCTCATACAAGAACTGAATTGTTTGGCCGGCTATATATATATATATATATATATATATATATATATATATACATTAGGCCGTCTCGAAGAAAAAAAGTTCGCCGTACACCACCGAATATAAAGCATTGTTGCAACGTGGCTTCGAAAAAAAACAATTTTTTGCCGTAAGTAGGGGTCGCCAAAATACAATTTTAATTTTATCTTCTACATTTATAGTCAGAACTCAAAGAGTAATATGTCGATGTTTTTGTCTAGAGGAGGCCAACGTTTTACTTTAATAGTCATTGGCCTCAAATATACCGTTCTTGTATTTACCCACCAGATCTCAGTTCGCACCACCCTAATGTGCACCCTAATAACAGAAAATTACAGCACATAAAAAATTACTAAACTTTTGCTAAGTAAGAAGTTTTTCTTAATTCCAACAACAATACTAAAAGAGAAGAATTTATATTTTTTTGCCGAACGTAGGGGTAGCCTTTTATGATATCTTCGACATTTACAGCTTCTTGTTGTTGAAACAAAGAGGATGTGCTTTAAAATCATGTAAAAATTCACAATGTAAATCCAACCACTGGCAATTCACGGAAGTCGCCACGTTTTCCAATATATCTTGGATTCGTCAATTGTCAGACGACGAAGAACAGGTCCCTTGTACGTCCATAGCAAATAACGCCTACTTTTTCCACCCCGAGCATGTTTTGTTATCGATGATAACAGACCAAGATCCGCTAGTATGTTCAGATGGCTATGCTAAGATTTTATCAGCCCGAAGTGAAGCAAAGGTATGCATTCGTCAAATGTTCGGTCCATAATTTCATAAACTTCGAGAGTGACTCATATTTCAATATGATAAATTGAACCAAATTTGAATTGACTGAGCCCCCATGCTTGCAGTTCTATATGCAAGACCAGCTGGAAGCATTACAATTTTCAAATGAAATAGTAGAAATACTAGGTTAATATATACTAAATAACTTCATTTGATGGCTTTGTTTGCTAAACTTAAATATTTCCACAGCTTACCCATGCCCTTGTCAAAACACCGAGCATTTTGTTCAAATAGTACATGAATTTGCCATGGCTGTCACCGATGAGCAACGCATGGGCCACATTTTTTCTGAGCTCGAGAGCCGTTAAAAATATAGCCAACTTGGATCATTTCAAAATATGATTGATTAAAATTTTACAATTTTACATACATTTTTTTAATTCTTTTTGTATAAGTTAGGATCATAAGGATATTTGGGATATGATGGGTAAGTTCAATGATTATTGAAGGAGAAATAAGGCGAGAGAAAAACATCGATATATCACACTTTAAAATCCGACCATAAGTATCGACGATATGCCAAATAAGTTAAAAAGGCTACCCCTACGTTCGGCAAAAGAAATATATATATATATATATATATATATATATATATATATCTTTTTATGCCCTCCACAAAAGAATATGGGGGGTATATTCACTTCGTCATTCCGTTTGTAGCCCAGAGAAATATCTTTCTGAGACCCCATAAAGTATATATATTATTGATCAGTGATGAAATCTACAACGATCTGAGCATGTCCGTCCATCCGTCTGTGGAAATCACGTTTCGGTCCAAACGAAAGGTGCTGGACTCTTGAATTTGGTTCGGAAATGGGCTAAGTCAGGCAAGAGGGAAAAAAGTTCGCTTAAGAAATATTATTAACCTTCTGTAAAATTGTTGTTTTTGACACAATTACACATGAGTTGAAAAGTTGACAAGTCAGGTGTAAAAAACATCCCATACATTCGTCTGTGAAAAACATGATATATTCTATTTTTGAACCACGCCCCCTTTAGTGGGCGTTGACGTACGATATTATATGCAAAAATAGTTCAAATATTGAAAAAAATTTATTCATTAAGCCTAGAAGAAGCTGATATGTTCTCTGACCTGACCTCTGCAAGGTGAAACGTCCCTCCCATGGCCCTTCCCGGAATGACTCTCTCAAAATAGAGATCTAAAATTGGGTACAGAGATGTCTTAAAGGAATTTTGTCACGCCAAGTTAAACATTTTAAAATTACTTACTAAATATTTGGAGGGTATTTAAGATTCGACCCGGTCGAATATAACGTTACTTGTTTTTAATACTTTTGTTGGAATTACTGAAAAACTTTCTGATCAAAAATTTAATGATTTTTTAATTTTCTGATATTAGGGTGGTACATTTGGGTGGTAGGAACTGAGATCTGGTGGGTAAATACAAGAACGGTATATTTGAGGCCAATGACTATTGAAGCAAAATATTGACCTCCTCAAGACAAAAGCATCGACATATGACTCTTTGAGATCCGACTTTAAATGTAGAAGATATAATGACAAATGTATTTTGGCGACTCCTACTTTCGGCAAAAAAAAATTTTTTTTCAGGGCCGGTGAAGGAGGTTCCTCGGGATCATTTGGGTACAATTTGAAAGCGTTGCTCAGCCGTCATTCTATTCATGTTGAAATACCAAACCAAACCAAACTAAATAGAGTTGTACGGCTCCTGAATGAATTAATTCAATTGAATCATTCATTCAATTGAGCGAGGTGAATCTTTCACTTTACTGAGCGTTTTAGCTCTTTTTTCCACTGCTTTGTCTGTGTTTACACCATGAAAGTCTTATTTTTAAGATTGCTAGTTTATAGGCAAGAGTGGCGAGGGGAACTGAAACGAGTACACACTATGATGTACTGTCGATACGTTTTGTTTTCTCATTCGTAACGCACACATTCCTACACACAACTATGCACAACATATATATCGCCAACAATAAGGCTTTCATTGTGTGAACGCCGAAGATAGTTCAAAGAAGAATAAATAAGAATCTTAAACATAAGACTTTCATGGTGTGAACACAGACTTTCAGTTGTTTCATTGAATCTATTTCTTTCAACAGCTCTTTTCATTCACATCTTTCAGTTGTTTCAGTAGCTCTTTTCTTTCAATTGTTTCAGTAGCTCTTTTCTTTCAGTTGTTTCAGTAGCTCTTTTCTTTCACTTCTTTCAGTTGTTTCAGTAGCTATTTTCTTTCACTTCTTTCAGTTGATTCAGTTGTTTCAATTGCTTCATTGAATCTGTCTCTTTCAGTAGCTCTTTTCAATGCTTGTATGTCAAAATCTACATAAAAAAAAGGGAATTAATTCACTCAGTGCAGATACACACATGGTGTGGTACTTTATATTGTTAGAGCTGCCAGATGCACTCCCATGATACATATTTCAGTACAGTGCACTCGCGAAGACGTCAACACTCGTTTACACCAACATCCCAAAACGTCAACCCTTATTTTTTAACATTGTCTACTCTAAAACGTCAACCAAACCACAAAGCTCTAAAACGTCAACTTCAAATAAAAGAAATTTTGAATTTAGTAACAGTTAAAATACAGAGATTTGTGCACACACATATTTATTTTATGAAATTAGTTGAGAAATTTGGGATTCCCCTTATAAGTATGTAGAGTAGAAAAGAAATCGCACCTCTATATACATATTGTCTCTTTTATGTTCAGTTGCTTTTTTGTTCTTGTAAGTATCAGATTACCAAAATGCGCTCAAAACAACCGAAAGTGCTTAAATTACAAGCAAAGGCAAATATTTTGGATTTATTAGAAAAGGGTACAAGTGCGGTAGCTTTAGCAAAGCAGTATGGTGTCTCGAAGTCAACAATTAGCAAGATAAAAATTAAAAAAAATAAAATTTTGGAATGTGTTAATCACACACTTTCCGGTCCGGGAAAAGGAAAAACGTTAAGATCATCAGAGTTGCCGAAAATGGAAAAGCGCCTGTATCAATGGTTTGTTAAGCAAAGAGAAAGGAATTATCCGCTTAGTGCATTAGCGCTCAAGGGAAAGGCTAACGAGATTAATCTAAAAGTAAAAGAAAAGGAATGTTCTTTTAACGCAAGTGATGGATGGTTGCACGGTTTTAAAAAAAGATTTGGAGTTCGCCTGCTTAAAATAACTGGAGAAAAACTATCTTCGCAGCCTTTGCTTGTGGAACAATTTAAAATAAAACTAAAACAAAAAATTTATGAAATGGGTCTATGCCATGAGCAATTGTACAACAATGCTGATGAATCTGGCTTATCCTGGAAAATTTTGCCAGAAAAGTTTTACGTATCAAGTGCCGAAAATACACTCCGGGCAGAAAAACAACGCGTTACTTATTTATGTTGTGCTAATGGTTCCGGAAATCATAAGCTTAAATTGTTGCTGATTGGGAAGGCGAAAAATCTACGCGTTTTCAAAAATTTTAACTGCCCAACTGAGTACAAGAGTCCAAGTCCTCCTGGATGACATCAGCTATTTTCAGCGATTGGTTTCACAAATCCTTTGTGCTACAGGTTAATACCTGTTGTGCTGCAGAATAAACATCGCTTTTAATAGCTAATATTTGCTAATGTTGGGTAACAGATTTTCTTTTAAAAACGAATTTTCCAGTTAAAGCGCTCCTTCTGATAGACAATGCTCCGTCTCATCCAAGTGAATTGGAGCTTAAAACAGAAGATGGAAGCATAATTGCAATGTTTTTTCCTCCGAACGTAACGTATGTATACACATATATACATATATATATATATATATATATATATATATATATATATATATATATATATATATATAAAATAAATACATATAAATAGTGCACCAAGTTAATAAGTACAGTGCACTCGGGAAAACGTCAACTAATTAAAACCGCGGATGTTGACGTTTATGAATGTAAAAAAATTTAATAAAAAACATATTGATAGTGTGCTTTAAAACGTTTTTATTGACTGTTAACTAAAACCAAACATAAACAAATCCAAAAAAGGAACAAAAAAAGCTTTCAGTCTAACTAAAACTAAAATAGCACATTCTAAATGAAATCATATTTTTAATTTCATATTGTTACAAAGTTCAAAAGTAGATTTAAATATAACGACAATATGGCTATATGTACTTGGCAGCACTATCAAACCATCTCTAGTTGTCAAAATGTTACAACCCTGGTCAACACCATGCAGATAATATTTGAATTAACGGAAATGGAATATTCCGGATACATCGTTGAGAATATACAAGATCATTCGAGGCTGTGCAATAATAAGTGTAAATAACAATAACGAAAAACCTAGCAACATCAATGCTAAGAGATGATGATGTTATTCTTAATGATCTTGTACGCAAGTATTCGCTGCTAATAAAAACTAAACATGTACATCAATATACACAGCAACACACACACAAATATACACAGCAACATGCCCACATAGCACAAGAAGAAACAAAACTACACAACACACAAAACACTCATACATACAACCACACATAGTTACAATAAACAAAACACAAGACAGCATTGTCATATATACAAACACACGTATATAGCTACATGTTAAGTAAAGCACAACCAACAACAACCATGACCAGATGCTTCGCGAAGTTACCAGACGTCGTCATTTTGCTATATAAAGACGCTGCCAGTGAACAGCGAGATTAGTGTGATTTTAAATCTAGACGTGTTTACATCGCTAAGTGTTTAGTAGTACTCGTGTTAATAAAGTAGTAAATAAAGTGTTGCCGCATTATATTTCTAAAGTTAATTGTCTGTGTTTTTAATTTGATGCAATTAAACGAATCCTTGAAGGATAAGTAAAAAGCGTTTTTACGAAAAGGTCTAAAAACGTAACAATTGGTGTCAGAAGTGGGATTGCAAAAATAATTAAAAAGGACATTGCAATTTAAGGAAAAAAAGGACATTAAAAAAAAATAATTATGAAATTTGATGAGCTAAAAGTTGAACAGCTAAAAAAAGAGCTTAGTAAGCGGGAATTGCCAACAGCAGGTAACAAGGCTGAACTGCAGAAGAGGCTGATAGATGAGTTTAAGAATCGCGGCATGGACATCGCGACATACGAGTTTGAGGACAAAGACGATGTAGAGGTATGTGATCCTGCTACGACCAGCAGCATGGACATAAATTCAATGTTCGCTGCTATGATGATCCAGATAAAACAGAACTCAAAAGCCAGCACTGAAAAGCTTCTGGCCGAAATACAGGGAGTGGAAACAAAACTGTTGGAGTCAAATAGAGCCACGAACGAGACTCTGGTAGAGGTTTCTGAGGCCATTAATAGGAGGGTGGATTCTATTGAGAATAAATTCTCAGAGCTGGCAGATAGAGTCCAACATCTAGAAAGCGGTGGCCTGGAACAGCATGCAAAAGAGTTTGAAGAGAAATTGCATGCTCTAGAGGACAAAATGCATATCCTTGAGTGTAGTGGTGGGCCAGTACGAGCAGTTGCGGAGGTTTCTGCGCGAATAAAAGCGCCATGCTTTGACGGCAGCGTACCATTGAGCATCTTTAGATTCCAGTTCGAGACGGTCGCTAGTAGAAATGGATGGGATGCTGAAGAAAAGGCCATAGAGTTGATTTTGTCCTTAAAGGGTACAGCCGCAGAGGTTCTTGAGACCGTGCCAGTAAGCAGCAGAAGCAACTATAATGAAATAATGGCAGCATTGCAGCGCAAGTATGGTGGTGAGCACAAGCGCGATTTATACAGAATGGAATTGCGATGTAGAGTTCAGAAGCCTAACGAGTCTCTACAAGATTTCGCAATGGAAATCGAGCGTTTAGTGCAGCTCACATATCCAGGCGAGAGTCACCCGTTCCTGGACCACTTTAAAACTGAGGCGTTCGTTAATGGCATTCGCGACTCTGATGTTAAACTGGCTGTGTTCGCAACGCAGAAATCCACTTTCGCTGAGACAGTTTCATTTGCTCTGGCTCAGGAAACTGTAAGGATGGTTTGTAATCCACAGATATGTAAGGTGCAGAATATGGAGGTTTTGTCTGAGGAAGATAACAGCCTAGTTGCTAGTTTTAAGGAGGCAATGCGACAACTGTTGGCGGAAAGTGCTACCAAAGAAAAGCCTAAGTGCTTTAACTGCGGAAAAATCGGTCATTTTCAGCGCAGCTGCAAAGCACGAAGAAAAAGAGGTAGATCTGTTTCGCCACCAAGAAACAGCAAACGAGTGAACTTAGAACCACAGCAGCAACATCATAAGAATCATCAGAATAAGTCTAACCATGGCGGTGGTGGTCAATCGTGCGATGCTGGTCGTAAGCGGCAGAACCATCCAAATCAACGTGGAGACAATCAGCAACGCAACAGCGGTAATTATTGTTCCAGTCGTATGATGGAAAATTATAGCATGAATCATTACAACCAACGCAATTATCAGGGCGGTAACCCTAATCGGCGCAATTGGAATACAAGTCGTGGCAACAATATGAGCAATTATGGAATGGGACCACGTTCTAATATGCGTAACATAATGGCCTATAGATCAGCTAATAGTCCCAGTGTGAGTCAGAAGCCTTTAGGTAATCCCATTAAGTTTGAGCAAGATTTCGATTGTGAACAAGCAAATACTAAGTTCGAAGAACTTCGGTCACGACTACCAAAACATAAGGTGAGCGATGAACCAAAATCAGAACAGATGAATGGCGAAACTGATAAAAAGGATGAGTTCGGCAATGAAACTGGAGCTGGTGAACATGAACCAAGAGAAAAAGAAATTACTGTAGGCTACGATAAGACCAAAACATTCTTTGATAATATTTCCGGTAGAACTACACGAGTTCGTACAAAGAATAAGAATTATGATTGGCGCCAGGAACGGATATTGAATGGTGAAACCTTTGGTGTGTCATCTACAAGGCGCGGAGTTTATAGAGGACGCGGCAACTACAATAATCGTAATATAAGCAATTACAGTGGTGACAGTTACAACAATCGTGGTTATTATGGCAATAATTATCGTAATCGCAGCAACAATCGGAGTAAGATGCATAACAGAATCCAGATGGTCAGTGACAACATGAAGGCTAGACAATTGGTTCTACTTTATAAAACCCAACGGAAGAAAGGATTGTCCCCAAAATTACAGACTCACTGGGATGGCCCGTATAAAGTGATTAAGAGAGGGAATGACGTCGTGTACCGGAAACAGAAATGCTATAACCCAAGGTCGAAAATGAAGATGGTACATCTCGAACGATTGGCGCACTATGGAAGAGGTGATTGTATGCCTATTCGGGTCGAACAGGCTTAAGTGGGCGGCAGTGTTACAAAGTTCAAAAGTAGATTTAAATATAACGACAATATGGCTATATGTACTTGGCAGCACTATCAAACCATCTCTAGTTGTCAAAATGTTACAACCCTGGTCAACACCATGCAGATAATATTTGAATTAACGGAAATGGAATATTCCGGATACATCGTTGAGAATATACAAGATCATTCGAGGCTGTGCAATAATAAGTGTAAATAACAATAACGAAAAACCTAGCAACATCAATGCTAAGAGATGATGATGTTATTCTTAATGATCTTGTACGCAAGTATTCGCTGCTAATAAAAACTAAACATGTACATCAATATACACAGCAACATACACACAAATATACACAGCAACATGCCCACATAGCACAAGAAGAAACAAAACTACACAACACACAAAACACTCATACATACAACCACACATAGTTACAATAAACAAAACACAAGACAGCATTGTCATATATACAAACACACGTATATAGCTACATGTTAAGTAAAGCACAACCAACAACAACCATGACCAGATGCTTCGCGAAGTTACCAGACGTCGTCATTTTGCTATATAAAGACGCTGCCAGTGAACAGCGAGATTAGTGTGATTTTAAATCTAGACGTGTTTACATCGCTAAGTGTTTAGTAGTACTCGTGTTAATAAAGTAGTAAATAAAGTATTGCCGCATTATATTTCTAAAGTTAATTGTCTGTGTTTTTAATTTGATGCAATTAAACGAATCCTTGAAGGATAAGTAAAAAGCGTTTTTACGAAAAGGTCTAAAAACGTAACAATATACTTATGCATCTTAAAAATAATCTGTTATTTTGTCCTTTCCAATACTTAGAAGAAAGCTTTCTCTCGTAAACGTGTTAATACATTTAAGTAACTTTGCTCAAAATTTTCGCATTGAGCACATCCAAAGCCCGGTTAAATATTTCGACAACTTTAGTTTTATTGCCTGCACATTTGTACTTGTATCTAAATCGTTGTCATCATCATCGGTCACTTCTAACTTCTCAATTTCACACGAATTAGAAACATTACCTAGTCGAACATCTTCATTCCACTTCTGAATGGATGGTACTGTATATCGTGTCGTTAAAATAATTTAAAAAAGCGACAAACCTGAGGGTTTAGTTCATTAAGCAGGTCAACTGCGAGCTCCATTTGTTGTTGCAGTTCCGAGTTTATTTTCTCTCTCCATATGCTTACCGGAATATCTTCCTCCGGATCTGTCTCATTTTCCGTGAAACGCAAAACATTTTGCCAGCATTTTGACATTGTATCTTTGCTAACTTTATTCCATGTGGCTTCTAAAAGCATAACATCATCCCTTAAGGTAACAGCTTTCATAGAATCTACTAGATCTGGTTTTTTTGCCGCTGTCATGGCTAGAAGACTGTTTCTGTAATACAGTTTCGTTATTTTAATTGCGTTTTATCCATTGGTTGGATAAGTGGGGTTACGTTCGGAGGAAAAAACATTGCAATTATGCTTCCATCTTCTGTTTTAAGCTCCAATTCACTTGGATGAGACGGAGCATTGTCTATCAGAAGGAGCGCTTTAACTGGAAAATTCGTTTTTAAAAGAAAATCTGTTACCCAACATTAGCAAATATTAGCTATTAAAAGCGATGTTTATTCTGCAGCACAACAGGTATTAACCTGTAGCACAAAGGATTTGTGAAACCAATCGCTGAAAATAGCTGATGTCATCCAGGAGGACTTGGACTCTTGTACTCAGTTGGGCAGTTAAAATTTTTGAAAACGCGTAGATTTTTCGCCTTCCCAATCAGCAACAATTTAAGCTTATGATTTCCGGAACCATTAGCACAACATAAATAAGTAACGCGTTGTTTTTCTGCCCGGAGTGTATTTTCGGCACTTGATACGTAAAACTTTTCTGGCAAAATTTTCCAGGATAAGCCAGATTCATCAGCATTGTTGTACAATTGCTCATGGCATAGACCCATTTCATAAATTTTTTGTTTTAGTTTTATTTTAAATTGTTCCACAAGCAAAGGCTGCGAAGATAGTTTTTCTCCAGTTATTTTAAGCAGGCGAACTCCAAATCTTTTTTTAAAACCGTGCAACCATCCATCACTTGCGTTAAAAGAACATTCCTTTTCTTTTACTTTTAGATTAATCTCGTTAGCCTTTCCCTTGAGCGCTAATGTACTAAGCGGATAATTCCTTTCTCTTTGCTTAACAAACCATTGATACAGGCGCTTTTCCATTTTCGGCAGCTCTGATGATCTTAACGTTTTTCCTTTTCCCGGACCGGAAAGTGTGTGATTAACACATTCCAAAATTTTATTTTTTTTAATTTTTATCTTGCTAATTGTTGACTTCGAGACACCATACTGCTTTGCTAAAGCTACCGCACTTGTACCCTTTTCTAATAAATCCAAAATATTTGCCTTTTCTTGTAATTTAAGCACTTTCGGTTGTTTTGAGCACGTTTTGGTAATCTGATACTTACAAGAACAAAAAAGCAACTGAACATAAAAGAGACAATATGTATATAGAGGTGCGATTTCTTTTCTACTCTACATACTTATAAGGGGAATCCCAAATTTCTCAACTAATTTCATAAAATAAATATGTGTGTGCACAAATCTCTGTATTTTAACTGTTACTAAATTCAAAATTTCTTTTATTTGAAGTTGACGTTTTAGAGCTTTGTGGTTTGGTTGACGTTTTAGAGTAGACAATGTTAAAAAATAAGGGTTGACGTTTTGGGATGTTGGTGTAAACGAGTGTTGACGTCTTCGCGAGTGCACTGTACTGAAATATGTATCATGGGAGTGCATCTGGCAGCTCTAACAATATAAAGTACCACACCATGTGTGTATCTGCACTGAGTGAATTAATTCCCTTTTTTTTTATGTAGATTTTGACATACAAGCATTGAAAAGAGCTACTGAAAGAGACAGATTCAATGAAGCAATTGAAACAACTGAAAGAAGTGAAAGAAAATAGCTACTGAAACAACTGAAAGAAGTGAAAGAAAAGAGCTACTGAAACAACTGAAAGAAAAGAGCTACTGAAACAATTGAAAGAAAAGAGCTACTGAAACAACTGAAAGATGTGAATGAAAAGAGCTGTTGAAAGAAATAGATTCAATGAAACAACTGAAAGTCTGTGTTCACACCATGAAAGTCTTATGTTTAAGATTCTTATTTATTCTTCTTTGAACTATCTTCGGCGTTCACACAATGAAAGCCTTATTGTTGGCGATATATATGTTGTGCATAGTTGTGTGTAGGAATGTGTGCGTTACGAATGAGAAAACAAAACGTATCGACAGTACATCATAGTGTGTACTCGTTTCAGTTCCCCTCGCCACTCTTGCCTATAAACTAGCAATCTTAAAAATAAGACTTTCATGGTGTAAACACAGACAAAGCAGTGGAAAAAAGAGCTAAAACGCTCAGTAAAGTGAAAGATTCACCTCGCTCAATTGAATGAATGATTCAATTGAATTAATTCATTCAGGAGCCGTACAACTCTATTTAGTTTGGTTTGGTATTTCAACATGAATAGAATGACGGCTGAGCAACGCTTTCAAATTGTACCCAAATGATCCCGAGGAACCTCCTTCACCGGCCCTGAAAAAAATTTTTTTTTTGCCGAAAGTAGGGGTTTTCAAAATAAATTTTTGTATTATGTACATTAGAGCGTCTCGCCTTACAGGAAAAAAATTCGCCGTACACCACTGAATATAAAGCATTGTTGCAAGGCGGTTTTGAAAAAAAAATTTTTTTTTGCCGAAAGTAGGAGTCGCCAAAATACATTTGTCATTATATCTTCTACATTTAAAGTCGGATCTCAAAGAGTCATATGTCGATGCTTTTGTCTTGAGGAGGTCAATATTTTGCTTCAATAGTCATTGGCCTCAAATATACCGTTCTTGTATTTACCCACCAGATCTCAGTTCCTACCACCCAAATGTACCACCCTAATATCAGAAAATTAAAAAATCATTAAATTTTTGATCAGAAAGTTTTTCAGTAATTCCAACAAAAGTATTAAAAACAAGTAACGTTATATTCGACCGGGTCGAATCTTAAATACCCTCCAAATATTTAGTAAGTAATTTTAAAATGTTTAACTTGGCGTGACAAAATTCCTTTAAGACATCTCTGTACCCAATTTTAGATCTCCATTTTGAGAGAGTGATTCCGGGAAGGGTCATGGGAGGGACGTTTCACCTTGCAGAGGTCAGGTCAGAGAACATATCAGCTTCTTCTAGGCTTAATGAATCAATTTTTTTCAATATTTGAACTATTTTTGCATATAATATCGTACGTCAACGCCCATTAAAGGGGGCGGGGTTCAAAAATAGAATATATCATTTTTTCCACAGACGAATGTATGGGCGTTGCAAGATCGTCTCAGACTTCATCAGTGATAAAGTACCAGGTTACGTCTCAGCTTCGTCATTAAAGCATAAAAATGTTATTTTTAAGGAATGAAAGTTTAAGTTTGTTAAATTTTTACACTATTTTTGCATATAATAACGTTTTATTTTATGGCTCCAAGTTTAACGGGCTTAACCTTTTTTGACATAAAAATATATCATTTGCTTAAGCCTACCATACACGACATGTTTTTTACATCTGACTTGTCAACTTTTCAACTCATGTGTAATTGTGTCAAAAACAACAATTTTACAGAAGGTTACTAATATTTGAGACGAAATATTATTATTATTATTATACGTACATGTTAATTACTTCTGACATAGTTTCTGCTTTTTTAACAGCTGGTCTACGCATTTTGAATAGTCTTTGCAGACACCTAAGTAGGTCGTGGGTTTCAAAATGGCATACTGCAGCCACAAACGTGTTTGTTTGCGCCGTAAAAGAATTCAACAATTTTATAGATTTTTAATTTTAATTTGAAGATATTAAGTCAGGATATAACACTAAAGTTTTATTTATGTATTTATGTGTATAATTTCTATTAAATGACTAAAAGAACATGCATACAGCGGTGTTGTAAAATAAGAAGTTTGGCCGGCTAATGCCTTTATTAGCCGCGGCCCGCTGCTGCTTGTTTCGTCACGGCCTAGAATTCTTAGAAAGTAGTTTTCGTAACGAAAACAGCTGATGTCAGAAGGTTTGTCAGAAGAAAATAGAACACGCAGAAGCAATGTTTGAAAGGTAACACACGACGTGTATGTGTTTTGCAGTGTGCACTGTACTTATTAACTTGGTGCACTATTTATATGTATGTATTTATTTTATATATAAATATATATATATATATATATATATATATATATATATATATATATATATATATGTATATATATGTATATATATGTATACACATATATACATATACATATATATATATATATATATATATATATATATATATACATATATATGTTTTTTTTATGGACGTAATGATAGCAACTATCAATAGTGGCTCCACGACAACTTCACTAGCACCACCCTGGGACAGCTTTGGCATTTCTTCAGGGTGGGTAGTATTATCAGTATTATTCCTACGTCCTCCTTAGTTCCTATTTAAGGAGGTTCGGAACTGATGCGCATATTTAATCGTCAGTTGCTAACGAATCCTAAGACGTACTAAAGGTAATAGTTCAGATCACCATGTTTCCTAGTCAGCTATAATCTGATGTCGGGTATTAATGTATAAGTCCATCTTCCCTTTTCAGTGGTTGACCATCGTTCTTGCCATTTTTGCATACATAAGTCAGAGTTATCCCTATTCATGATTTCTAAATCGATAGGGATCATTCCCGCAATGATAAAAGCCGCCTCGTCCGACACTATCCGAAATGCACTACATACTCTTAAAGCAGCTTGCCTATACACAGGGGATACCAGCCCCACATATTTGGAATATCTTAGTGAGTCTGACCATACCGGGTGTGCATATAGGATAATGCTCCTTACTACTCCTACGAGCAGTTTCCTCGGAAGATACTTTGGCCCTCTCGTGTTTGGCATGATCCGAGATAGCGCCAAACAGGTCCCTGATGCTTTGGATGCTATATATCGCAAGTGCTCGCAAAAAGATAGCCTTGTGTCAATCATCACACCCAGATATTTCAGAAATGCCTTTGATTCTATGGAACAGGTGCCAACATTGAGGGTAACAGTTTCCCTAGCCTTACGACTACTAATCAAAACCGCTTCGGTTTTATGATCAGCTAGAGTCAATCCCATTGCAGTGATCCAGGACATTACTAATTGTACGCTGGCATTTGCAATGGTTTCTGCCTCCAGCAATTCCTTAGCTTCACACACCAGCGCTATATCGTCTGCGAATCCCACAATCTTTACTCTCTCAGGTAACCTCAACCTTAGTACTCCATCATACATTACGTTCCACAACAATGGTCCAAGTATCGATCCTTGGGGAACACCAACACTAATCCTACGTTTCCTTATACCCGCATCTGTACTATAGATCAATTCCCTATACCGGAAATAATCCTGCACTATCCCTATCAGATATTCTGGGATGTCCAATCGAGTTAGAGCATCAATATATATATATATATATATATATATATATATATATATATATATATATATATATATATATATATATATATATATACTTATAAATAAATTACCTGAGAAAAATCTCCAAAATACAATGTTAAATAGAAAATATTACTTTATTAAAATAGGTTTGAAAGCAAAATATTTAAAATCACTTAAATATTTATCTAGTTATTACTTATGTTCAATAAATGTCTTTTATATTACATATTAACGAAAAAATAAAAAGGCATAAGTGGTTGTTGTATTAGCTAGTCTGATTCTTTCATTTTCTTTCATGACATTTTCATTTCATGAATTATGGCTGAGCTAAGGAATCAACTGAGTTAGTGAATGAAATTAATGAATTAATTCACTAACGTGAGCGGAGCGGAAAAGAGCGCTCACTCCAAAGAGCTGTTTTGTACAACTCTAAAACTAAACACAAATCACTTGACAGCTAAAAAATGGAAGAAACCAGTAAAAAAGTGTTGCCAACTTGAAGTTCTGAATTGTGTGATTGCAAAATTAATTGCCGCATGTGGCAATCACTGCATTAATTGAGAGTAACAATATGCAATCCTTGTGCCCACTTTACGGAACAATAGAAATTAAAAAGAGTTCGAATATTGCATTGTTGTGCGGCAATCAAAATTAACAGTGCACGCCTAGAATTTCCATTTTGGTTTTTGTATGTTATAAATATAAAACATCTCATTGTGGTCATGAATAACACTCAAATTGATAAAAAAGCTTAAATAAGCTTTGAAGAACAAGTACTTGCTTCAAGCTACAGTTGTGTTACTGAGCTATGAGCTATTTCAATTGAACGTTTCAGTGAGCTGAGAGAAATGAGCGCTCACTACAATAGATGATTTTAGCTCAGTACTGTGCGCTTTTGATTCAGAGCGCTTTGCTTCAGAGCTGAGTGGTTTTGACAATATCTGTCATATTAGTAATGATACCACAATTTCTTAATATGCTGCCAGACAAATATAAATACGTCATTGCATATGTTATTGTGGCATGTCTACAGAACCAATTTTTATGTATAGGACACTTTTACAAAAAAAAACTGCTGTGATGAAACCATGTTTTGAAAAATACCAGTACATGAGAATGGTTTTATTATAAATGAAATATCCACCAATGATGTCTAAATATTTTCCACCTTGCTGCCGTATATATGTATATATATGTATATATATATATATATATATATATATATATATATATATATATATATATATATATATATATATATATATATATGTATATTTATATAAATAAATATATATATATATATATATATATATATATATATATATATATATTTATATATATATATATATATATATATATATATATATATATATATATATAGATATATATATTTATATATATATATATATATATATACTTATTTTTTTTTAAATATATATATACATATATATATATATATATATATATATATATATTTATTTATATATATATATATATATATATATATACTTATTTTTTTAAAATATATATATACATATATATTTATATATATATATATATATATATATATATGTATATGTATATTTAGTTTATACTCCACCTCTTCAAAAAGTCGCATTATTGATCGATTTTTAATATGCTAAAGGCGATATTGGATTATATTTTTGTCTATGAAACTCCACGATATTCTTATAGTTTGTGCCATCTTTAATAAATATGGTTAGAACGTCTTTAATCACCCTTGCTGTATCATTATAACTGAGCTACTGAGCCACTGTATGAACTGAACCGTATTTAATTGATTTTATTGCTTGCTAGCACTATTATGTTCATAAACCATTTTGTACTTTGTGATGCACAAAGGCGAATGCAATCATATTCGAGAAGTCAAATATGTACATTTTTATTCATTAATATCAGATAAAAGATGTTATTTTTTTGAAACGATGTACTTCTAACATTGCTTTTAAGCCTATAAATATTTCCACGAGGTAAAAACAGCGGGCATACTTGTACTAAGTATGGAACAATTCACATGATTCCTTTTATTCGAACCAAAAGAGTACTGGAATAAAGAGTTTTCTTATATTTGTTTTTATTGAAAGCGCATCACTAATTTATTTCTTTATGTTTAAATATCTGTTTATTGTAATTTATAAAAATGTATTAGGATTGTGATTCAATTGTATAATCTAACGATATTCTTCATCATACAAAAGAATTCAGCGCCTTATACTTGAATTAAGATTTCAGTTCTTAATTTAGTATGCACCATGAATTCATTTGTGCTTGTTTGATGTGGAAAATTATATTAAGGGTCTTTCAACAAGAACTTTGTTGTCTAAAACAAAATAAAACAAATAATTTAGATAAAAATGAATCAAATTTTTACTGTATGTATTACAAAGAGAAAAGTTCGGCAATTATGAATAAAAATAATATCTGGCAAATGGCCACCATGTCGGTGATATCCACGTCATTAATAATAGGCCAAAATTGCTTTGTTAACATATCGTGATAGCGTGATCCACTGACTGTTACCGCATATCCAGCCTCATCTTTGAAAAAACGACTCAATCACGCCTCCAGACCACATAGCGCACCATATACATGGTGACACGTTGAGCATGCAAAGGCTTTTCAATAATCGCTCTAGGATTTTCAGAAGCCCAAATGTGGCAATTTTCTTGTTGACAAAAGGTCTCAGAAGGACGACCGAAATTAAATTCAATGGAGCACTTGGCAATGCATCTACCAGAGATCTCAGAAATGTACAACAAAATTTAATGTACATCTTTAATACAATGTACACTTTAATACACTAAAGACATTGTCTTTCTTTCATCGTGTACACCTCCTACTTGTGTATAACTATGAGTGTACTCGTGTATATGCTTTTTAATTTAAAACTGGTGGGTATGTATAATATTTTCAGTGTTTGCTTTTACTGCGCACACACACATTAATTTTATGAAGTTACCCAGTAAAAAATATATGGATTAATCCATAATCGAGCAATAAACGAGTAATGAATCGTTCATCCATTTGGAGTAATACGCGAGCTATCGAAACTTTTTGTTTTGTTGTTTATGCCTCGCTTAGTACTCCACATGGATCAGTTCGTTTTTGGGTTTTTATTTCTTTGGTATAACTGTTAATTGTTGATGCTTTCGTTCTGTTTTTCTACTTTGTCTGTTTTGATTTAAAAAGTGAAAGACGTGTAATTAAAAAACAGCGTAAAGGTACGGGTATAGTAGCAAATTTTTAAAAATGTGTAAAAACGTAGTTTCTAAGCGTCATTTAAGACGACTAGTTGAAAAAGAAAAATGACTCCCTTTATGCTCTTTTAGGAGACGAAAACGATTACTCCATCTGTCGTCACCTTCAAAATCAAAGGGAGTACTCCATTAGGAGCTTAAAAGGAGTATTCGTGTCTGCGGACATGCTGTGTTAAAAATCCAATGAGTTTCGGAGTTTTATGGAGTAATCCATTACTCGCAAAGGAGCGCTCCAAGATTACTCATTGGATGATCCTATTTTATACTGGGTACAAAACAAATACCATGTTATATATTATTATGTGCATACGTACATAAAATGAATTCAAAGTTTTCAGTGTCTTCAATGTATACACTTGAGGTATGATGCACAGTCCTGTACACTCGACGATTTATTTGTGTATAAAATGAGGCATGCATGCATTTTTCAATGTCATGTTTTCAATGTCGTTGATGTAAGCTTGTGTACAGAGGATAAAATATGTACACTATTTCGAACTCTGGCATCTACTACGAATACGTCAAAAACTATCGTGTTGTTGGCGTTGCCACAATTGAAAAACAAAGTTCTTGTGAAAAAACCTTTTATGAGATAATAACTAATAAGCACTTAAGTCTACTTAAAAAAATTCTCTTTGTCACTATTTGAATCCTTAAATATTATTGCAGTTACTTGAAATTTTTAGTGGTCACAATCATACGTAAACCAAGAAGAGGTCTTCGCAGTAGCATAAAAACTTCAGAAAAGAATGTTCTTAAGTAGAGCTAAGCGCTAATTAATTATTGCCACAGATACAAAATAATCACTTAACGAGAAGTTAAAGTATGTTGGGTTGTGTTTACTTTAAAAATTTTCATCGAATAAATGTTGTTGTATGCAAATATTTTTAACAGCGATACTCAAAGCCAAGTTAAATATTTTTTTTAATTAGACCGAAAGAAAAAAATCAACAAAATAGTTCCTTAAAGAAGAGTCCCACCAACTTTTTGGCTGTTCAGCTGTTTTCGTGAAACATGTTACTGTTGAACATGTTTGGTCTATAATTTAAGTATCAATCGACTTAGAAAAGAAAACGCTTGCAGATTATTGAAGTGTATTATCAAAATTCATGTTCTCATTTCTGATTGAATGAATACGAGGACAAGCAAAATTGCTATATTTAGTAGGAAGAACAGCCAGAAACATTGTAACAACGGCCAACGCATTCCGAAAAATTTACTGTTTGGTGTGGATTATACGCCGGTGCCAAAATTTTTCATAGGCATCGACGGTAAGAACGTTACTACGAATGGAGAGCCCTTTTTTTTGCCAAAACTGGAAAGCTGGTTTGGCTGACATGCGGTTTCAACAATACGGTGCTACATCCCACACAGCACGCGAAACAACGTCAGAATTGAGGTGTGAGTTTGGTTAACATTTTGTTTCACCTTCAAAACCTGTCAATTGGCCGCGTAGATCATGCTATTTTATGCTCTTAGTGGGGCTATGCTAAGGCTCATGTCTATAGTGGCAAACCCCATTAGGATTTTTTGATAAGGCCAGCACTGTGCTGGAACAGGGAAGGAGGCGATGAAGAGAGATGAGAACGTAAAAATTTTTTTAGCTATTTTAACCTTTTACTTCGCCAGCTAGTTTATACTACAGGGCCGACAGAGTTCAGTGACCAGTGCTATGCTTTCGTCACTGAAACGGCCAACAACAACTAACACAACCATGCACCAAATACTGAAGAATTGGACACCACATTCATGACTGAGCGCAAAGTCGATCTCGGAATTCTTGGCCTCTTACACTAGTGTTTAATATTTCAGCCAACAGTACCCTCGTTTGACAAGTATAAAATAATTTGCACTCGCGTGTCATTGTAAAACATCGCCGCACATTTATTTTTCAAAGCGAAATATGAAAATTGAATTCTTTAAAAACATAATTCAATACTATTTAATTTGGAATAAAATTTTACATTATTTAAGTGGACAAAACTATTTTATATTTACACTAATCGGCATGGTAGGATGCTGAATAGTGGGGAGTTTGTGATTTCAATTCCCATGCGATCTATTTTATGCCTTAACTATGCGAGACTTTTGTGATATACTTGAGCACATCGCAATTAGTCCAGTGACCTCGCCTATGCCTACAGCGTTTCTGAATAACTAGTCAATTTAACAAACTTTTCTAACGTCTGACTGCAACATAATCTTTTAAGACACACGAAAAAAAACTGTATTGTATTAAATTCATTTCCTCAAACGAAACTATCAACTGGCAGTATACGACATGTACAATTTGTATTTAAAATATTTAATAACGAAATCAATAATCACGTTATTGCAACAATTATATGATGCACATTATGTTACACAACTAAGCGAAATTTTATAGAAATTTTTGTTTAGTGCGATAGATCAGTTAAAATTCATTTAATTTAATCCAGTAAAGCCTGTTTAGTTACAAGTACATACCAAATAAAAATGATTTTTCAAAGTATATAAAACGTTTGATAGTTAAGCAAACAAAGTAATAATTGCCTTTCTTCAGTAAAAAAAAACTTTCTAAAAAACTATCTATTGCATCTACACATGAACTCAAACGTAAAACTTTAAACCTGTTGGATAAATTCGTCACTTGATTGCAAAAGGAAACCGGATTCGAATCATCTGTTCATTCCTCAAAAACAAAATAAAAACGCGCAGTTTATGTAATAAATTTAGGTGATAATCGCAAAAATATACTTTCAATTCAAAAATTTTTAATTTAAAATTTTTTTAAAGTAATTATTAGCTCTTTTCTTAAAATGGCATAACATGTTTGGTGCTTATTTTTTTGCTTTAAATATCGTTTTTAAAAAATAAAGGACACATACAACCACTTTTCTTCAGTCGATGTTTTTGAATTTAGCACTTGATATTTATTTGAAGTTTATATTATATATTTTCCACTCATAAAACAAACTGTATCCGTTAAAAGGTAGCGAACAGTTTGAAAGCACGTCTACAACTAAAGTAAAAGTTGGTAGTTGGCAGTAGTTGTTCTCTACAACTCGACTCACAATCTGAAGCACCTTGTTCACTAAACGTGATTTATAATAAAAACAGAAACCAAAGTTTACATTTTTTGTTACTGTAGTAGCTGAAGATACTTGGTTAATTGTACTTAAAAAAAACGCCCGCAATGTTTTGTACTCTTTACAAATACTGTAAGCAATTCAGAGAGTTTGAATACAATAAACCATGTTAGGCATGCGCAATGCTCAAAAGCTGCAGATTTTATGAATGTATGCATATTGACACAAAGATGGCTATTCGAATTCGAAACACATAATAGAAGCTTAATAGACCTGCAAATGATGTAGGCAAGTGCCCAAAGCTGTCAGTAAATGCACCTACTACCAGTGACGGATACGATTTGGAACTCCAAAATTTTAGAATCGAAAAACCGCCCGAAGAAGACATTTTGTGCCGGAAGTAAGATTGAATTGACACCAGATTGAAGAGGGCACCCATGAAAAGTCGGCGTCAGGCGACGATTGAGGAGATAAAAGCTGAATCGCTCAAGGGCATACAAAAAAAATTTAAAATCAGAGATGCTTTCAGGATTGGAAAAAATTTTTGGCACAAGACAGGGTCTAGACCAGTGGTGTTCAGCCCATAGAACAATTGTTTAAAAATTTACACACATTTGTTATGCTCTTATAAAAATGTTCATTCAAGCGATGAGAACACATGCGGATGGTCACTGTCATTTTATATCAGAAATTTATTAAGCATTGTTGTTGCTTCTTGTTGGACGAAGCATAGCAAACACAAGCGATTCAATTACTATTGAACGCGAAAACTAAAGTCGAAATTGAATAAAAGCATACACGTTCACGAAATGAAACATGAAACGTATTTTATGATAAATTACTCTTTTCATAACATTCAATGCCTTTTATGTTACAAAACATTTAAAATATTTATCATTCTTTTCCACTACTTACTTATGTGAACAAATTTTTTCAGACATGAAAAAGTATTGTTTCAAGCAGCGAAATAAAATAACTTCTTTGAATTTAAAAAATAGATTACTAAGTCGCAATTGTCATGCAAGTATTAACATGGAATGTTTAATTTAAAATTTTCAAAGCGATTTTAAAAATTATAATGAGGAATGACACAAGTTTTAATCTTACATAAAAAACTCTTTTAAATAGATTAATTTTTGTTTTTTCTCAACATAAATGTTCTATTTTTTGATATTGATAACTGCTATTTACGGTCCCCGGTATTTTTTTTAAATTAAAATTGCATTCACTTAATAAGTTCTTTATATATGGCAAAAACTCTGTCTTTTTTTCTTATTTTAAACGTTTGCCATTATGTTTGCTGTGCAAAATATCTCACCAATACATCATCACTTTTATTTTTGAACATCACTGGTCTAGACCAGGGGTCCTCAATGGGAGAAAATATTTAAGTATAATGTATTTGTGAATTTTTCATGTGTTAGTGACTGTTTTTTTAAGCAAGAGCGTACAAATAATGTTGCCAGACGACGTCATTTTTTCGACTTTTTATGCCAAAAATAAAATGACATGAAATATTTAAATAAAGTTTTCATTAATATGTATTTCTTACATTTAATTATTACAGGCGAACTTCCTTATAGTGAATAAATTATACACTCCACGCAATATTTGTAAGGCTAAAATTATTTTAAATTTTTTTCCGAATCTATTAATGTACATAATGTTGGAATATTTTGACTTATGTATATATTGCCATTTTATCTGACATAAAAATATTGTGTTCCGTTATTTCTGTTTATAAATAACGTGATTTAAATATTAAATTTGAACTAAATATTTAAAAGACCAAGTCCAGGAAATTATAATAGAGGAGTAAAAAAATCTAAATATGTATGTGGAATAAAAACATTTTGCTTCTTACTTTTAATTAAGAGAAAAAACATATTTTATAAAAAAAGACTTACAAATCAAAAAATTTGCTTTCAAGCCAATTCATCTATTAAAATGTTTGTAATTTTGAAAAAATTCTATATAAGGACGCTACTAGACGTTGAAACTCGTACTTCTAGCAATATAATTCGTAAAATATTAGTAATATGTATGTGATAGCTACATTAGAGAAGCTAATTAAAAAATCTAAATAATAATAATCGACAATGTAACTTCTGAGATATAGAGCCTCGGAAAAAGAGCCTTATGTACCCTCTTCTCCCCATAAAACTTTTTGCAATAAAAAAATTTATAGGAACAAATATATTAAACAGAAGCAATTTCTTATTTTACGTATACTTCAAATTGAACTTACTCATTGTTTTTAAATATTTTTGTCAAAATAACACCGTTTTATATGAAAAATTGAAAGCATTTTTTAATTCTGTAGAAATGTTGAGGTATTTTTCATAAAACTACCGTAATAATTTCACATTAACGATTTGAAAAAGTAATATGAAGATTTTGATGTTTTTTCTCCAAAATTTGGCGATATTGCATCTACTTTGTCTGGCAACTATGTGAACAAGAAAGAACATTTAAAGGTGTTGCCGTTGATCACAAAATCAAATTGATAATAATATAAGAAGGCAAACTTAGTTTTCACTTTTATAAATTTGTGAAATTGATTTTTTGTTTCTATAGCCTATATTCTATTCACAATTTCGACCGAAATGTTGTCAAAGACCATATAAAAAATATTTAGTCGAAATAAGCGTGACAAAATTTGGAAAACTAGTTTAATATGAAAAACACGTGAAATCTTTCTGAACACAAATAAATATTTTTCGAAAATTTAAACAGAGTACTAGCCTTAAGGAAAACAAGAAATTTATAATTTTTATTTGTCAATTTTTTCAAATGAAATAATTAATGTTGCTAAACATTTTTCGAAAATTCAAACAGAGTACTGGCCTTATCGCTGTGAGCCCTTGTATGTAGTATAATTTTTTGGCCTCCTAAGCGCACACAAAAATTTAATTTAATGGACTGTTAAAGTTCGACGAGGCAAGTCGCATGTTTTTTATGAAAAAAAAATTTACTGCAAAATTAAACAAAGTTTGTATTTGTGCATACATATAACTTTAGAAAATTGCAAAATGTGGGACAAAGAGTGGGAAAATTCTTTTTTGTTTTCTCTTAGTATAACATTTTGCTGCATAAAATAAACTATGAGCCACTGTATATACATATTTGGGAAATTATGAAATATAAATAAATAGAATTTTCTAAAATATGATAAGAAAATTCGGAAATAAAACTGTAAATGGTGTAAAGATAATGCACCAAAAATTTTAAAATACTCGTGCAACTGAGTAAATAACATTTCTTTCGATTTAAAAAAAAAGTTCCTCTGTAGAAAATTTTCATAAGGCTTATATTAAAATATTATATTATAGACAATACTATCTTCCAATGGAGATATAAAATATTATAAAACCATTTTTGTATCATACAAAATTACTAAAAATCATAATATATGTAAATTCATCCATCCAAGAATACAAAAAATCGAACGATGGCAACGCGGGTTGAAAATTTAGTCATGCATTTGTTGTTGTCTATGAATAAAATTTTTATTTTCTCTTCTCTCATTGATGTGAATTTCGTTACTGTTCGTGTTGCGTATGTGAATACGTGTAGAAAATCCGATTGGCACTCGTATCTGGAGTGTAATGGCTGAGGAGCCCTGTTTTAAACAACATTAATAGTATTGCGTTTTACAATTGCTTAACGGACTTTTGTTCTGATTTTCAATGGAAATTCATTTCTGTACCATTTTTTGGTAAGTACAAATTTGGTTAACACTTTTGATCCAAATTTTTCAATTAGGTCTCGCCCTTCTTTTTCTGACCATTTTCCACTACTTTTTCAATTAAAATTTATGAATTTGTTTTAAGACAACCTCGTGTTTATACGTCATTCAGAAATACTAATTGGAATGCTTTCAGAAATGAGGTTGCATCAGAAATAAATTTAAATTTTTCTCCTTCGATTGTGAACTTATCGAATTTAGAAATTGATAGTTTTGTCGACAAGTTCACTTCTATAGTGAATCACGTTAATCATTGTGAAAGAATAAACGTTATGAATAAGCACGTTATAATTTCGGATAAAGTTAGAAACTTATATAAATTAAAGAATGCATGGCAAAAAGATTTAAGGAAACTTTTTAGAAGGGCTTTAGATAGAACACATCCAAATTACATTCTTCTTTCCAAACAAATTCAGTTGATTAAAATTATTTTTAAGAACAGGTTTAAATTGAACAGGCTGAAATTTTCAAAACGCGTCTCGCAAATATCAAACCTGGGTCAACAGCTTATAAAAAAACTAAAAATATTTTATAAATGAAATTTATTTGTTGGTGGTTAAGCAATGTCTATACGCATTTCATTGGTGCTTTACCAAATCGTCAGCAGACTTTATCCACAGTTTTGAAAAGTTAAAAACCTCTTATCTTATGCATATACTTCCGAAAACCATCTGAGAATTCACAACTTGTAAATTACAAACTATTTTCAAAAATAACAACAGAACAAGAACATAGGCTTGCAACTCATACAAAACTAAACCAACAAATAAAGTATGTTCGATATGAATCTATTTTATATTTTATCTTTTATCTAACTTAGCAAAACTTTTTGAAAACATTATTAGAATTAGAATGGATAACAATTTGGAAACTTCATGTATTCCAGATTATCAATTTGGTTTTAAAAATGTTATTCAACAAATCATGCGCTGCTTAAATTTCGGGATGATGTTGTGAATAATTTGCGGGAAAAACGTTGTACAATAGCAATTTCTCCTGATGTAGAGAAGGCTTTCGACAGCATTTGTCATGATGGCTTAAATTTTATGATGATTGGTTTTAGTCCTCACCTACCTTATTAAACTTAATCGCTGTTTTTTTAACGGACAGAAAGTTCTGTGTTCAATTACACATTAGTCCAATTCACAATACTGTGCAAATGGTCTTGCATTATAGCATTTGCAAATTGAGAGAGTATTTGAGAGCATTTTCAATGTATTTTGTTGGTGTAGGGTACAATTATTTTGCAAATGCAATGATGCACGACCATTTGCACAAGATTGTGAATAGGGCTATAGTATTTATATAAAAAAGAATGGACTTAAAAGCTAAGCTAAGCGAGTTGCAAAATTATATGTGTGTGGAAAATCATAAATAAACATGTAATATAAATGTGGTGCCAAAATAGAGCCTTGAGGCTCACCACAAATAATATTACCATAGGCTGATACATCATTAGCTCTATTCACAATCTTGTGCAAATGGTCGTGAATCATTGCATTTGCAAAATAATTGTACTCTACACCAACAAAATACATTGAAAATGCTCTCAAATACTCTCTCAATTTGCAAATGCTATAATGCAAGACCATTTGCACAGTATTGTGAATTGGACTAATGTGTAATTGAACACAGAACTTTCTGTCCGTTAAAAAAACAGCGATTAAGTTTAATAAGGTAGGTGAGGACTAAAACCAATCATCATAAAATTTAAGCCATCATGACAAATGCTGTCGAAAGCCTTCTCTACATCAGGATAAATTGCTATTGTACAACGTTTTTCCCGCAAATTATTCACAACATCATCCCGAAATTTAAGCAGCGCATGATTTGTTGAATAACATTTTTAAAACCAAATTGATAATCTGGAATACATGAAGTTTCCAAATTGTTATCCATTCTAATTCTAATAATGTTTTCAAAAAGTTTTGCTAAGTTAGATAAAAGATAAAATATAAAATAGATTCATATCGAACATACTTTATTTGTTGGTTTAGTTTTGTATGAGTTGCAAGCCTATGTTCTTGTTCTGTTGTTATTTTTGAAAATAGTTTGTAATTTACAAGTTGTGAATTCTCAGATGGTTTTCGGAAGTATATGCATAATATAAGAGGTTTTTAACTTTTCAAAACTGTGGATAAAGTCTGCTGACGATTTGGTAAAGCACCAATGAAATGCGTATAGACATTGCTTAACCACCAACAAATAAATTTCATTTATAAAATATTTTTAGTTTTTTTATAAGCTGTTGACCCAGGTTTGATATTTGCGAGACGCGTTTTGAAAATTTCAGCCTGTTCAATTTAAACCTGTTCTTAAAAATAATTTTAATCAACTGAATTTGTTTGGAAAGAAGAATGTAATTTGGATATGTTCTATCTAAAGTCCTTCTAAAAAGTTTCCTTAAATCTTTTTGCCATGCATTCTTTAATTTATATAAGTTTCTAACTTTATCCGAAATTATAACGTGCTTATTCATAACGTTTATTCTTTCACAATGATTAACGTGATTCACTATAGAAGTGAACTTGTCGACAAAACTATCAATTTCTAAATTCGATAAGTTCACAATCGAAGGAGAAAAATTTAAATTTATTTCTGATGCAACCTCATTTCTGAAAGCATTCCAATTAGTATTTCTGAATGACGTATAAACACGAGGTTGTCTTAAAACAAATTCATAAATTTTAATTGAAAAAGTAGTGGAAAATGGTCAGAAAAAGAAGGGCGAGACCTAATTGAAAAATTTGGATCAAAAGTGTTAACCAAATTTGTACTTACCAAAAAATGGTACAGAAATTAATTTCCATTGAAAATCAGAACAAAAGTCCGTTAAGCAATTGTAAAACGCAATCTATTAATGTTGTTTAAAACAGGGCTCCTCAGCCATTACACTCCAGATACGAGTGCCAATCGGATTTTCTACACGTATTCACATACGCAACACGAACAGTAACGAAATTCACATCAATGAGAGAAGAGAAAATAAAATTTTTATTCATAGACAACACAAATGTATGACTAAATTTTCAACCCGCGTTGCCATCGTTCGATTTTTTGTATTCTTGGATGGATGAATTTATATATATTATGATTTTTAGTAATTTTGTATGATACAAAAATGGTTTTATAATATTTTATATCTCGATTGGAAGATAGTATTGTCTATAATAGAATATTTTAATATAAGCCTTATGAAAATTTTCTACGGAGGAACTTTTTTTTTAAATCGAAAGAAATGTTATACTCAGTTGCTCATTCTTTTTATTATCTGATGGCACACCATACACTCAGCTTCATTTGTTATACTAAGAGAAAACAAAAAAGAATTTTCCCACTCTTTGTCCCACATTTTGCAATTTTCTAAAGTTATATGTATGCACAAATACAAACTTTGTTTAATTTTGCAGTAAATTTTTTTTTCATAAAAAACATGCGACTTGCCTCGTCGAACTTTAACAGTCCATTAAATTAAATTTTTGTGTGCGCTTAGGAGGCCAAAAAATTATACTACATACAAGGGCTCACAGCGATAAGGCCGGTACTCTGTTTGAATTTTCGAAAAATGTTTAGCAACATTAATTATTTCATTTGAAAAAATTGACAAATAAAAATTATAAATTTCTTGTTTTCCTTAAGGCTAGTACTCTGTTTAAATTTTCGAAAAATATTTATTTGTGTTCAGAAAGATTTCACGTGTTTTTCATATTAAACTAGTTTTCAATATTTTGTCACGCTTATTTCGACTAAATATTTTTTATATGGGCTTTGACAACATTTCGGTCGAAATTGTGAATAGAATATAGGCTATAGAAACAAAAATCAATTTCACAAATTTATAAAAGTGAAAACTAAGTTTGCCTTCTTATATTATTATCAATTTGATTTTGTGATCAACGGCAACACCTTTAAATGTTCTTTCTTGTTCACATAGTTGCCAGACAAAATAGATGCAATATCGCCAAATTGTGGAGAAAAAACATTAAAATCTTCATATTACTTTTTCAAATCGTTAATGTGAAATTATTACGGTAGTGTTATGAAAAATACCTCAACATTTCTACAGAATTAAAAAATGCTTTCAATTTTTCATATAAAACGGTGTTATTTTGACAAAAATATTTAAAAACAATGAGTAAGTTCAATTTGAAGTATATGTAAAATAAGAAATTGCTGCTGTTTAATATTTTTGTTCCTATAAATTTTCGTATTGCAAAAAGTTTTATGGGGAGAAGAGGGTATATAAGGCTCTTTTTTCCGAGGCTCTATATCTCAGAAGTTACATTGCCGATTATTATTATTTAGATTTTTTAATTAGCTTCTTTAATGTAGCTATCACATATTACTAATATTTTACGAATTATATTGCTAGAAGTACGAGTTTCAACGTCTAGTAGCGTCCTTATATAGAATTTTTTCAAAATTACAAACATTTTCATTGACTTGAAATCAAATTTTTTGATTTGTAAGTCTTTTTTTATAAAATATGTTTTTTTTTCTTAATTAAAAGTAAGAAGCAAAATGTTTTGATTCCGCATACATATTTAGATTTTTTTACTCCTCTATTATAATTTCCTGGACTTGGTCTTTCGTTCAAATTTAATATTTAAATAACGTTATTTTTAAACAGAAATAACGGAACACAATATTTTTATGTCAGATAAAATGGCAATATATAAGCCAAAATATTCCAACATCATGTACATTAATAAATTCGGAAAAAAATTTAAAATAATTTAAAGTATTAATAAATAATTAAAGATCCTTGACCTTTATTCTAACCATTCTTTGGAAGGCTTTTTTAGAGCCGTTGTTTTGGAAGCCATTCCGTAGCTCCGACGACAGAAACAACAGCGGATAAATAAAAACGGTGTAAGAAGTATGGAATTTCTCAACTGATGAAGGCATTCGCGTGAAAATTCTAATTATTGCAGAGACGTCAGACTTTCAGGGTGGTATTTTTAGCTGGGCCAATGAATGTTGGATACTCCGTGCGTGTGTGTAGAAACTTTGTGGGACTTGTAACTTTCGTAGAGTTGTGCTTTTTAGCTCAGCTCAGTTTACTGAGCTAGTTCATTTAATAGCTCAGTAGCTCAGTAATAATGATACACCACGGGGAATTAAAGACGTTGTAACCATATTTATAAAAGATGGCAAAAACGATAAAAATAATTTCGTGGAGTTTCAGAGACAAATATAATCCAATATTGCCTTTAATATATTTAAAATCTATCAATAATGCGACTTTTTGAAGAGGTGGACTATGAACTAAATATACATATAAATATATATATATATATATATATATATATATATGTATATATATAAATATATATATATATATATATATATATACATATATATGTATATATACATATATACATATATATATATATATATATATATATATATATATATATATATATATATATACATACATATATATAAATATACATATATATATATATATATATATTTATATTTAAAAAAAATATATATATATATATATATATATATATATATATATATATATATGTATATATGTATATAAATATGTATGTATATATATACAAATGTATAGATACATATATATATATATATATATATATATATATATATATATAAATATATATATATATATATATATATATATATATGTATATAAATATGTATATATACAAATATATAGATATATATACTATATATATATATATATATATATATATATATATGTATATATATATATATATATATGTATATATATATGTATATATATATATATATATATATATATATATACATACATATATATTCATATATATATATATATATATATATATATATATATATATATATATATATATATTTATATATATACATGAATATGTATATATATATATATATATATATATATATTTATATATATATATATATATATATATATATATATATATATATACATATATATATATATATATGCATATATGTATATATATGTATATATATATATATATATATATATATATATATATATGTTTTTTGCTTTTATTGACCTTTTCTTATATATGTATTTTAGAATGATTGAAAAAATTTATATATATATATATATATATATATATATATATATGTATATATATATATATATATATATATATACATATATATTCATATATATATATATATATATATATATATATATACATGAATATGTATATATATATATATATATATATATATATATATATTTATATATATATATATATATATATATATATATATATATGTATTTTATTGACCTTTTCTTATATATGTATTTTAGAATGATTGAGCTCGAGGTCGTTTTTGTAAAAATCGTTATAATTTTTCTATTTTATTCGATATTTCGTCAACAATTTGTTGACATCATCAGGAATAACAATCGAAAATTAAAATTTTCTGTATAAATTGGTTTTGAAATATGACAAAAATTTTTTCGAATATATCTATGTTTTCAAAAATATTAACATAAAAACAAAAGCATATATACAGGCTTATATATATTTATACATGTATACATCAATACATGAACGTATACATATATGCATACATGAGAGAGATACAAACACATATGCATGTACATACACATATGCACATACACACATATATATGAATACATATATATAAATAACTAACATAATTACAAATTAATATATTAACATATATACAAATTTACATACATATGTATACAACTAAACATTTACAATATTTAAACTATTCAATCAACATTACAACAAGGACAAGAATTGATTACAGAATAGTGTATATAAATAACATATAAAAATAATGATATGATATAAATATATATACACATGCGCATGCAGACACATACACACATATACATATACACATATACATGTATACACGCATACACACACATACATACATACACATATATACATACATACATACATAGGAATAAATTCTTTAACCAATTAACATAAATAAACAAAATTTTTTTTTTTTTTTTTTTTTTTATATAAAAAATTCAAATTTTACTAACTAAATACCTATAATTCTGTGCTAATTTTTCTGTGTCTGCCTTAAAATTTATTCTTTGTGATAAAGGTGTGCGAATTATTTCTAACATTTCTAACATTAAGCGCCGATTATAATTGTTATCTGTGTTTAATATTGAAACATTTTCAAAATCTGCAAAATGATATAATTCAGAACTATGAGAACATAAAGCAGTTTTTTGTGAATTCATGTGTCTATATTTTTGATCTGACTTATGACCTGTTATCCTAGTCTTTAATTTATTTTTAGTTGTACCAATATATATCTTATTACAATTTTCCTGACTATTCCCCTTGCAAGGTATTTTATAAATTACATTAGACCTATCCCACTTATCAATCCTATCTTTTGTTTTGCTAAATAGTCTTTTCATTGTATTATATGTCTTGTGAGCTATTCTATATTTCTCTGAATCGTAAATTTTAGATTTTACTAATCTTTCTGATATTCCAGATATATAAGTCAATGACTTATATGTCTTTTGCTGTGTAGTATTATTTATATTACCATTACCATTATTATTATTGTTGTTATTATTATTATTATTATTATTATTATTATTATTATTATTATTATTATTTGTATTGTTGTTAATATTGTTGTTATTATTATTATTGTTATTTGTTCTTCTATCTCTATATTGATATATTAATTTAATTATTAAACTCTTTGGGAAATTATTATATTCTAAAATGTCTTTAATTTTATTTATATTATTTTTATGAAATACCTTATCACTAATATTTAAAACTCTTTCTATGAAATTCCTAGCCGTATTGATAATAATATGTCTTCTATGCTTAGAATAATAATTAATCATTCTGCCTGAGGCTGTAGGTTTCTGGTACCAATTTATTAATAATCTATTTCCTTTTCTAATAATTAATGTGTCTAAGTAAGGAAGTTTATTATCAAACTCTTTCTCAATAGTAAACTTTATATTAGAATTAAATTTGTTTAGTTCTGTTAACATATCATCAATTCCAGATGTAGGAATAATGCAAAACAAATCATCTACATATTTTGTCATTATTCTGGGTTTAAGATCAACTTTTTGAATTGCTCTATGTAATAATTCTTCCATTACAATATCTGCTATAATTGGTGATGCTGGTGATCCCATTGGAAGACCTTTTTGTTGTATATATATTTTGTTATTATATTGGAAATATCTATTATCATCTATACAAAATTTTAACATACGTAAAAATAAAGTTTTATTTATGTTAGTATATACTTTGATTGTATCCCATTTTTCTTTTATTGTATTTATTGCAAAAGATATAGGTATACTAGGAAATAGAGAAACCACATCAAAAGAAATTAAACTCTCATTATTAGATATATTCTGATCTCTGATTCTATCTACAAATTCCATTGAATTTTTAATGTTAAAAGTAGAATCTTTCGTAATATTTTTTAAAATATTTGTAATAAATCTGCACAATTCATATGAAGGAGAGTTAATAAAAGAACATATGGGTCTCAATGGAAAATTCTCCTTATGTATCTTTGGTAATCCATATAAACGAGGAGCTACCGAAATATTTGTCTTAAGTTTATTCTTTTCACAACAATTGATAATATGTTTTTTAAACAAATCCTCAACTATTTCATTGTTGATCTTTTGAAATTTGGTCGTAGGGTCTCTATTAATTATATTATAATTAGTTCGATCTCCTAGAATATTATTCATCCTAGAATCATAATCATGTTTATTAATCGCTACAGTAGCATTACCTTTATCTGCATCTATAATAAGTATATCATTATTTTTTTTAAAGCTGATCTTTTCTTAAAGAAAAAATGAGTAACCTAAATTAAAGCGTTAACGTTGTCCCATAATCAGTAATGTTTACTCACTTTGATTAATAAAAACTCTAATTAGAAATAAGAAATAGAGATGAACACGCTAAATTGACCTAAAAGTAGCTAAATTTACATCACTTAACACTTCAACAAAATAAACAAGAGAGCTTTTGCAACAAACTTCACTTCTTTACGCTCTGTCAAAATTGGATTTTCCAATTGCAAAACGTTGACGCCGCGTTATTTCGGTTGGTCTCATACATTTTGTAAGGGCATGAGAAATTTTGACAGCCAGACAACGCTTTGCGTCGTAATTTAGGTTGGTCTGTAAGCACTACATTGCGTTGCGCTTTGCGTCGTAATTTACGTTGGACTGTAACTTCTCTTCTTATTTTCTTTTGTCCCTATACCGGCAGTTTACATAGGTAGTTGTAGTTTTTTCTTAAGTGTTACTACATGAACTTGGTACTTTTAATATGTTGGTAAGATAAGTCTTCCAAAGGTAAGTTTTGCTTTAAATCAGATATAGGCATTGTGGGTGAGCGCACTTCAAATGTATATAAATTCGCTCTTGAGAGTCACACGTATTTGTAGTTACTCACTAATCACAAAAATTGTGATTCACAATTCAGTCTATCACAAGCTTCCAACCAAGACGGTTGTTTGAGCGCTTGTTGAAAATAATTATTTAAGGGTGGGGAGAACGCCCGTTTGTTTACAAAATTGTGAGAGACATACACAAACTCCAAATGTTGATGTGTTTGTGCCTATGTCTGCTTTAAATTAATTTATATTTTCTTAAGCTTATAGTACATGGCATGTAAAAAGCCACATGCGCATGTGGCTCTGACGAAAATTTGACGTCACAATAAGATACATTGGCCACATATCGTGTACTTGCAGTTTTTGTGACACTCACATGCAATACACATTTGTATGTGTACTACATGTACCTTTGTTGACACATGCAAGCATGTGTATTTTTGACATGCGTTCACAAATTCGAATTATGGCATATGCAATATTTTTACATGCGCATGTGGCTGTCACAAATATGTAGGGACAAAAATTTTCGATGTAACATTTTTCAAGAGCATGTGGACATTGGCAGCGTTACCAGTGTCTTGTTTCTCCTATACGAATTTTATGAAGGCTGAATGTAACGTGTAATGTAATAATAATTAGCATTAATTTAAAATATGTAATTCCATAAACTTGTATTCATAAGCCATGGTAATAAAATCGTACTGACTTTACATTATTACACTAAATCGTATAAAAAAAATAAGTTGCTTTTGATATTGTATTTTTATACCCTCCAAAAAATAATTTGGAGGGTATATTCACTTTGTCATTCCGTTTGTAACGCATCGAAATATCCATCTCAGACCCCATAAAGTATATATATTCTTGATCAGTGATGAAATCTAAGACGAACTGAGCATGTCCGTCCGTCCGTCCGTCCGTCCGTCTGTGGAAATCACGATACAGTCCAAACGAAAAGAGCTAGACTCCTGAAATTTGGCATAAATATATTTTAAAACTTAGAGCAGGTTAAGTTCGAAGATGGGCTAAATCGGGCAAGGGGGAAAAAAGTTCCCCTAAGAGGAACTAAACCAACCCAGAAAAAACAACGTAATTTTTTAAGTTTTTTGGTTATTTTGTTAAGCAAATGATATATTTTTATGTCAAATACGGTCCAACGCCTTAAACTTGGAGCCATTAAATAAAATAAAAATATTTTTTGACCCCGCCCACTTCAGTGGGCGTTATTATAGGCAAAAATAGCATAAAAATTTAACAAATTGTTTTACTTAAGCCTACATTCCTTAAAAATAACACTTTTAAGCTTTAATGACGAAGCTGAAACGAAACCTGGTACTACTCTGCCCTACCCCCTCCTTCGCCCGCTAAATGACCCTACCAAAAAAAAAAAATTTTTTTTAAAATTTGTATATAATCATCCCAAGCATTTATCTTTAGAGTTTTATGACTGCCGATTTCTGCCCTACCCCCCCCCCCCCCCCTCTTCCTTTGCCACCAAAATGACCCAACCAAAAAAAAATTTTTTTTTTAAATTTTGTATATAATCATCCCAATCATTTATCTTTAGAGTTTTATAACTGCCGATTTCTGCCCTACCCCCTCCCCCCCTTCTTCCTTTGCCCCCTAAATGACCCTACCAAAAAAATTTTTTTTTTTAAATTTTGTATATAATCATCCCAAGCATTTATCTTTAGAGTTTTATGACTGCCGATTTCTGCCCTACCCGCCCCCCCCCTTCTTCCTTTGCCCCCTAAATGACCCTACCAAAAAAAAAATTTTTTTTTTAAATTTTGTATATAATAATCCCAAGCATTTATCTTTAGAGTTTTATGACTGCCGATTTCTGCCCTACCCCCCCCCCCCCTCTTCCTTTGCCGCCAAAATGATCCTACCAAAAAAAATTTTTTTTTAAATTTTTTATATAATCATCCCAAGCATTTATCTTTAGAGTTTTATAACTGCCGATTTCTGCCCTACCCCCTCCCCCCCTTCTTCCTTTGCCCCCTAAATGACCCTACCAAAAAAAATTTTTTTTTTTAAATTTTGTATATAATCATCCCAAGCATTTATCTTTAGAGTTTTATGACTGCCTGTTGCTGCCCTACCCGCTCCTCCTCCTTTGCCCGTTAAATGACCCTATTAAAAATAAATATACATTTTTTTTATTTTGTGTATAATCATCCCAAGCATTTATTTTTACAGTTTTATGTGTATCTGTTTCTGCCCTACCCCCTCTCCCCCTTTGCCCTCTACATGACCTTATCAAAAAAAAGAAATTTTAATTTTGTATATAATTATCCCAAGCATTTATTTTTAGAGTTTTATGACAAAGGTGAAATGTTTCCCCCACAGCCCTTGCCAGAGCGACCCCGCCAAAATACAGTTTTTATAGCCTCCAAAGAGAATTGTGATGAAGTCAAAGACGGTCTAGCAATGCCCATACGTTCGTCTGTGGAAAACATGATATTGTATATTTTTGAACTCCGCCCCCTTTAGTGGGCGTTGACGTACGATATTATATAAAGGAACTCTGTCCCACCAAGTTAAACATTTCAAATTCACTTACTAAATATTTGGAGGGTATTTAAGATTCGACCCGGTCGAATATAACGTTTTTACTTGTTATTGCTACACTGCGCATACAGATTAGCTTGTTGTCCAAAACAACGCGTAAGTAATTTGGAAATATGTGATTCTTTGCTACATCTATTTGTACAAAACTTTCCTATAGTGTTCGGCAAAAACAGTGTTTCGTACAATGTTCACAGTCTGCTTCATTTAAAAGAGACAATATCTTACTCTGGTGATCCCACTATGTGCTCAGCTTATGGTTTTGAAAACTATCTCCAAAAAATAAAAAAAGGTGTCAAAAGTCCAGTAAATATTTTACAGCAAATACAAAGGCAAATATTTGAAACAGAATTTGTTGCATTTCAAAATCATGAAGGTTTAACAAAAAAGAGAAATGGTACTATTATTTATTATTTTCAAGGAGCTTCAATAAGTACAAATACACCTGATAATTTTTGTTATTTAAAAAACAATCAGCCTGTACAAATTTTATCTCTGAGATTTGATGAAAAAAATTATTTTATTGGCCGAAAGCTAAAAAATTTAAGAAATTACTTTCTAGAGCCCTGTGAATCAATTACTTTGGGTATTTTTATACCCTCCAAAAAAGAATTTGGAGGGTATATTCACTTTGTCATTCCGTTTGTAACGCATCGAAATATCCATCTCAGACCCCATAAAGTATATATATTCTTGATCAGTGATGAAATCTAAGACGAACTGAGCATGTCCGTCCGTCCGTCCGTCTGTGGAAATCACGATACAGTCCAAACGAAAAGAGCTAGACTCCTGAAATTTGGCATAAATATATTTTAAAACTTAGAGCAGGTTAAGTTCGAAGATGGGCTAAATCGGGCAAGGGGGAAAAAAGTTCCCCTAAGAAGAACTAAACCAACCCAGAAAAAACAACGTAATTTTTAAAGTTTTTTGGTTATTTTGTTAAGCAAATGATATATTTTTATGTCAAATACGGTCCAACGCCTTAAACTTGGAGCCATTAAATAAAATAAAAATATTTTTTGACCCCGCCCACTTCAGTGGGCGTTATTATAGGCAAAAATAGCATAAAAATTTAACAAATTGTTTTACTTAAGCCTACATTCCTTAAAAATAACACTTTTAAGCTTTAATGACGAAGCTGAAACGAAACCTGGTACTACTCTGCCCTACCCCCTCCTTCGCCCCCTAAATGACCCTACCAAAAAAAATAAATTTTTTTTAAATTTTGTATATAATCATCCCAAGCATTTATTTTTAGAGTTTTATGACTGCCGATTTCTGCCCTACCTCCCCCCCCCCGCCCCCCCCTCTTCCTTTGCCACCAAAATGACCCAACCAAAAAAAAATTTTTTTTTTAAATTTTGTATATAATCATCCCAAGCATTTATCTTTAGAGTTTTATGACTGCCTGTTGCTGCCCTACCCGCTCCTCCTCCTTTGCCCGTTAAATGACCCTATTAAAAATAAATATACATTTTTTGTTATTTTGTGTATAATCATCCCAAGCATTTATTTTTACAGTTTTATGTGTATCTGTTTCTGCCCTACCCCCTCTCCCCCTTTGCCCTCTACATGACCTTATCAAAAAAAAGAAATTTTAATTTTGTATATAATTATCCCAAGCATTTATTTTTAGAGTTTTATGACAAAGGTGAAATGTTTCCCCCACAGCCCTTGCCAGAGCGACCCCGCCAAAATATACTTTTTATAGCCTCCAAAGAGAATTGTGATGAAGTCTAGGACGGTCTAGCAATGCCCATACGTTCGTTTGTGGAAAACATGATATTGTATATTTTTGAACCCCGCCCCCTTTAGTGGGCGTTGACGTACGATATTATATAAAGGAACTCTGTCCCACCAAGTACAACATTTCAAATTCACTTACTAAATATTTGGAGGGTATTTAAGATTCGACCCGGTCGAATATAACGTTTTTACTTGTTGTAACTGTTTCTTAACTTCAAGGGCATTTTCTCTTTATAATTAACATTCCTAAAAGCAATTTCATAATAATACTCTTAATGCAAAACTGTTGCTACAAACATATTTAATCATAAAACAAATGCAAAAAATAAATTTAGTATTTTGTAGTTTTTATATAATTTTCTAATATTTATGTCTTTTTCGCATTTTTTAATATAATAAAATAAAGTGGAAATTTTAGTAATGTAACGCCAGTAACGTAACGCCAGACCAATTTTCATAAAAGAAAAAAAAGGAAAAAAGACTTGTTCAATTTATAACTTGGAAAATAAATGTATATTGGTCCAAAACCTATCAAAAAAAATTTTATTAAAAATATTTGCCCAATTCGCAGAGTTCAACAATTTTGTTATCAAAGTCAAATCGCACTTCCGTTTTTTGTAACGTAATGCCAGGTCACTTTTTGGAGTATATCTTGAAATTCTTAGGCTCAACTATTTCCATTTTTTGGCTGAATATAGAGCTATCCAATCACTTCTCTAATGTGAGAAAAAAACTTTTTTAAATTCTGGTTTTTAACTTTTTTTTTCAACATATCGTCGTACAAAAGTAACGTAACGCCAAAATGGAAATGCCCATATATATATATATATATATATATATATATATATATATATATATATATATATATATACATATGGGCATTTCCAGAAAAAAGTCCACCTTGATCGAAAAATTAAAATTTAACAAACAGATATTTTCCTAATGTATTATAAAGGAGAAACTTTCTTTTGTTGGGATGGTGAAATACTGAGCTACAAGTTTGAAGTTCTCGTTTTTGTAAGTGTTTCTTAACTTCAAGGGCATTTTCTCTTTATAATTAACATTCCTAATAAAATCAATTTCATAATAATACTCTTATTGCAAAACTGTTGCTACAAAAATATTTAATCATAAAACAAATGCAAAAAATATATTTAGTATTTTGTAGTTTTTATATAATTTTCTAATATTTATGTCTTTTTCGCATTTTTTTAACATAATAAAATAAAGTGGAAATTTTAGTAATGTAACGCCAGTAACGTAACGCCAGACCAATTTTCATAAAAGAAAAAAAAGGAAAAAAGATTTGTTCAATTTATAACTTGGAAAATAAATGTATATTGGTCCAAAACCTATCAAAAAAAATTTGATTAAAAATACTTGCCCAATTCGCAGAGTTCAACAATTTTGTTATCAAAGTCAAATCGCACTTCCGTTTTTTGTAACGTAACGCCAGGTCACTTTTTGGAGTATATCTTGAAATTCTTAGGCTCAACTATTTCCATTTTTTGGCTGAATATAGAGCTATCCAATCACTTCTCTAATGTGAGAAAAATACTTTTTTAAATTCTGGTTTTTAACTTTTTTTTTCAACATATCGTCGTACAAAAGTAACGTAACGCCAAAATGGAAATGCCCATATGCACATATATGCAGGGTGTTTTTTTTAAAGGTATAGAACTTCGAATTGAAATAAAACACAAGAAAATCGTTTTAATGTCCATCAATTTGGCTTTATTGGAAGGATAATTTTATGCCATTAATGTTTAAATATGATTTCGGGCATGTGACCGCCGCGGCTGGCTCGAATAAAGCCAATTCTACAGGTCCAATTTTCAACCACTTTTTCGAGCATATGGGGCCGTATGTTGGCAATAGCGCCACGAATGTTGGCAATAGCGCCACGAATGTTGGCTTCCAAGACCCCTAACGTTTCTGGTTTGTTGGCGTAGACGAGCGACTTCACATATCCCCAAAGAAAATAATCAAATGGTCTCAAATCACACGATCTTGGTGGCCAATTGACAGGTCCATTCCGCGAAATTATGCGCTCATCGAATGTTTCCTTCAATAAATCGATTGTGACGTGCGCTGTGTGGCATGTAGCGCCGTCTTGTTGGAACCACAACTCATCCACATTCATGCCATCCAATTCGGGAACAAAATAGTCGGTTATCATACCGGTCTCCATTAACGGTAACTGCCTCTCCAGCATTATTTCAACACTTTGCTCTACAGCGGCAATTGTTTCTTCGGTGCGCACTGTTCGACCTCTCTGCGGATGCGTATTATCACATAGAGTAAACGTAGTGCGAAAACGATCCATGGTTAACCGAATTAATTGCTCTGATGGACGATTATGTCGACCATAAAATGGACGGAGCTTGCGGTAAACTTCGCGAACTGAACCATTACTTTCGAAATAAATTTACACGATTTGCAAGCGTTGTTCTTTTGTCAACCTGTTCATGATGAAACGGCAAACCAAACTAAATATTAATCACTTGACAGCTGACAAAATGGCCGCCAGTTAAAAAAGTGATGCCAACTTAAAGTTCTATAACTCAATAAAAAACACCCAATATATATATATATATATATATATATATATATATATATATATATATATATATAAATATATTTATATTTATAATAAAACCATTCCCATGTACTGGTATTTTTCAAAACATGGTTTCATCGCACCAGTTTTATTTGTAGAAAAATTTCTATGCATAAAAATTGGTTCTGTAGACACGCCACAATAACATATTCAATGACGTATTTATATTTGTCTGGCAGCATATTAAGAAACTGTGGTATCATTACAATTATGACAGAAATTATCAAAACCACTCAGCTCTGAAGCAAATGCGCTCTGAAACAAAATAGGTCTGAAACAAAAGAGCTCTGAAACAAAAGCGCTCTGACACAAAAGCGCTCAGTACTGAGCTAAAATCATCTATTGTAGTGAGCGCTCATTTCGCTCAGCTCACTGAAACGTTCAATTGAACTAGCTCATAGCTCAGTGACACAACTCTATAATCAGTATAGTTTCAGCATTCAAACAGGCAGGTTGTGTTTATCGCATACTTTAAGAATCAGCGTTGCCAGAAAGCAATGTGAGTCCGATCACAGTGGAGAAATCTTTATGAAAAAAATGTTTGCTGATTCTAGTACAGGGAAAGACAAATGCTTTGGCGAAAAGTATGAAGAGATGCGGAAAATTATGAATGACATTCCCTTATGACCACCTCGTGTTTTATTAACAATTTGAACCACAATTCATTGTGTTCATTACATTCAAACTTTTTGCAAATAATGCCTGTTAGTGAATAATGCAATGAAAAAAAAAAAAAAAAAATATATATATATATATATATATATATATATATATATATATATATATATATATATATATACGTATGTGTATTTGCATTACTCTTTGTCAAATGTCCTACAAAACCTCCTTTTTTACACACCATCACTGCATACAGAGCCACAAACATCATTTTGCTCCAATGCCATGCCGATACTAATTTTCTAATATATTGCAAATACCCATAATAAAATTAAGTTAGTTTTTGGAGATTTTAAAGTTTTAATTGGGGAGAAGTGACGAAAGTTGATCGGGAATACCGATTCGTGGTGAGAGCACAGAGAGTATATAAGTAATACAATCGCAAAATGTAGATAATAGTATAGGTTGCCTTTCCCTGGTTTAATGCTTGTGTTTGCACCTGCGTATTAGAAAGTTTTAGTATAAGTGTGTTGATTGTTGATGAATTTTTATTTGTGTCAATATTTTCATTTCCTTGATAAATTAATTTTAAAATTATGCCAAAAACTAAAGTTGAAAAGAGTCGTGCATACTGACGGAAAAAAATGAAAATAAAAATACTCTTTGAAGAGTATTGAAAATGATAAAATTTGAATTTTTGTCAGTAATTCTAATTCCTTTTTATGTACTTATAAATATACAGTTTTCTTGAAGCGACTCTTCATTTTTTCAATGTGCCAAGTGCATCAGTGGTCAGTGGAAATTCTTTATTAAAATTTGGATACCTGATGATACGTGATGTTATTAGCTAATATGGTTCTTGCTAGATTCTTCTCTTGTCTTTTGTCATCATTCATTGTTGAAATGCATTGTTCCATGTCCGCAATTATGTGTAGTGCAGAGAAGTTGTTTTTATCTACAGGTAGATCAAATTTTTTCCCCAAAGACAATATCCATTTATATTCCATTGGAATCTCTGTGTTTTTCTTTACAACTTTAATGTTTGAATATGTTTCTGTTATCTCAATATTCAATATTTTTTTTGTAGAAATTATAATAAATTTTGTTTAATTTTTCTTTTAGTTTTTCACATGTGCACAGCTGTGTTGCTGCGTTATTTGTGTGGTTTGGAACAATACCATAACTCCTGCATGATAGTATGAATTTTAATCTAGTTTCTTGTTGTGCTAGTTTTTTTGTTTCATTACAGTACTCTTTCAAAGTTCTGCATGTTTCGCTAATATGTTTTATTGTCATTAAAAAAGTGGTGGGAACTGTCAATGTATTGGTAAATCGTGTATGTATTGAGGTTGCGACACAAAGTCAAACGTTTGAAAGATAATGGTGCATTATATATTTATACGCAAGAATGCTAAAATAAAGATTACGCCTTGCGCATAATTTACCGTTTGATGACGTATTTGTTCCCTCGAAGAGATTGCCAAATGTTTATTATATGCAAAACTAATACCTTCTCGTACAAAATTAATATTCTATGCTATATTTGGCAACTCTTCACGCAATTTACTTAGAGAGATTTTCAATTTACTCAGAGAGATTTCCAACAAGCAAATTAAATCGGATTTATGAAAGTGCAAGTTTTGTATTATATTTTATAATAAATTGTGTTATATTTTAAAATAAATATATTAAAATAATTATTGAATAACTCAAAGTGTAAAAAACTTATTAAAACTTGATTTTTAAAGCTCATAAACTGTAAACAAAAAACCTAAACTAAAGAGAAAGGAGAACAAAAAAAGCAAGCATGAAATGTGCAGTGGGCAATTGCAAACAAAGTAACAGCAAAAAAAAAAACAAGTGAGAAATAATTATGTTAAAATGTAATATTATTATCAAACTTTTTTTGTTTTCAAAAAGCTGTGTCATTTTATAGTTTTCTAAGATATGAAGCTCAAAGGAAGTTATGGCTGATATTTTGCAAACAAAAAAATTTGTTTTGAATGGGGGAAAAAAATAATTAGCACTTGGGTTCAATATTTATATAAAATAACTATAAATGAACAATTTCAAATAAAAAAAAAGGAAAATAAAATAATTTTTTAAAATTGTTTGTTATCAAACATATATAATTTGAAAAATCGGAATTTGCCCCACTGTCCTGTTTTTACAATAACATAATAGTTCTCCACCTGAATTTTATTAGACAATCAGAACACATGTTGAGTGACGTCAGAGTTCCATCATGCACAGAAGTCTTTTTATTTCAGCTTGTTGGCGTAATATTTATTTTATCATTCTTGTTTATACGTAAGTAGACATATTTTGTAACTTGAAAATAAAACGTTGTTTAGGTAAAATCATTAACAGAAAATTTTTCTAAGCAAACATTAAAATGAAAAAAAATTTAAATAGATAGGACAATAATTTATAGATGGAACGAATGTAATGATATTTTTATAGCGCAATGAAAAAAGTTAGATTTCAGTTCTACAGTTTCACGTTTTCATCCAAATTTACAGCTTTGATAACATAAAAAGTATTGCATGTTACCAAATGCATTATTTAGAACCAAATATTTTTCGCATTTCATATCAGTCTGAAATGAAATACGTATGTTTGCTGGACAAATATTCTTGAAAAAAATATGTAAGCATCCGCCCGATGTTCATTCGTTGCAGTCTCATCGACGACTAAATTAAAGAGGGTAAGAATACGTGTGAATGCTATCAGCACAATTGTGCAATGAAACGCCCGTGTCTGCATTAAAATAACCTAGGCTTTATTAGCTCATAATAGAGATTCATTCAAAATGATATAGTCTATTTTAGAACCCCGGCCACTTAAGTGGGCGTTGACGTACGATGTTATATAAAGGAACTCTGTTCCAGTTAAACATTTTAAATTTACTTACTAAATATATGGAGGATATTTAAAATTCGACCCGGTCGAATATAACGCTTGTTACTTGTTAATCTCTTTGACTTTTACACCCCCCAAAACAGAATTGGAGGGTATATTCACTATGTCATTCAGTGTATAACGCAGCGAAATATCCATCTGAAACCCCACAATGTTTGTCTATTCTTGATCAGTGATGAAATCTAAGACGATCTAGCCGTATCCGTCCGTTCGTCTGTGGAAATCACGACTCGGTCCAAACGAAAAGATACGGACTCTTGAAATTTGGAATAAATATATCTTGAAGTATAGCACAGGTAAAGTTCGTACATGGGCTGAATCGGGCTATAGGGAAAAATGTAGCAAAACCAACCTCTCAAAAACAACATAATATTTAAAGATCATCTGGTTTCTTGACTTATTTTTATACCCTCCAAAAAGGAATTGGAGGGTATATTCACTTTGTCACTCCGTTTGTAACGCAGCCAAATATCCATCTGAGACCCCATAAAGTATGTACAGTACATCCAGAATAGTGAACATCCAGAATAGTGAACAACAAAATTTAAACACATGGGGTTCTAAAGAGTGAACACAGCCTATCTCTATTATTTCAACCGTTATTTTTTTTTAAATGTTTGTCTTATTGGAAGTATGTTCTTCCCCTAAATAAATGAAAAACCTCAAACTGTTGATTTTGTTAATGTTTTGAGTGTTGAGTTGTTGAGTGATTATCTTACATATTAAAAATCGGTTCTTCCCCGATATAAGCGTGTGCGTACGAATACAAAAAATGTTTTTGAAGTCGTTATTGTTTGTTACATAGTGCATCGAAGATGAAGCGCAAGGTGTTAACGTTATCTGAAAAAAGTGACATATTGGATAAAGGTGCAAGCGTTACTTCTCTTGCACACAGATATGAAGTGGCCAAGTCAACAATTTGTGCTATTAAGAAAACTAAAAATCCGATTTTGGAAGTGACTGCAAAATGTAAAGGAAAAATTAAAAGGAGAACATTGAGAGAAGCTGAAATGTCGTTGGAGGAGGCGAAGCTATATCATTGGTTCAATCAACAAAAGCAAAATATTTAAACGACCAAATGAAAGAAAAAAGTTCTATTACTGCAAGGGATGGGTGGCTGCAGAAATTTAAGCGACGATTTGGTATACGGTTTCTATAGATATCCGGTGAAAAATTATCGTCCAATCCGGAGTTTGTAGAACCTTTTAAAAAAGAACTCCATTCTTTAATAGTAGAGCATGATGAAATTTACAAAGCGGACGAAACTGCCCTATTTTGGAAACTGCTTCCAGACAAAACATACGTTTTAAGAAGTGAAAAAAGTGCACCTGGAAGAAAAACCGAAAAAGCACGTTTTACATTCCTGCCCTGTACAAATGCTTCTGGTGATAGGGAAGGCAAAACGGAGGCAATCGAAGCATTCAATAAAGCTATTGCTTGGAGTGAAAGTATTATATCTGATATTAATGATATTTTGGTATTGCGCAAATCAGGGACAAGGCAAAATCTCTTGAAGCAAAACAAGTACAAAAAAATATAACCGACTTCTTTCATGTTCATTAATTATTAAAAAACATTAAAAATAAAAACTTAATTTAATGAAAGTCATATGAATTACTTATTTTTATACCCTCCAAAAAAGAATTTGGAGGGTATATTCACTTTGTCATTCCGTTTGTAACGCATCGAAATATCCATCTCAGACCCCATAAAGTATATATATTCTTGATCAGTGATGAAATCTAAGACGAACTGAGCATGTCCGTCCGTCCGTCCGTCTGTGGAAGTCACGATTCAGTCCAAACGAAAAGAGCTAGACTCTTGAAATTTGGCATAAATATATTTTAAAACTTAGAGCAGGTTAAGTTCGAAGATGGGCTAAATCGGGCAAGAGGGAAAAAAGTTCCCCTAAGAAGAACTAAACCAACCCAGAAAAAACAACATAATTTTTAAAGTTTTTTGGTTATTTTGTTAAGCAAATGATATATTTTTATATCAAATACGGTCCAACGCCTTAAACTTGGAGCCATTAAATAAAATAAAAATATTTTTTGACCCCGCCCACTTCAGTGGGCGTTATTATAGGCAAAAATAGGATAAAAATTTAACAAATTGTTTTACTTAAGCCTACATTCCTTAAAAATAACACTTTTAAACTTTAATGACGAAGCTGAGACGAAACCTGGTACTACTCTGCCCTACCCCCTCCTTCCCCTTCGCCCTCTAAATGACCCTACCAAAAAAAAAAAAATTTCCCCCCCCCCCACCTCTTCCTTTTCCCCTAAATGATCCTACCAAAAAATTTTTTTTTTTAAATTTTGTATATAATCATCCCAAGCATTTATCTTTAGAGTTTTATGACTGCCGATTTCTGCCCTACCCCCCCCCCCCCCAACTTTTCCTTTGCCCCCTAAATGACCCTACCAAAAAAAATTTTTTTTTTTTAATTTTGTGTATAATCATCCCAAGCATTTATCTTTAGAGTTTTATGACTGCCGATTTCTGCCCTACCCCCTCCTCCCCCTTTGCCCGCTAAATGACCCTATTAAAAATAAATATAAATTTTTTTTTAATTTTGTGTATAATCAGCCCAAGCATTTATTTTTACAGTTTTATGTGTATCTGTTTCTGCCTTACCCCCTCTCCCCCTTTGCCCTCTAAATGACCCTATCAAAAAAAAGAAATTTTAATATTGTATATAATTATCCCAAGCATTTATTTTTAGAGTTTTATGACAAAGGTGAAATGTTTAGCCCACAGCCCTTGCCAGAGCGACCCCGCCAAAATATACTTTTTATAGCCTCCAAAGAGAATTGTGATGAAGTCTAGGACGGTCTAGCAATGCCCATACGTTCGTTTGTGGAAAACATGATATTGTATATTTTTGAACCCCGCCCCCTTTAGTGGGCGTTGACGTACGATATTATATAAAGGAACTCTGTCCCACCAAGTTAAACATTTCAAATTCACTTACTAAATATTTGGAGGGTATTTAAGATTCGACCCGGTCGAATATAACGTTTTTACTTGTTTATTCTATCGATTTAGTGAACTTCTCCATTTAGTGAACAGGCTCTGTTTGAATTAGTTCATATAACCGAGCGACTACTGTATATATATTCTTGATCAGTGATGAAATCTAAGACGATCTGAGCATGTCCGTCTGTGGAAATCACGATTTACTCCAAACGAAAAGAGACAGGCTCTTGAAATATATCTATATATAAATTTATCTTAAAGGATAGCATAGATAGTTTGGAAATGGGCCAAATCGGGCTAGAGGGAAAAAAGTTCCCCTCAGAAGAACTAAACCAACCTCTAAAAAACAACATAATTTTTAAATCTTTTTTGTAATATTGTTAAGCAAATGATATATTTTTATGGCAAAAAATTTTCAACGCGTTAAACTTGGAGCCATAAAAAAATTTTGTCGGACCCCGCCCCCTTAAGTGGGCGTTATTATATGCAAAAATAGTGTCAAAATTTAACAAATTGTTTTACTTAAGATTAAATTCCTTAAAAATAACACTTTGAAGCTTTAATGACGAAGCTGAGAGGTAACCTGGTACTACTCTGCCCTATCCCCCTTTTAAATTTTTAATTTTGTATTTAATTATACCAAACAATTATTTTTAGTTTTATGACAAAGGTGAAATGTCTCCCTCACAGGCCTTGCCAGACCCCGCCAAAATACAGTTTTAATATCCTTCAAAGAGAATTGGACCCCAAAAGCATATACATATATTCTTCATCAGTGATGAAGTCTGAGACGATCTAGCAATGCCCATACATTCGTCTGTGGAAAGCATGTTATAGTCTATATTTGGGCCCCGCCCCGCTTGGTGGGCGTTGACGTTCGATATTATAGGCAAATATAGTGTAAATATTGAATAATTTTTATTCCTTAAGCTTATAAGAAGCTGAGATGTTCTCTGATCTTGCAGAGGTGAAACGTCTCTCCCACGGCCCTTCCCGGAATGACTCTCTCAAAATAGAGATTTAAAATTGGATACAGGGATGTCTTAAATGAACGCTGTCCCACCAAGTTAAACATTTTAAATTTACTTACTAAATATTTGGAGGGTATTTAAGATTCGACGGGGTGGAATATAACGTTTTTACTTGTTTTTAATACCAATTTTATTCATCCTGCAGCATAAAATTGTTCTAATTATAGATGTGCAGTGATTTATTCATGCCACGCGTGAATCACGTAAGTCGTGATTATAAATTCTTACAACCGCGCGTGCGTGCGTGAGCGTGATTAAAAAATGTTGGGACCATGCGTGATTTTTAATACTTATACATATGTAATATACTCAAAACAGAAGATACATATTTTCTTCTTTACAATGTTTATACTAAGGAAAATATGTATGTACAGGTTTTACCGAATGAAAAATATACATTTGCATTTGATAAAAGCAACAATAGTATTGTAATTTAAGAATAAAATCATTCAATGAAAGATTCAAATTGCACTAAGAACTGATTTAAATGTAAACATTTATAATAAAATATTCAAATTGCATTAAAGAACTAAATTTTTACTCAGATGACAACAGCTTTGATGAAATTAGAAACTAAGTTTTTATAAGAAATTGTTTAATTGGTTACATTTAAGTTTAAATATAAGAAAATAATTAATCATAAATAATTAATCATAAAACCTTGTAATATTCGTTAATCCAACTCAAATGTGGACAGACGTTCACCTTTTTTAAATTTGGCGCAGACGGTGAAATAGATATCCTGTGAAAAAGGATAACGAGTTTTTTTAATCCTAAAAATAAAGGATACATTTTTTCCTCTAAAAATAAAATTTGTGTTTTTTTTAATCCTAAAACTAAAGGATCAAAATTTGTTTCTCTTCTAAAAATAAATACATTTTGCGGTACCTAAGGGTCCCTCAAAAATTATAATAACAACCACACGCAAAGGCGAAAAAATTTTAAATAAGTGATAAATAAAAATTAAATGAATAAATTAATTTTATAGAAATAAAACTGTGAAGAATAAAATAACATTAAATAAGTTCGAAATAAATAAATTACTTCTATTATGAAAAATCATAACTGATAAACAATTATTAATTAATAAAACAAAATAGCCAAAAGTCCTATTCTGCATCTCGTAAACTTATCAAAAATACCATATGACAATATAAATATCTGTGTATTGATTCTACATACTTTTTTTGTAAATATTGTTTTGTGAAACTTTAAACTACAAAAGCGTGAGTTACGGATTACACCTTGCGTCAATAACTTCGCTGAATATAAGAAGTAAAAGTGCTATCTATATTCGGTTGTGCCGAATCTTAAATAACCTTCACAGATTTAATTCTCTTTCTTTCTTGCTAAAACAGAAAGTAGGTTTAATTAAAAAAATAACCAAATTATGTTAACAATTACTTTTATATTTAAGAAAACGTTAAAATTTTTTTGTGTATGAAGCTAAATGTTTGACTCTTCTTATTTCTAATACCTCTGAACGTCTTTCAAAAGTATTAAATATGTTTGATTTACAAACAACAAGAATAAATCCGTTTCATGTACCCCAAAACGTTCTAATTGTCCAACCGTAGAGTCGTCTTTTAATTTTTTTTTTGGTTTTTAATACCAATTTATTTCTTCTTGATATATTATTTGGTAAAGCACCAATGAAATGCATATATACATTGCTTGACCACCAACAAATAAATTTCATATAAAATAGAATTGTGACAATATGTCAAATAAAAAATTTTGTGACGGTTTAATTTAGATTTTATTTTTCATTTTGCCTTATAAATACTTTTCTTGTTATCCAATGGATTTTTAATTGTATAAAGGTGTAGAAAAATAAAATTGATTCATATCGAATATAATTTAATTGTTGGGTTAGTTTTGTATGAGTTTCAAAGCCTACTATGCTTATTCTGATGTGATTTTTGAAAATAATTCATAATTACAAATTGTGAATTCTCAGATGGTTTTCGGAAGTATGTGCATAAGATAAGAGGTTTATAACTTTTCAAAACTGTGGTGAAAGTCTACTGATGATTTTGTAAAGCACCAATGAAATGCATATAGACATTGCTTTTCCACCAACAAATAAATTTCATTTAAAATAAGAAATAATATTTTAACGGCCACAAGCTTGGTTAATATTACAATAAACTGATAAGGTCAATAAAAATAAAACAATACCTTTTTTATTATTTTTTAATAAAAAATTGATTGAAATTTAACTATTTATAAATGAATTAATAAAAAAGGGTTTTTAAAATAATTTAAATTAAACTGACTATAAATTGGTTGAAAAATAAGTAATCAATTAAAAAGTCATGTAGAAATGACCAACTGACTATCGCCTATGACATGTTAATATAATGAGTCGACGACAAGGAAAAAAGTCGCTTTATCCACTAGTTGTGCTTGTTTAAAACCCAGTTTTAAGTTACTTAAAAATAAGTTTGACTTTCTGCAGGCTTGTTATTCCCAGCTACGCAGCTAGCAAGTTATGTTATGTTAAGTTTATTTGAGACTACAAAAAAAAACATTACAAAGTAAAAAATTAACAAAAGTATTACCAAGAAAACTTAAATCTATAATGTTTTGAAATAATAATATTAATGTTAAGCTTATAGTACATGGCATGTAAAAAGCCACATGCGCATGTGGCTCTGACGTAAATTTGACGTCACAATAAGATACATTGGCCACATATCGTGTACTTGCAGTTTTTGTGACACTCACATGCAATACACATTTGTATGTGTACTACATGTACCTTTGTTGACACATGCAAGCATGTGTATTTTTGACATGCTGTGTACTACGTTCACAAATTCGAATTTTGGCATATGCAATATTTTTACATGCGCATGTGGCTGTCACAAATATGTAGGGACAAGAATTTTCGATGTAACATTTTTCAAGGGCATGTGGACATTGGCAGCATTACCAGTGTCTTGTTTCTCCTATCAAATTTGATACGAATTTTATGAAGGCTAAATGTAACGTGTAATGTAATGATAATTAGCATTACTTTAAAATATGTAATTTCATAAACTTGTATTCATAAGCCATGGTAATAAAATCGTACTGACTTTACATTATTACACTAAGGGCCATTCTTACAACTTAAAATTAGTTAAAAGTAAGATTTTATCGGACGTATAAAAAGCTTTCCTTTATTGCAAATTGGATTTAAGTTACCAGGTAGGATCAAATTACCTGTAATTTATCGCTCACTTTAGGTTAAAGTAAAATTTTACAAATGATAAAGTTTTTATACGTCCGATAAAATCCTACTTTTAACTAACTTCAGGTTGTAATAATGGCCCTAAACTTTATAAAAAAAATAAGTTGCTTTTGATTTTGTATTTTTTATATTATTTTGAAAGTCTTAAAAACATCACATTTTAATTTGTTAAAATAGTTTTCTTTATTGAATTAAAAATATTTTTGTTTTTGCGCCACCGCATACAGAAACTACTAGTTCTATTATAAAATTAACAGTGATTTCATTCCCTGATATATATGTTAATAAGAAAACTACAAATAGCCGTGGTAATTTTCTGGTGAGAATTCGGTAACGAAATTGTTCAAACACTGGCAACACTGATTAACAAAAACAGCTGAGTATGCAATGCTTCAGCAAAAGAGCAACGATTGAATACTCCACTGTCTGACTGTCGTCCGTTACGACCAACGTCGATATGTAATAATTTGTATTCCGCATCCGCTATTCCCATCAATACAATACTGTGCGATCCTATGTATGTGGAAAAATATATGAATACATACAAAGATACGCACACATATCTAACAAACCTTTATAATTATAAAATACACTACCAGAATTCGGCGGAGCGATTATGACAACATGCTTTCCGTCAACAGCGCCAATACAATTAGGGAAATGCCACCTTGCAGATACTTTCTCCCATTCTTCTTCATTTTTTGGGAGCTGTATATAAAAGAAAAATAATAAAATCTTGTGCATTTGCAATTAAGAAACTCACTTTAAAATACTCATTGGCAAGTGCATCGTATATTGCATCAAGCACTTCGGTATAATTCGCGAGATTGTGGTTTGCGGAATGCGGAATATATATTGTAAGGACGTAAAGTTTTCGCCTGTTGCCAAGTAGCGCAGCGCCACCGTCAAATGATTTGCTGGTGGAATACTTAGCCACATATTAGTATCCTTCTTCTGGATATATGGTGTAACCAATATTAGTAAATGTTCAAATTGATCTGAAGTCACACGAACGAATCCTCGATATAAGTTAGGTTCTTCAGCTCTTAATTTCTGCATCAATTTTGCGCAATACCCTTCTGTGTTGCGTTTTGCCAACCACGGTTTGGTTCACACACTACAAACCCTCTTCTTCTTTTTGAGCCTCTCATCTTCTTCCTCTTCTTTTAAAATGTGTGCGACCAAAATGGCAATAGCAGCCCACTTCTTCTTCGACATTTAATATTTTTTTTTTGGCAAAAGGATTTCCTTCACAGCCTCTTATAAAAAAAACTCATAAACATATGACTGTTCTACATATAGACATATGAAATGTATACATTTCTCACATGCCGTGTACTGGTAATACACTTGTACCGAATTAAAAATTTACACATATGCTACCATTGCAAATGTGTATGCTCGACTACATGTGTCACATTTACATTTTGGGACAAAACTACATTTTGTTTAATATCAAAATTTTAAAGCATGTAGCTATTGCTACATTTTAAAAAATGTAAACAAAATAATGCTAATTCCAGTGACGTCACAGACACATGCGCATGCGGCTTTTTACATGCCGTGTACTTTAGGCTTTAGACAGTAACAAGCTTATCAATTTGTGTGAATATGTGTAATAAAAATTTTTGTAAGTTAAGTGCTTGCTATCGGCACAATACATAAGCCCAATTCACAATCCTGTGCAAATGGTCTTGCATTATTGCATTTGCAAATTGAGAGAGTATTTGAGAGCATTTTCAATGTATTTTGTTGGTGTAGGGTACAATTATTTTGCAAATGCAATGATGCACGACCATTTGCACAAGATTGTGAATAGGGCTATAGTATTTATATAAAAAAGAATGGACTTAAAAGCTAAGCTAAGCGAGTTGCAAAATTATATGTGTGTGGAAAATCATAAATAAACATGTAATATAAATGTGGTGCCAAAATAGAGCCTTGAGGCTCACCACAAATAATATTACCATAGGCTGATACATCATTAGCTCTATTCACAATCTTGTGCAAATGGTCGTGAATCATTGCATTTGCAAAATAATTGTACTCTACACCAACAAAATACATTGAAAATGCTCTCAAATACTCTCTCAATTTGCAAATGCTATAATGCAAGACCATTTGCACAGTATTGTGAATTGGACTAATGTGTAATTGAACACAGAACTTTCTGTCCGTTAAAAAAACAGCGATTAAGTTTAATAAGGTAGGTGAGGACTAAAACCAATCATCATAAAAATTAAGCCATCATGACAAATGCTGTCGAAAGCCTTCTCTACATCAGGAGAAATTGCTATTGTACAACGTTTTTCCCGCAAATTATTCACAACATCATCCCGAAATTTAAGCAGCGCATGATTTGTTGAATAACATTTTTAAAACCAAATTGATAATCTGGAATACATGAAGTTTCCAAATTGTTATCCATTCTAATTCTAATAATGTTTTCAAAAAGTTTTGCTAAGTTAGATAAAAGATAAAATATAAAATAGATTCATATCGAACATACTTTATTTGTTGGTTTAGTTTTGTATGAGTTGCAAGCCTATGTTCTTGTTCTGTTGTTATTTTTGAAAATAGTTTGTAATTTACAAGTTGTGAATTCTCAGATGGTTTTCGGAAGTATATGCATAAGATAAGAGGTTTTTAACTTTTCAAAACTGTGGATAAAGTCTGCTGACGATTTGGTAAAGCACCAATGAAATGCGTATAGACATTGCTTAACCACCAACAAATAAATTTCATTCATAAAATATTTTTAGTTTTTTTATAAGCTGTTGACCCAGGTTTGATATTTGCGAGACGCGTTTTGAAAATTTCAGCCTGTTCAATTTAAACCTGTTCTTAAAAATAATTTTAATCAACTGAATTTGTTTGGAAAGAAGAATGTAATTTGGATGTGTTCTATCTAAAGTCCTTCTAAAAAGTTTCCTTAAATCTTTTTGCCATGCATTCTTTAATTTATATAAGTTTCTAACTTTATCCGAAATTATAACGTGCTTATTCATAACGTTTATTCTTTCACAATGATTAACGTGATTCACTATAGAAGTGAACTTGTCGACAAAACTATCAATTTCTAAATTCGATAAGTTCACAATCGAAGGAGAAAAATTTAAATTTATTTCTGATGCAACCTCATTTCTGAAAGCATTCCAATTAGTATTTCTGAATGACGTATAAACACGAGGTTGTCTTAAAACAAATTCATAAATTTTAATTGAAAAAGTAGTGGAAAATGGTCAGAAAAAGAAGGGCGAGACCTAATTGAAAAATTTGGATCAAAAGTGTTAACCAAATTTGTACTTACCAAAAAATGGTACAGAAATGAATTTCCATTGAAAATCAGAACAAAAGTCCGTTAAGCAATTGTAAAACGCAATACTATTAATGTTGTTTAAAACAGGGCTCCTCAGCCATTACACTCCAGATACGAGTGCCAATCGGATTTTCTACACGTATTCACATACGCAACACGAACAGTAACGAAATTCACATCAATGAGAGAAGAGAAAATAAAAATTTTATTCATAGACAACAACAAATGCATGACTAAATTTTCAACCCGCGTTGCCATCGTTCGATTTTTTGTATTCTTGGATGGATGAATTTACATATATTATGATTTTTAGTAATTTTGTATGATACAAAAATGGTTTTATAATATTTTATATCTCCATTGGAAGATAGTATTGTCTATAATATAATATTTTAATATAAGCCTTATGAAAATTTTCTACAGAGGAACTTTTTTTTTAAATCGAAAGAAATGTTATTTACTCAGTAGCACGAGTATTTTAAAATTTTTGGTACATTATCTTTACACCATTTACAGTTTTATTTCCGAATTTTCTTATCATATTTTAGAAAATTCTATTTATTTATATTTCATAATTTCCCAAATATGTATATACAGTGGCTCATAGTTTATTTTATGCAGCAAAATGTTATACTAAGAGAAAACAAAAAAGAATTTTCCCACTCTTTGTCCCACATTTTGCAATTTTCTAAAGTTATATGTAGTATGTACAAATACAAATTTTGTTTAATTTTGCAGTAATTTTTTTTTTTCATAAAAAACATGCGACTTGCCTCGTCGAACTTTAACAGTCAATTAAATTAAATTTTTGTGTGCGCTTAGGAGGCCAAAAAATTATACAACATACAAGGGCTCACAGCGATAAGGCCTGTACTCTGTTTGAATTTTCGAAAAATGTTTAGCAACATTAATTATTTCATTTGAAAAAATTGACAAATAAAAATTATAAATTTCTTGTTTTCCTTAAGGCTAGTACTCTGTTTAAATTTTCGAAAAATATTTATTTGTGTTCAGAAAAATTTCACGTGTTTTTCATAGTAAACTAGTTTTCAATATTTTTCCACGCTTATTTCGACTAAATACTTTTTATATGGGCTTTGACAGCATTTCGGTCGAAATTGTGAATAGAATATAGGCTATAGAAACAAAAATCAATTTCACACATTTATAAAAGTGAAAACTAAGTTTGCCTTCTTATATTATTATCAATTTGATTTTGTGATCAACGGCAACACCTTTAAATGTTCTTTCTTGTTCACATAGTTGCCAGACAAAATAGATGCAATATCGCCAAATTTTGGAGAAAAAACATCAAAATCTTCATATTACTTTTTCAAATCGTTAATGTGAAATTATTACGGTAGTTTTATGAAAAATACCTCAACATTTCTACAGAATTAAAAAATGCTTTCAATTTTTCATATAAAACGGTGTTATTTTGACAAAAATATTTAAAAACAATGAGTAAGTTCAATTTGAAGTATACGTAAAATAAGAAATTGCTTCTGTTTAATATATTTGTTCCTATAAATTTTTTTATTGCAAAAAGTTTTATGGGGAGAAGAGGGTACATAAGGCTCTTTTTCCGAGGCTCTATATCTCAGAAGTTACATTGTCGATTATTATTATTTAGATTTTTTAATTAGCTTCTCTAATGTAGCTATCACATATTACTAATATTTTACGAATTATATTGCTAGAAGTACGAGTTTCAACGTCTAGTAGCGTCCTTATATAAAATTTTTTCAAAATTACAAACATTTTAATAGATGAATTGGCTTGAAAGCAAATTTTTTGATTTGTAAGTCTTTTTTTATAAAATATGTTTTTTCTCTTAATTAAAAGTAAGAAGCAAAATGTTTTTATTCCACATACATATTTAGATTTTTTTACTCCTCTATTATAATTTCCTGGACTTGGTCTTTTAAATATTTAGTTCAAATTTAATATTTAAATCACGTTATTTATAAACAGAAATAACGGAACACAATATTTTTATGTCAGATAAAATGGCAATATATAAGTCAAAATATTCCAACATTATGTACATTAATAAATTCGGAAAAAAATTTAAAATAATTTTAGCCTTACAAATATTGCGTGGAGTGTATAATTTATTCACTATAAGGAAGTTCGCCTGTAATAATTAAATGTAAGAAATACATATTAATGAAAACTTTATTTAAATATTTCAAGTCATTTTATTTTTGGCATAAAAAGTCGAAAAAATGACGTCGTCTGGCAACATTATTTGTACGCTCTTGCTTAAAAAAACAGTCACTAACACATGAAAAATTCACAAATACATTATACTTAAAGATTTTCTCCCATTGTGGACCCCTGGTTTAAAACATCCCCCCAAGAAACATGTTTTGCATTAAAATCACCTCCTAATACAACTCCATCGTAGTTGGAAGAAAGAGGTTTAATAGCACATAAACCATTATAAATAGAATTATAATCATAGTTACTAGGTAAGTCCAAAGAACCAAACAAAATTTTCTTTGGCAATCCATTCATTAATAAAAATACTTCCACAAATAAATTTGCAAAAGAGATTGAATCAATAGAAACACGGAAGAAAAAACGTTCCTTCAATGCAATAGCGTCTCCGACAGAGCTTTCGTCTTTTATAAACGAATAATTTTCCAAAAAAGTTTTATGACTTGGACTAAGATGTGTTTCATGTGTATTACATTTTAATATATTCACTAAGTCAATTTTCCTACTAGAACTAACTAAAGAGCGAACGTTAAAAGTTAGAATATCCATTGTTCTATTTACCATAAATCAAGTCAATCTCTTCAAGAAGTTTTAAGCAATCAGTTTTTGCCTGTGCACAGTTTTTATAATTTATCATACAATTTTTTATTCTATCTTCTAATGATACGGTTCTATGTGTATGTACATGCATATGTGTTTGTATCTCTCTATGTGTGTGTATATATGTTTGTACGTAGTTGTGTATGTTCATGTATGCATATACATATATGTATATATACATATGTATAAGTTCATGTATGTATTGATGTATACATGTATAAATATATACAAGCCTGTATATATGCTTTTGTTTTTACGTTAATATTTTTGAAAACATAGATATATTCGAAAAAATTTTTTTCATATTTCAAAACCAATTTATACAGAAAATTTTAATTTTCGATTGATATTCCTGATGATGTCAACAAATTGTTGACGAAATATCGAATAAAATAGAAAAATTATAACGATTTTTACAAAAACGACCTCGAGCTCAATCATTCTAAAATACATATAAGAAAAGGTCAATAAAAGCAAACAACAATTATAAAAAGAGAGCACGTCAATTATGGACTACAGAAGTTTTAAGAAAAATAGCCAAACAAGGAGATGCATCAATCAACTGAAGGCTATTAGAAATAAAATTGTTCAGGCCAAATCTTCAATAACTTTTTTGGTAAGATGTAGAAATGCTGGAATCATCTCAAATTTCATAAGATATTCGACAAAGAATGTCCTAAATATATTCAACAAAGACCGATTACTGGATATCCAACAATCAATTTCCAAATATACGCAGGACTTGCACAACAAAATTTCAAGATTAGCTATTAAGGAAAAACATGAATTATTGAAGCATTTTCAAAGGAAAAGGGATATAATTATGAAGGACATGGAAGGATATTTTACTTTAGAGGTGTTTGTTGAATTCTTGTATTATGAAGAAAATCTGACTAATTCATATAGGAAACAGGTAAATATAATACATAGAAATAAATTTGAGAAACTAGAAGAAATACAGTTAAAAGAATTAGATTTAATAAGAAGTGGTTTGTCAATACTACTAATTTAGACATTCCTAAAGACATTTAGTGGATACTTTCACTTGGACAAAAACATGCTTTACCTGTTAAAAAAAAAACATTCCCATTTTAAAAATTATTTCAGAGGGAGAAGATTTAGTACGAACTATTAATGGAAAAGAAGAACAAGAAATTGCTAGAAATAGACTAACTTCAATTATTGATAACAATTTAAATAAAATAATATTAACAAATAGAGATAAGTTTATATTAGACGAAGCAAGGAAAGCTGATCTTTTCTTAAAGAAAAATAATGATATACTTATTATGGATGCAGATAAAGGTAATGCTACTGTAGCGATTAATAAACATGATTATGATTCTAGGATGAATAATATTGTAGGAGATCGAACGAATTATAATATAATTAATAGAGACCCTACGACCAAATTTCAAAAGATCAACAATGAAATAGTTGAGGAATTGTTCAAAAAAAATATTATCAATTGTAGTGAGAAGAATAAACTTAAGACAAATATTTCGGTACAAAAGGAGAATTTTCCATTGAGACCCATATGTTCTTTTATTAACTCTCCTTCATATGAATTGTGCAGATTTATTACAAATATTTTAAAAAATATTACGAAAGATTCTACTTTTAACATTAAAAATTCAATGGAATTTGTAGATAGAATCAGAGATCAGAATATATCTAATAATGAGAGTTTAATTTCTTTTGAAGTGGTTTCTCTATTTCCTAGTATACCTATATCTTTTGCAATAAATACAATAAAAGAAAAATGGGATACAATCAATGTATATACTAACATAAATAAAACTTTATTTTTACGTATGTTAAAATTTTGTGTAGATGATAATAGATATTTCCAATATAATAACAAAATATATATACAACAAAAAGGTCTTCCAATGGGATCACCAGCATCACCAATTATAGCAGATATTGTAATGGAAGAATTATTACATAGAGCAATTCAAAAAGTTGATCTTAAACCCAGAATAATGACAAAATATGTAGATGATTTGTTTTGCATTATTCCTACATCTGAAATTGATGATATGTTAACAGAACTAAACAAATTTAATTATAATATAAAGTTTACTATTGAGAAAGAGTTTGATAATAAACTTCCTTACTTAGACACACTAATTATTAGAAAAGGAAATATATTATTAATAAATTGGTACCAGAAACCTACAGCCTCAGGCAGAATGATTAATTATTATTCTAAGCATAGAAGACATATTATTATCAATACGGCTAGGAATTTCATAGAAAGAGTTTTAAATATTAGTGATAAGGTATTTCATAAAAATAATATAAATAAAATTAAAGACATTTTAGAATATAATAATTTCCCAAAGAGTTTAATAATTAAATTAATATATCAATATAGAGATAGGAGAACAAATAATAATAATAACAACAATATTAACAACAATACAAATAATAATAATAAATAATAATAATAACAATAATAATAATGGTAATGGTAATATAAATAATACTACACAGCAAAAGACATATAAGTCATTGACTTATATGTACATATATCTGGAATATCAGAAAGATTAGTAAAATCTAAAATTTGCGATGCAGAGAAATATAGAATAGCTCACAAGACATATAATATAATGAAAATACTATTTAGCAAAACAAAAGATAAGATTGATAAGTGGGATAGGTCTAATGTAATTTATAAAATACCTTGCAAGGGGAATAGTCAGGAAAATTGTAATAAGATATATGTATATTGGTACAACTAAAAATAAATTAAAGACTAGGAAAACAGGTCATAAGTCAGATCAAAAATATAGACACATGAATTTACAAAAAACTGCTTTATGTTCTCATAGTTCTGAATTATATCATTTTGCAGATTTTGAAAATGTTTCAATATTAAACACATATAACAATTATAATCGGCGCTTAATGTTAGAAATGTTAGAAATAATTCGCACACCTTTATCACAAAGAATAAATTTTAAGGGAGACACAGAAAAATTAGCACAGAACTATAGGTATTTAGTTAGTAAAATTTGAATTTTTTATAAAAAAAAAATTTTTTTGTTTATTTATGTTAATTGGTTAAAGAATTTATTCCTATGTATGTATGTATATATTTATGTATGTAGGTATGTGTATGCGTGTATACATGTATATGTGTATATGTATGTATTTTTTATTTTATTTTTTTTTTATAGAACCGGAGGTGGTAATCTTCAAAAGATACTTATGTTCCATCATAAGCATGCACGATTCACCATGACTGGTGCCTACGTACTAAACCCACCCCCTGTTTCCTTCCACCACTCTCCCTCCGCGGGACTGCCGCTAGGTATTACTTCGCGGAGGGCTGGTTAGCGATATCGCTTCATCTTATGAACGCTCGTTCGATCTCTGTCTCTCCAGCCTTCGTAGTTCCTGCATAGCTACAGATATATGGCGGTTTCACTCGTTCCATTTAATTTCGGAAGCCAAAATCGCGTCTAGAAGCTGACGGGGAGTAATATTCAACTCCCAAGGAGCCCTAAATCTCGGCCAGCAAAATAAAACGTGCTGAGCGTCCTCATCTTCGTCAACACAATTTGGGCATGTTGGGGATCTATCGTGCCCAAATTTGTGCAGATATTTCCTAAAACAACCATGTCCACTCAAGAACTGCGTCATATAAAAGTTGGGCTCGCAGTGTTTCGCCTCCAGCCAGGGAATTATGATGGGCAGAAGATAATAAGTCCATCTGCCCTTCGAACTGCATTCCCATCTAGACTGCCATCTGCATATAGAAACACTTCTTTCCTCTCTCCTTATTGTAGCAATTTGCCCTGGATCCTCAGGACGACGGAAGTAGATTCGCCTCATTTCATCCGCCAGTATATCTATAGGTATTGCTCTTGCCAATACCATTGCTGCGTCATCGGATATTGTCCTGAAACCACTTATTTGTCTTATTGCACTTAGACGGTACACCGAAGACAATTTTCTTCTTGTCGTCTCCTCGGAAAGTGCTACAGACCATACTGGGCAGGCATATATTATTATCGAGGTCACAACCGACGATATTACCCTTCTTTTAAATGATGTTGGTCCTCCAGTATTTGGCATTATTCTTGCCAGAGCTGCTTGTGCGCCGGATGCCTTTTTCACAATGAACCTTACATGTTCCTTGAAATTTAGCCTGTCATCGATCATTACGCCTAGGTATTTTATGGCTCTTTTCGATTCTATTCTGGAATCACCAACTGTTACAGTCATCTTTTCCACCGTTTTTCTGCTACTTATTAAGACAGCCTCTGTTTTATGGGCAGCTAGTGTCAACCCACTCCCATTAAGACACGATTCAATCCTTTCGACTGCCGCATTTGCCTTCACCTCCACCTCCTCCTCGGTTTTTGCCACTGAGACTATGGCAATGTCGTCCGCAAAGCCAATAATGGAAGTCTTATCCGGTAAGGATAGTCGCAATATTCCATCATAGCAGAGAGCCAAGAATAGAACCTTGCGGTACACCTGCAGTGACTGTATATTCTTCTTCGCCATCATCGGTCACATACAAAACTTTCCGGTCCCGAAAGTAGTCGTTTACCAAATTCATTAGGTACGACGGCGTGCCCATAATGAAAAGGGCCTTGTCAATATTCCCCCAATTCACGGAATTAAATGCGTTTTGAATATCCAGGGTGACCACCGAGCAATATTCCTTGGAACCAAATCTCCATCTTCCGCCTTCTATTGCGTCTTCTGCTATGTCTACTATTTTCCTAATCGCATCTACAGTGGAACGGCCTTTCCTAAATCTGTACTGCAGGTCGGAGAGAGCTCCTCTAGCTTCAGCGCAAGCTAGAAGTCTATTGTATATAATTCGCTCGAGAACTTTACCCATCGTGTCAAGGAAACAGATTGGGCGATACGAAGATGGCTCACCCGGAGGCTTGCCGGGTTTCGGGATAAGTACCAGTTTCTGCACCTTCCAACTCCGAGGGAAAATACCCTCGACGAGGCATTTCTGGAACATGGTGGCAAATATGTCCGGCCTATGTTGAATAGCCAACTTGAGCGCTTTGTTCGGGATTCCATCTGGCCCAGGCGTTTTTCTATCACCAATTTTAGCGCATGCCGCAAGCAACTCCCCTTGTGTGATCTCTGGGATTGTGTTAGTCGCCGCCGTCTCCGTCCTTATAATTGTATACGGTTGACCTCGTGGAAACAGGGTGCCAATGTAGTGTGCTTCACTAATGTACAATGCATACCGCTGATTTGTAGTGTATTTTACAAAGTGTAACACACAAACACTATTCTTTCTCACCAATATCAAATTGGTAATGAAACTGCAAAACGCTGATCAATCAGAATATTTTGAGTGACACTAATTCAAGTGTTTAAATAAATTGAGTGCATTCCAATGCAATGTTCTATGATTGGTCGGTAAACAGAAGTAATTCGAATCCTTTCACATTTTCATAAATGTGAAAGAGACGAATAATATATTTAATAATATTAAAATAAGTTAGAAGGCCTAAGTTAAATTTGTAAAACTAGTATATAAGTCAAAGAAAAATTTAAATAAAACGGACTTGATTTTTTAACGTAATCCGGCACACTCCTGCCTAGTTTATTTTAAGTCTCAAATATTTCGGCATTCTTTTGAACGCCTAGTGTCGAGCTGGAACCCTTCAGCTGTATAAAATAAATAAAGGGCTACAGGGAAAACTCCAAACACAAAATAAAGACACACATTACATGGCGATCCTGCAAACGGACCAGTTCCTCTGATCCTAAAGACTAAGATCCTGCAGTCAAACCAAACCAAAAAAAAAAATTCAAAAACAAAATACCAAATTAAATGGAAGAAGAACTAAAAGAAATTTTTCAACGTTGGGAGACCTACCTACAACAAGAGTACAATCCAGACCCCGTGGACGAATCAGCGCCGAAATACACACCACTACCAAAGACGGCTGGACCAAAGGCAATCTCCATTGAAGAATATAGAAGGCGAAACCACCAAAACAACCGTTGGGAACCAACGATACCAAAAGCTAATTCACAAAGGAAGAAAAGAGGTGGAAAGAAATTTAAAATCAGGAAAGCCAAGGCACTCCTGTTTAAAGAACTAACATTGGCCACCACTAAAAAAGAACAGCAGGACATAAAAAACAAAATCAACGCGCTACTATGAAATAACAAAAAAAAAATCTTATAAAAAATAAATTAGTTGTCAAAAAAAACAAAATTTTTAAATATATGTATAGTTAAATAAACATTAATTACAATTTAACGTAAAAACAAACAAAAAACAAATAAAAAACAATTTATATTAATAAAATACACAAGTGGTAGGTCCTATTTGGGGCAACAGAATAGAAATGGGAAATGGGTAAACCACAAAGCAAAGTGGAAATCCAAGAAAACATAGTAAATAATGGAGATGTAAACAACTATAAGAATATAATGCCAGAATATATGAAAACTCTAATAATAATAGCAATATTGTTATATGTAGTCTACAAAATTAATATTTATTTTAAGAATTACGTATTAAAACACAGAGACAGGCGCAACACAAATAATTCTATTACTGATGTTTAATATTTTATTAAAAATACACAAATAATTGCTAATCTACTGTTTTCAAGGTATATCTAGTTATAAATAATATAATAATAAATAATTATGTAGTAATAATAATGCAATAACCAATTTATAAACAAAAAGAAAAATATATCTATAAAACAGAAGATCAACTAAATTAAATGAAAGAGAATATTTTAAAATTAAAAGATATATGGACAAATTTAAAGAAAAGTCCAGGAAGGACATATACAAAAAAACCTTACAAAATAAATTAGAATCTATTAAAGAAATAAGAAAACAATTTGAATTAACGGAAATTGAAGAAAAAGATAAAGAAAAAGCTATAGCATTAAAAATAGAATTTAACAATATTTTTAAAAACATTAAAGATTATTTGCTAAACAGTTCTAAAGAAGTAAGAGAAAACAATAATACTACAATGGCAGCATTCAGTTTAGAAACGACTTCAAAAGCACTCCCGCTTTTCTCAGGCAATTTCATAGAATTAGAAAGTTTCTTAATAACAGCGGAATTAATCAATAAGACTTTATCAGCCGAGGCCAAAATAGATTTTCTACAGTACGTATATCATGCTAAATTGACTTCTAATGTCCGAACAGCGATAGGAACCTACACAAAACCTGAAAACTTTGAAGAATTAAAAAATCTATTAGAACAGAGATATAAGAGCAGGGAAACAATACAGGAGCTACAAAATAAATTAAGTGCATTATATCAAGGCAAAATGGCAGTAAATACATTCAGAGAAAAGATAACAGGTATTACAGATAAATTAAATAAACTAGGGATAGAAGAACTAGGAAACAATGCCTCTCAGCCAGAAAAGAATGTCATCGTTAAATTAAATAACAAACTAGCTCTAGACATCTTTAAGAAAGGCTTAAATGAAAACTATAAATTGACCATATATGCTGCTCGACCAAAGGATATGCAAGAAGCATGTGAACTCGCATTGGAATTGGAAAGTGAGCAAAAGGTAAATCATAGCTCAATTCTACATTATAGAAGAAAACGAACACAATTCCAACAGCAAACATTTAACAAGCAAAATCATCATAATTACACTAGAAATAGTAATAATTTCAAACACAACCCTTTTAGAAATAACAATAACTTCCCTATAAATAATTCTCCAAGGGACAATCCTGAGTTCTCTAGAAACAACGGAAATGATATGTATAAAAACTTCAACTACAACAGATTTAACAACAATAATAATTTCAATACAAACAACAGAAGTACACAAAACAACAATTACAGAAATAATAACACACGCATACACGCCGTACAAAATTCGGGAAACACAATGGGCTCGGAATACATAGATATTCCGGACAGCCACCATTAAAAATATGGAAAATTTCAGATAATAACACTAACTTCATAATCACTTCTTACAAAACTAAACAACTAACATTCTTAATAGACACAGGTGCGGACATATCACTCTGCCGCATGCAACCAGATTTCGAAGGTGAAATATTTATCCCAGAGGACAAAAGCAAATTAACAGGCATAACTACAGAAGAAATAAATTCTTTAGGGACACTAGATTTAGAAATAACATTAACAGAAGAAAAATGCATTCACAATTTCCACTTAGTAAAAACAGATTTTCCAATAGAAACAGACGGAATAATAGGTAGAGACTTTTTAAAGAAATACCTATGCAAAATAGATTATGAAACATTTACAATAACTCTATTTATAAATAATAATACCATAATTCTTCCAATGCATACAAGAGCATTGAACTCACTACAAATAAAAATACCTCCAAGAACTGAGATAATACAAGCGATAAAATTAAATTTAGCTGAAGACAGCGTAATTTTCATGACACACATAAAACTTTTGAACACAACGAACGAGACAATAACAATACAGGGCATTAAACTTCAAACAGATTCACTTAAAAATTACAGTATCTTAAATTACACCAGTGCCAACAACCCGAAACGTTTTGAAAAAATTCTAGCTGAATTGCAAATTAATAACAACGACAATTATGCTCAAGCAGAACTAGTAAACATTTTCAAAAAATATCAAAATATATTTCACTTAGAAGATGAAAAATTAACCGTCAACAATTTTTATACCCAAGAACTCATGACCACAGACAATACACCAGTATATATAAAAAACTACAGACTACCACATTCACACACAAACATAATAAATGAACAAGTAAAAATAATGCTTGATGACGACATAATAGAATCATCAGTCAGCCCATATAATGCTCCACTTCTCTTGGTACCCAAGAAAAACATGGAAGATAAAAAGAAATGGAGACTGGTGGTAGACTTTAGAAAACTGAACGACAAAATTGTAAACGACAAATTCCCTCTAACTAGATTAGAAGACATTTTGAACAAACTTGGCAGAGCCAAATGGTTTTCTACACTGGACATGACTAGCTCATTTCACCAAATAGAATTAAACAAACAATCCAGACCACTAACAGCTTTTTCCACACCACAAGGACATTATCAACTCAAAAGACTTCCATTCGGATTAAAAATATCATCAAACAGTTTTCAAAGAATGCTTACAATTGCATTATCCGGACTAGAATCCGAAGCATTTCTTTATGTAGACGATATTATCATATACGGACGTAGTTTGAATCACCACAATATAAACCTAATAAAAGTATTAGACAGACGACAACGGTACAATTTGAAATTAAATCCAAAAAAATGTAAATTTTTAAGACCAGAAGTCACTTATCTTGGACATCTTATAACTAAAGACGGAGTAAAAACAGACCCATCAAAATACGACGTAATTAAGAATTATCCCACACCAAAAAATGCAGATGAAGTAAGACGATTCGTTGCATTTTGCAATTACTATAGACGATTCATACCAAACTTTGCAGACACAGCTAAAGACTTAAACCAACTATTAAAGAAGAACACGAAATTCAAATGGACGGACAACTGCAAAAAGCTTTTGATGACCTAAAGGGAAAACTGATAAGTTCCCCAGTATTGCAATACCCTGATTTTGACAAAACCTTTATATTAACAACAGATGTTTCAAATTACGCACTAGGAGCAGTGTTATCACAAGGCGAAATAGGTAAAGACCGACCAATTTCATATGCAAGTAAGGCATTGCAGAAACATGACATGAACAAACCAGTAATCGAAAAAGAACTGTTGGCAATTCACTGGAGCATTAACTATTTCAAACCATATTTATACGGTAGAAAATTTACGGTAGTAACTGACCACAGACCATTAGTATCACTATTTTCCCATAGAAATCCTTCTTCAAAAATGACAAGAATTAGACTTGACTTGTGTGACTACGACTTCGACATTGTTTATAAAAAGGGAAAGATGAATACAAACGCTGACGCACTATCTAGGATAGAAATCAATTCGGATATACTAAAACAGACGATACCAACAGAAGATGACGAACAGGCTAAGAAAGTATTAGTAACTACAAGGGCTATGAAAAATAAAGAAATTGAGGCAAATAAGAAATTAAATAATAATAAAGAGGCAAATAAAATAAAAGAAAATGACGACACGCGTGTAAGAAACGATGATTCTCAGAAGTCTGATCAACTTCGCATATTTGAATGTACATCAATAAATGACGTCAAGAATATAAGAAGATTACAATTTAATAATAAAAACGATATAAAAGAAGAAATTATATTTATAAAAGATAATATTGTGCACATAGGACGTGACGATAATTCTGCGGAACCAGTTTCGAATATGAAGAAATCTCGCTCCAAAAATACATATGAAAAAGAAAATGATAAAAATAAGCTAGCAGGATTCAGCGATAACTCAGCGAAACTAGATTCGATTCTGAGGAAACTGATATCCAAATTATTGAAAGAAAATATATATGAAGTAGCATTACGTAATGATGATAAAATATTTAAAATGTATACAAAAGAAGATATAAAAGAAGCATATGCAAAGATAAAAATAAACAACAAAAGTCCTCAACTAAAAATATTAATATACAACGCCCCAAAAAGAATATCAGATGACATATTAAAATACAAACTAATTGACGAGTTTCATAATACCACACACGCAGGCCACTTAGGAATAAGAAAAACAATCGGTAAACTAAAACAAAGGTATATTTGGAAAAATATGAATAAGATGGTAAAAAAATTTGTTACATATTGTGGCAGTTGTAACAAAAACAAACAAACTAAACACACAAAAGAACCACTTAAACTAACAGACACACCAAACAATAGTTTTGAAATGATTTCAATTGATACTGTAGGTCCTCTTCGTATTTCAAATGATTACCGATATATTTTGACAATGCAATGCGAGCTGACAAAATTTGTCATTGCACACCCAATGCCGACAAAAGATGCACTTACAACAGCAAAAACATTAGTTGAACAACTAATTCTAAAATATGGTCAATTTAAGGTACTTAAGTCCGACAAAGGAACAGAATTCACAAATGAAATTATGCGCAACATATGTGAACTATTAAAAATTAAACAGATCTTTTCAACCCCTTATCACCTAGAAGGGCTAAGTTAAATTTGTAAAACTAGTATATAAGCCAAAGAAAAATTTAAATAAAACGGACTTGATTTTTTAACGTAATCCAGCACACTCCTGCATAGTTTATTTTAAGTCTCAAATATTTCGGCATTCCTTTGAACGCCTAGTGTCGAGCTGGAACCCTTCAGCTGTATAAAATAAATAAAGGGCTACAGGGAAAACTCCAAACACAAAATAAAGACACACATTACACCAATAATCTTCCGAAGCAAATTTGGGCATCCCATCTGGGCTGTTTCTGCGCCCTGATGTTTTTGAAAACTACCTTGTATTCCGTTCCAAAAGGGTTAATGTTAGCCTCTTGGCATATTCGTTGGAAGGATAGTTTCTTACTTCTCTTTATGGCTTAGCTTAATTGGGTGCGTAGATCTTGATATCTTACTTGATAATCTTCCCATGATGATCTTCCTCTGGAACGTTGGGCCCATCTTCTTGCTCTAAGGCATGCTGATCGTAACTCTTTTATTTCATCATTCCACCAATAACAGGGATACCGTCCTCGAAGTGTATATCTTCGAGGCATAGCAGCATCGCAGGCAGTGTAGAGCATTTCGTATACGCTTTGAACCCTATCATCTACTAAGTCCCCGGTTGCGGTAAAGCTAGACAGTAGCAGTTTAAACGTGTCACCATCAAAGCATGAGTCCTTCCATTTAGGTCCAGTGAACTCGAGCATTCTTGCCATGTCAGTGTTCTGCCCAGCAGTCGTGATTACAATTGCCTGATGATCGCTGTTTGTGAAGTCTTCAGTGAGCCTCCACACGGTCCGCGAAACAAGGCTGTCGCTGGCAAACGATATATCTATCGTAGAACTGGTATCTGATCTCCTAAAAGTACTCCTCAGTTCATCATTTAATAACGTGACACGCAGGGATGCGAAAGCTTCTAAGATACTGCGACCTCTTGCGTTAGTCCACCTACTGCCCCATTCCATCGCCCAGGCATTAAAATCGCCGCATATGATGATCGGTGAATTTAAGTGTGCATTCGCAACTAGGCTCTCTAGCATATTCTCAAATTCGTCAAGGGACCACCTTGGAGGAGCATAGCAACTGTACAAGAAAGTTCCCTTTATCTTCGCCATTACGAAACCTTTATCCAGTGTATGGGTCTGTTGGAAAAGTAATGAGCCACAAGTCCAAATAGCTGCTGTTGTTGACTCATCGGCGATCCAGGTGCTATTCTTCGGTACTCTATGTGTATATGTATATATATATATATATATATATATATATATATATAAATTAATTATTTTATTATTAAAATTTATAAAAAAATATATTTTTTGAGCTAAAGCCCATCCTTTATTTCTCAAGAATGAATTAGAACTAACTTTTTGATACAAAATTATTATTATTAATACCTGTTGCACAACTTAAACAATTTGTGTGCATTGCAAAATATTTAGGTGAAATTTAAGAACATTAAAAATATAAAGTAAAAATTATGTCTGGATGCAACGTCAGCGTAATTCTTTTGCTGTTTTGTGGGAAAATATTGTGCGCGTGTGTCTTGTCAGCAGTGGCGGAGTTTAAGTAAGGAATGTGTTAACTACTCCCCCTCTAAAATTTCAAACGTCCTCGTTTGTTGTTTTTGGTTTATTGAATAATTGGTTCAGTCCTTCTATTGCCGAATCTGTTAGCTGGATGGCTTTTCCTTTTCTAATCTTCCAAGTACTTCTTCCGATAACTATAATGATGACGACTATTACGAAGGTAAGAATTGAGGTTATAGTATATTTTATTTTACTATCTTTCTCTAGGGTGTCTATGTAATTAGTGTTATTTGTGTTCAGTTGATGTAGCATTTGTAAGGAGAGTATTTCCTCCACAGTCTTGGATATAGATAAGGGTTGAAGGATTGCTGGTAGTGGTTTCCTTGTTGTTTTTTGCTCGTTGTAAAATTTTTCTCCCTGGATATCAATAGTAGAGTTAATAAAATGAATCAAAAATGTGCCATCTAATGTAGTTGTTTCGTTTTCAATGGTGACTTCTCCTTTAAATTTATTCAGGAATAAAATGCCTGGTGTTATTTCCTCAAAGTTGGGAATATGTCGATTGTTGATTTCGGTGCAATTCGATGCGCGGCTTCTCAGGAGGTTTCTTACACAGGTATCGTTGCTTAAATCAACTATATTATTTCTTAAACATACTTCTAAATTATTATAGTTCTTACATTTTTCTTTAATTCCGTACATTTTTACATCGCAAATTAGTATATCGTTAAAATTTATTTTATTAATTCTCTCATTTTGTTTTACTGCTCTTACTTCAATTGATTTACATATGTTATTATCAACGGTTGTTAAGCTTATTATATAAATTATTATATTTCCGTTAGATGCAATTTTTATTTCGGAAAATTCAAAAGCTTCATCTAAATTTACAAATGGGATATTTTCTTTGTCAACAATATTTTTGGCTATATTAATCTCTTCGTTAGATAGGATATAAGAATTTACTATATTGGCTTTTGCCCAATGTATTGCATATGCAATATTTACAATTTCTTCTTTCATGACTTCCAATTTAAATTTTAGCTTCAATAGTAGATCTATTTCTGTAGATCCACCATGTTCTATTGTTTTTGCAATATTATTAGTAATATTAGTAATTTCATTAATTTTTTCTATTGTTAGCTTGTTGATCAATACTTGATTGTTACTATTTTCTAGAACATTATTTAATTTGTTTAGAACAATCTCATGGTCGTGGCGATCAGGACTTCCGGCTATCCACTTATATGCGCTGCCTACAAAATCTAAAGTTCTTTTTAGTTTTTTTTACCCGTAAATTATTTAAATGTGTCTTGATTTGGGATATCAGTAAGGATATGAAAGAGTAATGTGGATTTCGTCTGATTGTCGATGTCTGTGTCATTCTTTCAATGTTTTCTATTGTCTGAGAACTTGTCGATGTCTATCTCGTGAATTATTTTAAAATGTCCAGTTTGCAGTCTTGCTGTGCCCTTTTCTATTGTTACCAGTTGAGCATTTGAGTAGTCCAGGATCTGAATGTCCGCGTAACACAGCGACGTGATCGATCTGTATGGGAAAATGAAATTTATAATGTATTTTAGTTGCGTATTCTACTTTTATGTACTATCTGTCCCTTTTCCGTCAAAACAGTGCTATGTCTGTCTTCTTTAACTATTTCCTTTAAATATGGTTTGGAAAGTATAGTTCCTAATCTTTTATTTCGCTTTACAAAAATTATTTGTCCTGCTAAATAGGATTTTAGTTCGTGTCTCTTCCTATTATGGAATTGAATATATTTTCTCTGTTTCACTGCCAATCTTTCGAGGTTATCTTGCCTGGTCTTTCCTATATCCTCTGGAGTAAAACTAACACTTCGTCCGAAAAACAAGTCAACGGGTTTCCTATTAGTCACTGAGTGTATACTATGGTTGTATTCAGACACTGCTCTTTCCAACAACTCGTCAAAATTTCTGTGTCCCCCATTTTCCTTAAGACATCGCATTATCTCTATTATGGTTGAGTGAAACCGTTCCACCTGACCGTTAGCTTGGCCCTTATATGGCGGTGTTGTATAAACCTCTATTTTTAACTCATCTTCCATCATGAATTTAATAGCGGCTGAGTTTAGTGAGGTTTCGTTGTCTATTATTATAAATTTGGGTACGCCAAAGCAGAATATTATCTCCCTGAGTGGTTTCCTAATATCTTCAATTGATCTGCTCTTTAATATGTTTGTAATGGCAAATTTTGTAAATTTGTCAAGGGCCGTCAGTATTACTTTTCCCTCTGTTAAAAACAAATCTATGTGAATAGTGTGGCCTGGATGTGTTGGTATCGGTGTTTCTGTTAGCTTAGGTTGATTAGGGTGTCGGTCGTATTTACTTTCTTTACACGTAGTACAATTTGCTATAATGTTCTTTATTTTACTGAGCATACCTGGGAAAAAACCTTTTTCTAGAATTTGTGATTTATTTTCTCTCGCGTTCCTATGAGCGCGCAAATGTGTTTCCAAAATTACAGTTTCCTGATCTTGTTCATTGGTGATATCATTGACAAATTTTTGAGTATAGCGAGTTTTGTAGTTACTAAAATGTTGTGGATAGAAGTTTTGGATAATACCCATTATCCTTTCCTCCGAGTGAATTCCGTTAATTACGGATGGGTTGAGATATCTTTTCAGATGAGCTAAAAGGATTTGTTCGTTGTATAGTGGTTCTTCAATAATATGTCTATGGACCGTAGGGAAGACAATTTTGAACTGATAGGATGCAGTTTCAGACTGTTTAAAAAATATTTGGTTCTTAAATACATTAATTGGTGTTTCGGCACATGGTATCAAGTCATGTGGTGAACTTTCGGTACTATGGGCTGTAGATGTGAGTGTATTAATTTGAGCAGGTATTCGTGATAGGGCGTCTGCCACTACATTGGAATATCCTGGTTTATATTTCAATTCATAATTATATTCCTCTAGAATCGATTTCCATCTTTTCATTTTTGAGTTAGTATTCTTAGAGCTCAATGAATATGTGAGAGGTTGGTGATCAGTATAAATTTTGATTTTTTTCGAACCATATAAGTAATTTCTGAGGCAATTTAGTGACCATATGACAACATTTCTTTTTCGTTTGTGGCGTAGTTTTCCTCAGTTTTACTGAGAGTTCTTGAAATTAATGTTATTGGCCTGTTGTCTTGCGATAGCACTACTCCAATCGCGAAATCGGAAGCATCTGTGGTAAGCTCCTCCAAATTTTACAGGTGTTCTTCCTCATTTTTTCCAAAAATTATTACGTCGTCAATGTAGACGTAACATCGTTTGCCTATATGCTGACGAAGAATGTCGTCTAAAGCTCGCTGAAATGTTGACGGTGCATTCTTAAGTCCGAAGGGGAGGCGTAAAAATTCATACTTCCCATTATTTACGGAGAATGCCGTCTTTTCTATATCAGACTCACGGAGAGGTATTTGGTGAAACCCACTCTTCAGGTCTATAACCGTGAAAAATTTGTTTTCGCCAAGATTTTAAAGTACCTCGTTTATCTCAGGAATCGGGTATCGGTCTGGTATAGTAACCGAATTGAGCTTACGGTAATCTATTACCATACGATATTTTTTCACCAGAACTATCGGCCTTTTTATTGACTATCCAGACGGGTGAATTGTATGGTGATTTTGATTTACGAATAATTCCATTGGCAAGGAGTTCTTCTACTTGGCGTTCCACTTCTCCTTTTAGTGCCATTGGATATGGATATGGTTTAGAGTAAACCGGAGTATCCGTAGTGGTACGGATTTCGCCTTTCACTAATGTTGTGAAAGTTAGTCTTTCGTCGGGATCCGAGAATAAATTCGGGCATTTTCGTATTATATTATTTAATTTTATATGCTGTTCTCGCGTTAGGTTTGGTAGGTTCAGTTCAAATGAATTTACTTCCTGGGACATTCGTTGTTTTAAAGGAATTCTTATTCCAGGAGACATTGTCATAAAGCTTCTGTCAGTATGAATAGTTGCTTTCAATTCTCTCAAGGTGTCGTTGCCTATTATTCCGTGAAATGAAGAAAGGGTAGGCAAAATGTAGAATTTAATTTTTCTAATTTTTGGTCCGAAAATGTCGATATTTATGTGGTGAGTGATTTCGATATCACCCGCAACGGAACTTACTTTGAACGGTTTTTCGTTTTGAATTGGATTTTTAATCCGAGTCGATTGGATGTAATTTTTGTTAGAACCTGTGTCGATAGGAAAGTCTAATTTGTCTCCGCAACTAGTAACGTATTCGAAACATGGAAGCGAAGATGTCGTTATTTTAAAAAAATTTACGTTATCGTGTTCTGATGGAATATTGCTTCCAGACGGAATATCGTCTGCGACGGCAACCTCATCTTCCGAAAATATGCTGTTCGGGTCTACATTTGTTTGAACAGGATACAAAGTTTCATCGTCAAAGTACTCGTAATTTGGTTCGTCATGGTTCGTTTCTAAATGAAAATTACGTTGGATTTTATTGGGAGGATGGGAATTCTGACTATTCAGAGGACGCTTATTATTATAGTTCGGTGTTGGTTCAGTTCGATAGTTATTGTGCCTAAAGTGGCTCGAGCTATCGATCTCCATTGGCACCGGTTGTGCAGAAGGGCTATTTTGATTGTGTTTAAATTCGGTCTAAAATGTCTAATATTATTGAAGCCATTATAGGGTTGATTATAGCTGAATCTGTTGTAATTGGGTTGCTGGTTACCGAATCTGTTGTAATTGGGCTGCATCATTCGTGTTGGTTGGAAGACATTAGGTCGGTTATAGAAGCGATTAGGTTGCTGATTTGCACCGTAGAAATGGTGAGGTGAATGTGGCACGTGAGCCAATTCAGGATAGAATTGTTGTCCTTTAAAATTTGTCACTGGCCGTGAAGGCTTGTGTAGTGTTGTACCCACATTATGTCTATTCACACCTTGTGCGTAGTTAAGACGTAATGTCATATTCTCCAATTTTTGGCATAAGTGCAATGCCTGTGGAAGCGTAGCTGGTTCACGGATGCTTAATAACCGTGGCAAATCACCGTTAAGACCTCGGATAAAAGTATCCAAAGCCTTTTCTCTATAAGAATTGGTCATAGCGCGGATTGATTCCTCGCTTATGTCTAGACATGCTACTTTATCTAAAATGAGTGACAGATGTTGGAATACCATTTGGTAGAAGGTGGCTACGTCTCGATGACGTTGAGTTAAACTCGTCATCTGGTACTCTAGAGTACCAATATCTCGCTTATCTGAATAGTGTAGCATCAAGCATTTTTTTATTTGTACCCAATCCAATGGGGTTCGGTAGGATTCAAGTGCTGTGTCGGCCTCGCCTACGATCTTGTGTCTTATCGTGTGAAGTATAGCAAAATACTTCGGTGTGCCCCTAAAATTTGCGTATGCGTCCAGTATTCTGTCTACAGTTTTCCTCCATGAATTGAATTCCCCAGAACGTCCGGAAAATTCCCTAAGGCACTTAACCATGTCCGGTATACGGTCAAGGTCAATTGTGTCTGTAGCGTCAACTGCTACATGATTGTCCTGAAGGTCTTCTACTGGTCTATTGGCTGTTTGATTTAATACCCTTTGGACTATTTCGCTAACAAGATCTGTATCTGTGGGAACAGAGGATTGATATATCGGAGCCGGAATTGATTTTGAAGTGGTCGGTTGTGTATTCCCCTCTAGCCTCATTTGGCTTAATTGATTAATAATTTCGTCCTCCATTTAAAAAAAATTTCCTAATGTTTTAAAACTGCCTATTATTATTTTCTACTTTTTTTTTATAATCCCTGCTGTTGGAGGGTCTCGTGAGAATCGCAACAGCTCCCCCTTTAATAAATCTTTTAAATAATTAGTATACTATATTAATATTGCAAAACCATAGATTTAAGAAATTATTTGATTTTATAATAAATTGTTAAAAAAATTTTGTTTTGAAAACTTTACCACTTATTGTTGGTTTTATTTTATTTAGATCGCAAGGATATATTTGTTTGTATCTCAATATTATAGATTTTATATGAATTGTTTAATATATATCGTTATTCAATATTTGCAAGAACTTTCCGTTTTCGTTACTTTTAATATTAATTTTTTTATCGTTACTAATTTCTTAATTTTATTATCTCGATTTAAGTATAATCATTAATCTTTTTAATTTATTGCAAATTAATTTATTCTTTTAATTTTTCAACTTTTAACCTTCTTTTGTTTTCCTTCTTTTTTTTACGATTGATTTGATTAAATATTTTTTATTTGTTCTACCGCAGTAGAATTTTAAAGCACTTAAAAATTTAAAAATATTACTTACAGAAATAATAAACTTAAACTAAACATCACCAACGTTGGGGCTCTGGTTTGATGAACGGTTCTGGATGCACCTTTTCCTGTTTTACTTAGGACCTTTCCCGTTACTAGTCTCCAGTCCTCCTTGCAACTAAGTAGCTTGTTCACTTAAACCTTACTTTTTGTTGTTCAGGCTATTTTATTTTGTGCGTTCACTTTTGCTCCTTACTTTTTGTTTTTCAGGTAGCTTTTGTGTTCACTTTTCCTTACTTTTTATTTTCAGGAATTTTTTATTTAGTGTTCACTTTATCCTTACTTTTTATTTTCAGGAATTTTTACTTTGTGTTCACTTTATCCTTACTTGTTGTTTTCAGGATGTTATTTTGTTTGAACTCGCGGGGTCTTACTTTTTGGTTTTCAGACTTTTCACTTAGCGCATACGTTGGTCCCTGCTCGGGCGCCAATTAATTATTTTATTATTAAAATTTATAAAAAAATATATTTTTTGAGCTAAAGCCCATCCTTTATTTCTCAAGAATGAATTAGAACTAACTTTTTGATACAAAATTATTATTATTGATACCTGGTGCACAACTTCAACAATTTGTGTGCATTGCAAAATATTTAGGTGAAATTTAAGAACATTAAAAATATAAAGTAATAATTATGTCTGGATGCAACGTCAGCGTAATTCTTTTGCTGTTTTGTGGCAAAATATTGTGCGCGAGTGTCTTGTCAGCAGTGGCGGAGTTTAAGTAATGAATGTGTTAACTTATATATATATATATATATATATATATATATATATATATATATATATGTATGTGTATGCATACACATACATATGTATATATATTTATATCATGTCATTATTTTTATATGTTATTTATATACACTATACTGTAATCAATTCTTATCCTTGTTGTAATGTTGATTGAATAGTTTAAATATTGTAAATGTTTAGTTATATACATATGTATGTAAATTTGTATGTATGTTAATATATTAATTTGTAATTAAGATAGTTATTTTTTTTTTTTTTTTATCTTGGACCAGCACTCAGGGGATGACCCCTATATATGCAAGGCATTGCGCCGGAACTGAAAACGAGGGGATAGTATTGAGGGGACAGATTAGGAAAGATGAGAAGATAGACAGTTGTTTTTGTAGCTATTTCAACCTTTTACTTCGCCGGCTAATTTTTGCTACAGGGCCGGCGAAGGTGGGTGCTGTTACTCTGCTTTTTAGTACATGATAGTGTCGGTCGCTGCCAATTATGTTCAGTGATCAGTGACTATGCCTTCATCATTGAAACAGGCTGACAACAACTAACACAACCACGCACTAATGCTGATCAGAAGAATTCAACACAATATTTCATAACTCAGCGAGGGCTCGAACTCACGACCCTCCGCTTCATAGTCTCGTGTTCTACTACTTCAGCCACCAGCACCCACAATTTATATATATCCCAGTGGTATAAGCAGAAACCATTGCCAAAAGTGGCTAGCGAAGTGGTGGGTGTTTTCTCTCTATGCACTAAAAGCGGTAACGAAGGGGTGTACCACTTAGCTACTACATCTGTGCATACACACCAGTAGTTGTATCAATTGCTACCCATTATTCGATAGCTAATTCGCTATCACTAGGTAATGCATAGCAGATATAGTTTTCTACGACGCATTTGTTACTGAGGGCAATTATGTGTTCAGAAAGATCCCGTTATTAAAACAACAAAAAGTCTAAGATCATAACATTCTCTTTGCTGCTTTTGTTTATTTTAAAATAAACTTCAGTAGCACTTGAGATTTTAAAGAAGCAAGAAGAAGTGAAATTCAAAAAATTAAAACTTAAATAAAAAAGGTAAATAGAATACTTAATTAAAAAAAATGAGCAAAAGAAATTTTAAAAGATTGCTAAAGTCAGAAACTGAAAAGTTTTTGGAAAATTTAAATAAAATTTCTAATACAAATAACACAGAGGAGTTAGAAATAGTGAATATAAAAACATGTGAAGAAAAGGAATACAATGATTTTTTGCAAGCTTTTAATAAAATTCAAGAAGAATACAGTGAACACGATGTTGAGACTTCCAATTTAAATGATTATAGGTTAAAGGTTTTAGAAACAGTTGATGAACAGAAATTGAAAGAAAACAATAACCTTAGCGTTAAATTAAAGTCATGGTATATAAGGCACAGACCAAGTAGAAGATGTGCGGAAGATTTGTTAAACATACTAAAAGAAGAAAATATAAATGTAAATCAGTTTTATAAAAACAAAGAAAAAAATGAAGTAAAGAAAGGCACATTAAAGGCCATAGATGGGGGTACCTATTTGCATTTAGGTTTTAAAGGCTCCATTGACAAAATTTCTAAAACTTTCTCAATACCTAGTACCTTAGAACTTGATGTAAATGTAGATGGATTGCCTCTTTTTCGCAGTTCAACTTTGGCCAATTCTAATAAGAATTAGGAATATTGATTCTAGGCCAATATTTGCTGTAGGAATATTTCTAGGCAAATGCAAGCCCAGAAATTGTGATGAATTTCTAAATGATTTTATTTCTGACATTTTGTTTTATAAAAATAATGGTTTTAAAATAGGCAACAAAAATATTTCCTTAGTAATAAAAACCATAATATGTGATGCTCCAGCAAAGGCATACATAAGTGGTGTTCCTGGTCACAACTCGCGGCATGGTTTTTCAAAATGTACGCAAACTGCAAAGAAGATTGATGGAACATTAACTTTTGATACTGTACCTGGAATTTTGATAAGCGATAAAGATTTTGAAAAAAGAAAGTATAAAAATCACCATACAGAGAAGTATTTAAATAGGAAATCGGCCTTAGAATCCATAGACATTTCAATGGTAACGCAACTTACTCTCGATTGTATGCACCTTGTAGACCTAGGCATTACAAGAACATTTTTGCTAAGACTTATCAAAAAGAAAGTTTGTTTCGCAAGTGTTCCTGATTTTGAAAAAAACGTATCAAAAAAACTGCTTGAAATGAAGCAGTTTATTCCTAAAGAATTCAGTAGAAAGCCTAGGGCCTTGGATGATATTTTGAATTGGAAAGCGACTGAGTTTCGTCAGTTCTTATTATATACGGAAATAGTTGCATTAAAAAATGAAGTGGACGAAAACGTTTACTACGAATTTTTATACCCTCCAAAAAAGAATTTGGAGGGTATATTCACTTTGTCATTCCGTTTGTAACGCATCGAAATATCCATCTCAGACCCCATAAAGTATATATATTCTTGATCAGTGATGAAATCTAAGACGAACTGAGCATGTCCGTCCGTCCGTCCGTCTGTGGAAATCACGATACAGTCCAAACGAAAAGAGCTAGACTCCTGAAATTTGGCATAAATATATTTTAAAACTTAGAGCAGGTTAAGTTCGAAGATGGGCTAAATCGGGCAAGGGGGAAAAAAGTTCCCCTAAGAAGAACTAAACCAACCCAGAAAAAACAACGTAATTTTTAAAGTTTTTTGGTTATTTTGTTACGCAAATGATATATTTTTATGTCAAATACGGTCCAACGCCTTAAACTTGGAGCCATTAAATAAAATAAAAATATTTTTTGACCCCGCCCACTTCAGTGGGCGTTATTATAGGCAAAAATAGCATAAAAATTTAACAAATTGTTTTACTTAAGCCTACATTCCTTAAAAATAACACTTTTAAGCTTTAATGACGAAGCTGAAACGAAACCTGGTACTACTCTGCCCTACCCCCTCCTTCGCCCCCTAAATGACCCTACCAAAAAAAATTTTTTTTTTTTAAATTTTGTATATAATCATCCCAAGCATTTATCTTTAGAGTTTTATGACTGCCGATTTCTGCCCTAACCCCCCCCCCCCTCTTCCTTTGCCACCAAAATGACCCAACCAAAAAAAAATTTTTTTTTTAAATTTTGTATATAATCATCCCAAGCATTTATTTTTAGAGTTTTATGACTGCCGATTTCTGCCCTACCCCCTCCCCCCCTTCTTCCTTTGCCCCCTAAATGACCCTACCAAAAAAAATTTTGTTTTAAATTTTTTATATAATCATCCCAAGCATTTATCTTTAGAGTTTTATAACTGCCGATTTCTGCCCTACCCCCCTTCTTCCTTTGCCCCCTAAATGACCCAACCAAAAAAAAATTTTTTTTTTAAATTTTGTATATAATCATCCCAAGCATTTATCTTTAGAGTTTTATGACTGCCTGTTGCTGCCCTACCCGCTCCTCCTCCTTTGCCCGTTAAATGACCCTATTAAAAATAAATATACATTTTTTTTATTTTGTGTATAATCATCCCAAGCATTTATTTTTACAGTTTTATGTGTATCTGTTTCTGCCCTACCCCCTCTCCCCCTTTGCCCTCTACATGACCTTATCAAAAAAAAGAAATTTTAATTTTGTATATAATTATCCCAAGCATTTATTTTTAGAGTTTTATGACAAAGGTGAAATGTTTCCCCCACAGCCCTTGCCAGAGCGACCCCGCCAAAATACAGTTTTTATAGCCTCCAAAGAGAATTGTGATGAAGTCTAAGACGGTCTAGCAATGCCCATACGTTCGTCTGTGGAAAACATGATATTGTATATTTTTGAACCCCGCCCCCTTTAGTGGGCGTTGACGTACGATATTATATAAAGGAACTCTGTCCCACCAAGTTAAACATTTCAAATTCACTTACTAAATATTTGGAGGGTATTTAAGATTCGACCCGGTCGAATATAACGTTTTTACTTGTTAATGCTACACTGCGCATACAGATTAGCTTGTTGTCCAAAACAACGCGTAAGTAATTTGGAAATATGTGATTCTTTGCTACATCTATTTGTACAAAACTTTCCTATAGTGTTCGGCAAAAACAGTGTTTCGTACAATGTTCACAGTCTGCTTCATTTAAAAGAGACAATATCTTACTCTGGTGATCCCACTATGTGCTCAGCTTATGGTTTTGAAAACTATCTCCAAAAAATAAAAAAAGGTGTCAAAAGTCCAGTAAATATTTTACAGCAAATACAAAGGCAAATATTTGAAACAGAATTTGTTGCATTTCAAAATCATGAAGGTTTAACAAAAAAGAGAAATGGTACTATTATTTATTATTTTCAAGGAGCTTCAATAAGTACAAATACACCTGATAATTTTTGTTATTTAAAAAACAATCAGCCTGTACAAATTTTATCTCTGAGATTTGATGAAAAAAATTATTTTATTGGCCGAAAGCTAAAAAATTTAAGAAATTACTTTCTAGAGCCCTGTGAATCAATTACTTTGGGTATTTTTATACCCTCCAAAAAAGAATTTGGAGGGTATATTCACTTTGTCATTCCGTTTGTAACGCATCGAAATATCCATCTCAGACCCCATAAAGTATATATATTCTTGATCAGTGATGAAATCTAAGACGAACTGAGCATGTCCGTCCGTCCGTCCGTCTGTGGAAATCACGATACAGTCCAAACGAAAAGAGCTAGACTCCTGAAATTTGGCATAAATATATTTTAAAACTTAGAGCAGGTTAAGTTCGAAGATGGGCTAAATCGGGCAAGGGGGAAAAAAGTTCCCCTAAGAAGAACTAATCCAACCCAGAAAAAACAACGTAATTTTTAAAGTTTTTTGGTTATTTTGTTAAGCAAATGATATATTTTTATGTCAAATACGGTCCAACGCCTTAAACTTGGAGCCATTAAATAAAATAAAAATATTTTTGACCCCGCCCACTTCAGTGGGCGTTATTATAGGCAAAAATAGCATAAAAATTTAACAAATTGTTTTACTTAAGCCTACATTCCTTAAAAATAACACTTTTAAGCTTTAATGACGAAGCTGAAACGAAACCTGGTACTACTCTGCCCTACCCCCTCCTTCGCCCCCTAAATGACCCTACCAAAAAAAAAAAATTTTTTTTAAATTTTGTATATAATCATCCCAAGCATTTATTTTTAGAGTTTTATGACTGCCGATTTCTGCCCTACCTCCCCCCCCTCCCCCTCTTCCTTTGCCACCAAAATGACCCAACCAAAAAAAAATTTTTTTTTTAAATTTTGTATATAATCATCCCAAGCATTTATCTTTAGAGTTTTATAACTGCCGATTTCTGCCCTACCCCCTCCCCCCTTCTTCCTTTGCCCCCTAAATGACCCTACCAAAAAAAAATTTTTTTTTAAATTTTGTATATAATCATCCCAAGCATTTATCTTTAGAGTTTTATGACTGCCGATTTCTGCCCTACCCGCCCCCCCTTCTTCCTTTGCCCCCTAAATGACCCTACCAAAAAAAAAATTTTTTTTTTAAATTTTGTATATAATAATCCCAAGCATTTATCTTTAGAGTTTTATGACTGCCGATTTCTGCCCTACCCCCCCCCCCTCTTCCTTTGCCGCCAAAATGACCCTACCAAAAAAAATTTTTTTTTAAATTTTTTATATAATCATCCCAAGCATTTATCTTTAGTTTTATAACTGCCGATTTCTGCCCTACCCCCTCCCCCCCCCTTCTTCCTTTGCCCCCTAAATGACCCTACCAAAAAAAATTTTTTTTTTTAAATTTTGTATATAATCATCCCAAGCATTTATCTTTAGAGTTTTATGACTGCCTGTTGCTGCCCTACCCGCTCCTCCTCCTTTGCCCGTTAAATGACCCTATTAAAAATAAATATACATTTTTTTTTATTTTGTGTATAATCATCCCAAGCATTTATTTTTACAGTTTTATGTGTATCTGTTTCTGCCCTACCCCCTCTCCCCCTTTGCCCTCTACATGACCTTATCAAAAAAAAGAAATTTTAATTTTGTATATAATTATCCCAAGCATTTATTTTTAGAGTTTTATGACAAAGGTGAAATGTTTTCCGCCCGATACGATATTATATAAAGGAACTCTGTCCCACCAAGTTAAACATTTCAAATTCACTTACTAAATATTTGGAGGGTATTTAAGATTCGACCCGGTCGAATATAACGTTTTTACTTGTTTTAACTGATTTGGAGCCCCACGAGGAAACTGAACTATTTTCATATTCTGACATACAATGTAAAGCAATTTGTATTCCAAACAGAATCAACATGATTTTAATGCCGATTTTACATAATTGCTTCTAATTTCTTTTATATAAAGGGTATTCATTTCACGTAACAAGTTAAAATTCAATTTGTGTTGAAAATAATTCAATTTCGGATATAAAATTTAATTTACTTAATTTGTTCCAAAAAAAAAACCTATATTTAATAATTTTTTTAATTTTTAAAAAGAAAAAAAATGACAGATTCAGATGCAAGCAGCCCACCACGCAAAATTAAGCGCTACCAATGTAATTGCGTTGAGTATAAGAAGCAATTAAATAAATTAAATGGTAATTAATAGTTTCTAAAAATTTTATTTTAATAATTATAAATAACAATACAATTTTTTATTATTGGTACCGTAGACGACCTCAAAAAAAAGAGATACAATTATTCAAGGTAAATATTTATAAATATAAAAAATTGCTTTTGATTTTACAACCTTCATCTTTAAAAGATCAACTAAAGTTCGTTGCCGAAGTTTTGGCTAAACAGCAAGTTTTGCTAAATAGGATGGCCACAAAGCAAACAGAAATTCAGTGTTTGGCTAAACAGTTTCCGCTTAAAAATGAGGAGTCGCTTAAAAATGAGGAGTCGCTTAAAAATTTGAACAGAAGTATTTCCGCAGAAAATAGAGATGAATATGTAAGTTTTATTGTTTTATTTAATTTTTTTTTGTTTTTTTTTCTATAATTTTTTACACTTTTCAGATTAGTGCCATCAAAGCTATTATTACACCAAGTGGAGTAATAAAAAACCTTAGAAACATATTATCTACGGAGATAACACACGAATTTAATATAGAAGGTGTGCAGGGGAAAAAATCGCTTAAATCATTTGAAAACTTTTACAGCGTTCTTTTAGGTAAATATCTATCATATACTATTTTTTAGATTCGCAAACAATATTTAAACATTTTTTTAATCACATATTTTATTTTCTTTAATTTAAGATTCTATTCCAAATAATTCTGAAGAACAGCTAAGGAAAGCTATTCAGCTACAAAAAAGGCGTAATTTTAAGCAAGTGGGAAAGAGGAAAAAAACCGAGATATTAAATTAAATGAAAGGGTACCTATACGTAATACATATTATGTACATACCTTAAAAACATATGTATGTGTATTAAAATTTAAATTTATGAATTAATTTACTTTTACCATAAATTTTAACTAAAATGAATTGTTTTACTTTAAAAAGTCTAATTAAAGAAACATGTAAGTGTTAATGTACACTTTTTTTTTTTGCAAAATTGAACTGTTTTAATATGGCTAGCGAAGGGATGGGATAATAGGAGTGGCAGAATTACCACCGAGCAAGGGTGGCGAATGTGTTAGCTCTCCTGGGTTAGTTCTTTCGTTGGGTACTAGTGACTAGTACAATACCTGTACCTTAGGACTAGTACTTTAGACAGAAACTAGTAGCACCCCTTTCGGTGGCTAAAGGTTATGCAGAGACGGGTCAATCGCCACCTCTAATGACAAGCCCGTGTTAAATTCGCCACTCAAATGCATGTGAGGTAGATTGTAGCAGGGCTAGAGGTGGTGCCAAAGTAGCTAGCGAATCTCCACGTACGGAGGTAGTCCCTTATACCACTGGGATGTATTCATATGTATGTATGTGCATATGTGTATGTACATTCATATGTGTTTGTATCTCTCTATGTGTGTGTATATATGTTTGTATGTAGTTGTGTATGTTCATGTATGCATATATGTATAAGTTCATGTATGTATTGATGTATACATTAGGGTGACAGCCAAAATTTTTTTTCGCGAATTTTAAAGCTTTTTCAACGGAATATTGTGTCAATAGGCCAAAAGTTTTGTGACGAAAATTTGAGCCAAATCGGACAACGTTTTCTGGACGCGCATCCAGGTCAAAGGTCAGGTATTTTCATATTTTACAATATATGCGAAATAAATTTTTTTAACTCGTTTATTTTTTTTTCAATATTTAATGAAAAAATGTGGATTTATATATTTTCGTGAAAAAAATAGTAAAAAGAACTTTTTTGGTAATTAACCTTTCCTTTATGTCAGGAAATTAATACAGTCAAAGCTCGGTATAACAAATACTCAGTTTAACGAATTCGCGATATAACGAATGGGTAATATTTTAATATTGACTATCTTATATAACGAATATTTTTATTTTTGACGCTCAATATAACGAATGGTTAAATACATGAATGCAAAATTTTTTTTATGTATGATTAAAAATAAACAAAGTCAAAAAACAAGATTATTCGTTGTAGTACCGTTATTTTTATATGTATGGGTACTCATACATGTGATCATCTCATCTTTCTCACACATGTGATGAATTGAGGTTTTTTTTAAATGGATTTTAGATGAGTTTGGTAGTGCAAAGAAATATGGGCAATAGAAAAGGAATTTCTTTAATTAAAAAAATTGAAATTTTAGAAGAGTGCAAAAGAGGTATATCCTTGCCAGCAATTTCTAATATATATGGAATATCAAAATCTTATATTTGCACATTAAAGAAAATAGAAAGAAAAATAGGTTTAAAATTGGAAAATACTAACAACGGTTCGACGATCTCTTCGAAAAGGGGAGTACCCCGATATGGAGGACAAGTAAATGGAGTAGGCTTAAAAGTAAAGGCTCTAGAACTACATGGCAAATTACAATGGAAATCGTAAGCCCAATGCCCAATAATGAAACCAGAATTATATATGCAGAGGTTATTAAGTGTTTGGAAAAGTGCATCCAAAGGAATCAACAAAATAATATTAATTTTTCGAAGTCATTAGTATTAAGAGAAATACAAGAAGAAGCTATTCTAAAAAGTTTGCAAATCACTCAGAGACAAACATCGCTAAATCATTTTTTCAACACTAAATGCAGAAAATGTTTTTAAATAACGTATTACCATTAAAAAACAACTAAAATGAAATCAGTTATGCTTAAAAAAATGTTCGCTATATAACGAATTTTTCACTATAACGAATAGGTCTGACATTATATCATTCGTTATACCGAGCTTTGACTGTAGATGCTTTTATTCAAAAACGTTAACTACAAAAACACATTTGTTTGTTTGTATTAAATCGCGCCATCTACATGTCAAAAATTTTAAAATTACTAATTTCCTAGACAACAACCATTATTTTTAACGGATTCTAATGATAAATTTCAAGGCCTACTAGATTTTTAAAATACGACTGAATTATGTATTTCCCCAAAAATTATATAAATTGCATTCAGTCGTGTGAATTACTTGTGTAAAGTGCTTTTGGTTAGAGATTTTTTGTGAATTTGGTAAAAATATATAACAATGCCCTCGTTAAGGGAAGAAATATTTTTAGTAGGCTATTCAAAACACCAAATAGTTGGTTCTAAACTTCCCTCGAAGGGGGACTGCCTCAAAGTTTTTTTTCATAATATGAGGACAACGAAATTAACTGCAAAAGATAGTGCTGATCTTGTGGTAAGAGAGTGTATAATTTTTTCGGAAAAGGCCCGTATTCCTGTTCACGATTTGCACTGGTGTACAAAAAAAATGTTGCGTCTGTATGAGGAATGGAAAGATTTAAAAAAATATATCTAGAGTGTCCGACATTCATAAAAACAGAAGAAAACTGTGGAGCGATAATTTAGGCGATCTCTTCGATATTGCTCGTACCGATGCACTGGAACTACTAGATTTAGAAGAAGACAAGCAATTTTTAATTAAACAAAGAATGAAAGGTCGCGAAGGTTGTATGTTGGGAGTCGACTGTAATCTAAAAAAAAAAGGAAAGAAAAAGAAATCGCAAAAAACAAGAAGAGTTGCGTAAAAAATTAAGTGACGAATTACCATCAACTTCATCAGGTAAAAATTTAATTAAATGTTAAATAACGTTGTTTTAAATTTTTGTTGGAAGTACTGAACTGTGACAAAATTTATTTCAGCCTGCAATATGATTGAATTTTCCGCGTCTGAAGATGCTGCAACATCAGAGGAAGAATATTCTGAATGTTCGATTGAGGCAAAACGTTTTCGCAGTACTTCTTGTACGAAAAAGCAAAGTGTCTTAACGTCAAGACTAGCTGCAGTTTTCGACAAGTTAAAAATAAGTCAGAGAGATGCTGTACACTTATTGGTTGCAGTTATTGACGCCGTCGGACTTAATACATCCGATTATATTTTAAATCGAACCTCCATAAGTCGGGAAAGAGCGCAATTCTGTGGTTTTCACGAATAATCGCTTAAGTCGATTTTTACCGAAATTGAGATTATTATGTCAAAGTGCTACATTTTGCATTAGGTTTTTATAAGTATTAAGTTTTTTAGAATATAATGTACTATTATTAATATTTTTCTGCTAAAAACAACTTAAGTTAACTTTTTAATAAAATATTTTGCAATTTTAACGATTTATGTCGATATATATCGACAAAAAATTTAACATTGCTGAATATTTTTCCAAATAAAAAGCATATGTGATGTTATGTTGTTATTCGTGCATAAAATATGAGAGTATTTTTTGAAATTTTTTCACTTAATAACAATTTATGTATATGTACTTGTGCGTTTATTGTTGACTTCTTTAGTTGCAACAACAGCAGATAAGCGGTTGTTTGTAATTTTAAGTCCCGTTATGTTGTTTTTTGAGAAAAGTGTTTGTTATATTGGGCGAGATGTCAATGCTTTTGTCTATCATTTTAGTATTAGATTTCGATGTGAGTGCACACAACATTCGTTCTTAGAGAAGTGAAATATTTTTTGATGAATTAACGATTAATACTATTGAAGAAGTGTTCAATGATTAATCATTTTATGATGATTTAAAAAATAACAACAGTAAACATAAACATTTTGTTATGCCAAAATCTATATTTACGATATTCCATTAAAAAAAGGAGAATTTTAACAGATAGTGATATGGAAAGTGTAACTGAAATTTTAATTGATAATGGTAAGTAGTTACACAAATGCTGTTTTAACATTAAAGAGTGCTGATATGTTTTTTTTAAAGAGCGGCAAATGCCAATTAATAATGATGGAAAGAAAGCAAATGGATCGCTCTCAAAACAAATTTCAGACATTAAAGCAAAAAGGAATTCTGGCAAAAAATATACTTCAATAAGAAGTGGAAATATTATATCTGAGAGATGCAGCAAAGAATTGGGTGTTTGCAGACTACGATGCAACAAGAACATTTCGGATGAATATCGTTGAATACTGTTTAACGAATATTGGAAGTTAGGTAAATACCTAACTTATATACCGCGTTGCGTATATGTTCAGGCGAATTCAGGACTCATTAAAAAAATCATCAAAAAATCTTTATGCGAATAAAAAAGAACGCAATTACACTTATAAATATCGGATATTTGTTGGAGAATGTTTTCTTAACATATACGGAGAAACAGAAGGATTTCTGCGCAGCGTCCAACAAAAAATTGTTAGTAAAAAGAATTTAGAAGACCAAAGCGGAAAATCCACATCTTCTAAAAATAGTTTACCTCAGTCAAAAAAAGACGAATAATAGCGAAATAATAAGATCGTTTCCGGCCTATGAGTCTCATTATTCCCGAGCTCATACAAACCAGAAGTATTTAGCGGAAAATTTAAACCTATTTAAAATGTATGAGCTTTATAAAGATAATATGGAAAATTACGTTTCATATGCCACCTATCGTCGGCTCTTTCAAAAAGAAAAATTGAAATTTAAGAAACCTAGTCTAGATACTTGCTCGAAGTGTGATCAGTTTTCTATAGCCATCAAACATGCAAAATCGTATGAGATTAAAAATCAGCTTATTGTTGATCGTGATAAACATCAAAAATTAGCCGAAGAGGCATACGCAAACAAAAAATCTGACAAAGCGGATCTAACAAAAACTGTGTTATGTATGGATCTTCAAAAATGCTTACCAACACCAAATCTTAATTCTTCAATAGCATTTTATAAACGATGTCTCTGGACATTTAACTTTACAATAAGAAACTGTTCGACAAAGAAGACCCACTGTTTTGTTTGGAATGAAACAATAGGTGGAAGAGGAGCTAATGAAATTGCATCATGCATATGGAAATATTTTAAAATTAATATTGATCTTAAAAGCCATGTTGTGATTTATTCGGATACATGTTCTGGCCAAAATAAGAACAATATTGTTACTGCTATGCTTGTTCTCCTCGTTAATCAACCTGGGATAAACGTAGAACTTATCGAGCAAAAATTTTTAGAACCTGGCCATACACACTTAGAATGTGACAGCGATCACAGTATAATTGAACGACAGAAGAAGAAAAATGTACTGGAAGTTTACCATCCTCACGATTGGATTCAGCTTATAAAAACATGCGGCAGAAAATCTAATAAATTTGAAGTTTTTGAAATGAATATCGCTGACTTCCTCAACTTTGAAAATACATTTAAGCATATCTTCCAAAAAGTAAATAAAAATATAAACAGGGAAAAAGTTTTGTGGAAAAATATGCGAAATATTATTTATAAAAAAGGTTCGTTTGATAAAATTGAATTTAAAGAATATTTTAGTAGTGTTGCTGTCGAAACAAAGATACTTAAAAGTAAGAAAATTTCATCAGAAGATGTTTTCAACTATAGACTTCAGTCTAAGAATGTTGAAACACTTCCTATTTCTTCCGAGAAAACAAAAGACTTAATACATTTGCTGCCCTTAATTCCGGATTTATTCCACGATTTTTATAAAAATATCAAAGTTTCCGAAACATCTCAAAATACATTATACATAGATGAGGAAGATGTAGAAAACTAATAAATAAATATTGTACTACAGAATTTGTCTGTTCCTTTTTTATATGTATATGTTAAGGAAATAAATATACTTTTTTAAATGAATTATTTTATGCTTTATAATGTTATTCTGTGAAGAATTGTTTTTGTTTAATTTTGTTTCTTCATGTTTTTGTATTTTATTGAATTAATTATCTTAAGTTTAATAAATTTGCGTTATCAAACGTAAAAGAAAAATTAAATAAAAATATATAAATAAATCGATTTTATTTTTCTGCATACGTTGTGCTATAAGTATCAGAAACTCTGAATATGTCGCCAACTTGTGTGCTAAAACAACAACGTAAGTGGTCATGTGTGATTAAAATGATAACATTTATTTTTACAAAAAAAAAAACTTATGTGGAGATATGATGTTATATTGCACACACTTAATGAGTCAATCAAACATATGCATTTTTAATCCTTTTACAGATTCTGGTCCTGTGAAGATTTTTTAATGAAAACTATGTATGATACGTAGAAAGTCACTGCTAAGTAGATAGTAAAGAAAAAAGTTTAAAAAAGCATCTACAGAAGCCGTAATTGAAAAAAAATAATTGTTTTTGCTCTCCTGAAAATTATAGTTTTATAACTTACGCGATTATTCGTGAAAACCACAGAATTAAGATTCACGCAAAGTGAAAAAATTATAGAAAAGTTTACTGCAAGTGATCAACCTTTGACCATCCATTGGGACACTAAACTGTTATCGACAATAACAGGAAAATCAGAAGACCGTTTGGCTATAATTGCTACGGCTCCAGGCTTAGAGCAAATTATAGATATGCCTGATATTCCCTCTGGGACTGGAGCGGAAATTTCTTCTGCAGTTTATGATGCATTAGAAGACAAACATATTTTGGAACGAACGGAAGCGTTTGTTTTTGATACATCATCCAACACTGGTAGATTGAAAGGTGCATGTGTGCTTTTGGAGAGATCAATTGGAATAGAAATTCTATTTCTAGGCTGCAGACACCATATTTTCGAAATTGTTTTGGCAGCAGTTTTTACGGAGGCCAATGTTGGAGTGTCTTCTGGACCGGACATAACGATTTTTAAAAAATTCAAAAAACATTGGCCAGAAATAAATACAGATAGTTTTGTGCCAGGAATAGCTCATCCACGAATTATGGAAATTATAGGCGATAATGTTGGTGAACTTTTAGATTTTGCTTTAGGAAAAATGAACGATTCATTCCCGAGAAATGATTATAAAGAATTTTTGGAGTTAGTAATTATATTCCTTGGTGGCAATCCTCCTTTAGGAATAAACTTCAGAAAACCCGGTGCACTGCACTACGCAAGATGGATGGCCAAGGCTATATACTCTTTAAAGATAGTGATTTTTCGCAATCAATTTCCTGAAGTGACAGATTTTGAAATCAGTGCTTTGATAGAAGTAACAGGTTTCATTGTAAGTTGTTATTCAAATTTTTGGTTTGATTCAAATAAAGCGGATAAAGCTGCTTTAAATGATATTATGTTTTTGAGAAAATTGGAAACCTACAAAAGAGTCAATAAAAATATTGCGGACAAAGCCATTTCAAAGGTATTAAATCATCTGTATTACTTAAGCGAAGAATGTGTGGGCTTTTCTTTGTTTGACGAAAGAATAGACAACATAACAAAAAGCAAGCTAGTAGCGAAGATGTCTGTAGATATATCTGGAAATGAGGATGAAGAGATAGCAAAGAAGCTAATAATAAAGAAGGAAAACTTAAAAAGTTTTATTTTCAGAGACAACTCTGATATTTTACAAGATTTGTTTTCAAAAAATACCAAAAAAGTTTTCAAGAGATTTGGAATTTCAATAGAGTTTTTCAGCAACGATCCACGTTCTTGGAGTGTTACAGGAGAGTACCTAAGAGCGGAACAAATTATTCAAAACTTGGCTGTTGTTAATGATTGTGCTGAAAGAGGCATTCAGTTAATTCAAGAATACCATGACAAAATAACAAAAGATGAGGAACAGAAACAACATTTAATGAAAGTAACTATCATATATTATAACTTTTTTAATTTTTTTTCTCTTGACATGGTTTAATATTTTACAGGTGGTACAAAAATATAGGCAGCTGTATTCAAAAAATGCTAATCTATATTCTCTGCAAAAAGATTTTGATCTGTAGATTTTAAAAGAAAAAAAACCTACCAAATCACCGATCATAATTTTTGCTTTTAAAATTAGAAAAAGTAGTAGATTGACCATTGAATGCGGTCGACGCTGGTAGCGCAGCAGAAAATATATGCATATTCCATCCTGCTTTGTGTCAATTGTTTTTTCTAATATTTCTTTGCAATTATTGCATTTTCAATTTACAAAATTTGTCTAATATGGAGAAATTTAAAAAATATAAGAAGCTAAGGTTGGAAAAAAACGTATCATATTGAAATGTAAAAACTTTATGTTAATTGAAAATTTGTATCTTAACTTTTTCCTGCAATATTTTTAAGTTATTTTATCAAAAGTACACAGAATTTATATACATTGCCAAGAATGGCATACATATATTAAAAATTTTTGAAATAAAATAGTTTGTGGATCACTTTGACGCAAGGGAAATTTGAGAGTTAGTTCCCAAAAAAACTATTTGAGTGTCCTCTTTATTAAAAGTCTACAGAATCCAGATGTTTTTGTAAAATAAAGTAGAAAATATGTGAGTTTCTCAACTTTATTATACCCTCCAAAAAAGAATTTGGAGGGTATATTCACTTTGTCATTCCGTTTGTAACGCATCGAAATATCCATCTCAGACCCCATAAAGTATATATATTCTTGATCAGTGATGAAATCTAAGACGAACTGAGCATGTCCGTCCGTCCGTCCGTCTGTGGAAATCACGATACAGTCCAAACGAAAAGAGCTAGACTCCTGAAATTTGGCATAAATATATTTTAAAACTTAGAGCAGGTTAAGTTCGAAGATGGGCTAAATCGGGCAAGGGGGAAAAAAGTTCCCCTAAGAAGAACTAAACCAACCCAGAAAAAACAACGTAATTTTTAAAGTTTTTTGGTTATTTTGTTAAGCAAATGATATATTTTTATGTCAAATACGGTCCAACGCCTTAAACTTGGAGCCATTAAATAAAATAAAAATATTTTTTGACCCCGCCCACTTCAGTGGGCGTTATTATAGGCAAAAATAGCATAAAAATTTAACAAAGTGTTTTACTTAAGCCTACATTCCTTAAAAATAACACTTTTAAGCTTTAATGACGAAGCTGAAACGAAACCTGGTACTACTCTGCCCTACCCCCTCCTTCGCCCGCTAAATGACCCTACCAAAAAAAAAAATTTTTTTTAAATTTTGTATATAATCATCCCAAGCATTTATCTTTAGAGTTTTATGACTGCCGATTTCTGCCCTACCTCCCCCCCCCCCCCACCTCTTCCTTTGCCCCTAAATGACCCTACCAAAAAAAAATTTTTTTTTTTAAATTTTGTATATAATCATCCCAAGCATTTATCTTTAGAGTTTTATGACTGCCGATTTCTGCCCTACCCCCCCCTCTTCCTTTGCCACCAAAATGACCCAACCAAAAAAAAATTTTTTTTTTAAATTTTGTATATAATCATCCCAAGCATTTATCTTTAGAGTTTTATAACTGCCGATTTCTGCCCTACCCCCTCCCCCCCTTCTTCCTTTGCCCCCTAAATGACCCTACCAAAAAAAATTTTTTTTTTAAATTTTGTATATAATCATCCCAAGCATTTATCTTTAGAGTTTTATGACTGCCGATTTCTGCCCTACCCGCCCCCCCCTTCTTCCTTTGCCCCCTAAATGACCCTACCAAAAAAAAATTTTTTTTTTAAATTTTGTATATAATAATCCCAAGCATTTATCTTTAGAGTTTTATGACTGCCGATTTCTGCCCTACCCCGCCCCCCCCCCTCTTCCTTTGCCGCCAAAATGACCCTACCAAAAAAAATTTTTTTTTAAATTTTTTATATAATCATCCCAAGCATTTATCTTTAGAGTTTTATAACTGCCGATTTCTGCCCTACCCCCTCCCCCCCTTCTTCCTTTGCCCCCTAAATGATCCTACCAAAAAAAAATTTTTTTTTTAAATTTTGTATATAATCATCCCAAGCATTTATCTTTAGAGTTTTATGACTGCCTGTTGCTGCCCTACCCGCTCCTCCTCCTTTGCCCGTTAAATGACCCTATTAAAAATAAATATACATTTTTTTTTATTTTGTGTATAATCATCCCAAGCATTTATTTTTACAGTTTTATGTGTATCTGTTTCTGCCCTACCCCCTCTCCCCCTTTGCCCTCTACATGACCTTATCAAAAAAAAGAAATTTTAATTTTGTATATAATTATCCCAAGCATTTATTTTTAGAGTTTTATGACAAAGGTGAAATGTTTCCCCCACAGCCCTTGCCAGAGCGACCCCGCCAAAATACAGTTTTTATAGCCTCCAAAGAGAATTGTGATGAAGTCTAAGACGGTCTAGCAATGCCCATACGTTCGTCTGTGGAAAACATGATATTGTATATTTTTGAACCCCGCCCCCTTTAGTGGGCGTTGACGTACGATATTATATAAAGGAACTCTGTCCCACCAAGTTAAACATTTCAAATTCACTTACTAAATATTTGGAGGGTATTTAAGATTCGACCCGGTCGAATATATCGTTTTTACTTGTTTCATACTAGCTGTGAAATATACAAATACCTGACCTTTGACCTGGATGCGCGTCCAGAAAACGTTGTCCGATTTGGCTCAAATTTTCGGCACAAAACTCTTGGACCTATTGGCACAATATTCCGTTGAAAAAACTTTAAAATTCGAACAAACATTTTTTTACATACAAACCATTGTCACCCTAGTATACATCAGAGTACTTCAAAATCACGATTTTTCTTGATTTTGTTCAGCACGCAAATTTTTGTTCATTGTAAAGATTAAAGAAAAATTCAATGATGATTAAAAATCATTTCATTCTGATGTATACATCAAATTCTGATTATGAGTAAAATTAACAAAAGCATTTTATGAGCAAGATCGCACAGGCAAGAGAAGGGCTTGCAGTAAATTCATCGTGTCCAAACGCTCTTATTCTCATTAATTCACACAACATGTTTTAACCGACCGTATGTGTGACTTGAGCAATATGATATACGAACAATGCAAACAACATAACCAATTCAACACTGATACATGAGTGGAGGTACAGGTTTAGTATTTATTTGAATTTGTTCAACAAAAACAAAGTTAAAGGGAATACACATGGGCAAATGCACGGTGGTTTATGGGACTTTTTTCTTTACAAAATTGAAACAAATGAGAATGTGTGCACATGTTTGATCTTTTGTTTGTTTTTTATTGTTAAACATGTGTCCGATTAAGAGAACAAATTTAGTTGAATTACATACGCCGAAATACACATGCAAATATGACAACAGGGAAAAAAAAATTTTTAAGTCAAATTTCCAAGAAAGTTTACACCTTGTCGCCTCGGCGTAAGGGAAAAAATATAATACGGTCCATATTAAGTGAAATAATTATGGAAAACGAATAAGTACTGGAGGGCTACTTATGCTGCAGAAAATTTGTGCTTCTCAATTTTAGCTTAATAAGAAATACAAATTAAATAACACAAAAAACACCACTGTAAAGGAGAACAAATAAAAATAAACAAAAATAATAATAAATATTATTTGCAATATCGAACTGCAAATAAAAATAATATTTTCTTAAAAAAATTTCCTATTTTGTCATAAACAACGCGAATGGACATCATAAACCACTGTAAAATAAAATAAAAAAACAAGCGTGCCTTTGTTGATAGGAATGATCAAATTCATACACAATGATTTCTTGCTTTTTGTACTTTAATGTTGATCAAATTTTTGAGCGTTGAGCGGAATAGACAAGTACACAAGTTGACAAGTTTGATTCGACCTATGATGAAAATAAGCAAGTGTTCAACTTGCATGTGGTTCGATTGCCTTATAATGAGCAACGCATATAAAAGCTTGAGCAAGTTTGATTAATGTTTTTATTCCTAGCTTAAAAAAGATTATTGTTGTGAGTAAGCCGATGTGTTTGGCATCAGAACCAGCAAAGAGGCATATGTTCGGTTGATTTAAAATCAACAACAAAAGAGAGTGTGCGGGCAAGTTTGATCATTTGCAAATAAAAGACAAGTTTTTTGTGCCTTTGTTATTGTTGCACGGTTTTTTAATCAACAAGTGAAGTTCTCTGGTATACATGTATAAATATATACAAGCCTGTATATATGCTTTTGTTTTTATGTTAATATTTTTGAAAACAGATATATTCGAAAAAAAAATTTTTTCATATTTCAAAACCAATTTATACAGAAAATTTTAATTTTCGATTGTTATTCCCGATGATGTTAACAAATTGTTGACGAAATATCGAATAAAATAAAAAAATTATAACGATTTTTACAAAAACGACCTCGAGCTCAATCATTCTAAAATACATATATAAGAAAAGGTCAATAAAAGCAAACAACAAAAAAAATTATAATTTTTTCCCCTTAATTCTTCAGTATTTCAAATATTGTTTTTTTAATTTATTTTAAATATAAAGCACAACCTTCTTTGTTGAACAAAAAATTCTCAATCTCCCCAGCTAGCATTTGGGAGATTGTTTATGATTATATCAGCAAAATGAGTCTTTTAGGACTCCTTTAGAAACGGGGTCCGCAATGGGAGAAAATATTTAAGTATTATGTATTTGTGCATTTTTCATGAGTTAGTGACTGTTTTATTTAAACAACTGCGTACAAATAATGTTGCCAGACTTGACGTAATTTTGACAACTTTTTATGACAAAAATAAAATGACGTGAAATATTTAAATAAAGTTTTCATTAATATGTATTTCTTACATTTAATTAATACAGACGAAATTCCTTATAGTGAATAAATTATACACTCCACGCAATATTTATAAGGCCCAAAGTATTTTTCATTTTTTCCGAATTTATTAATGTACATAATGTTGGAATATTTTGACTTATATATTGCTATTTTATCTGACATAAAAATATTGTGTTCCGTTATTTCTGTTTAAAAATAACGTGATTTAAATATTAAATTTGAACAAAATATTTAAAAGACCAAGTCCAGGAAATTATAATAGAGGAGTAATAAAATCTAAATTTGTATATGGAATCAAATCATTTTGCTTCTTACTTTTAATTAAGAGAAAAAACATATTATAAAAAAAACTTACAAAATAAAAAAATTTGCTTTCAAGTGAATTTATCTATTAAAATGTTTGTGATTTTGAAAAAATTCTATATAAGGACGCTACTAGAAGTTGAAACTCGTACTTCTAGCAATATAATTCGTAAAATATTAGTAATAGGTGATAGCAGCAAAATTAATAATATTAAAATATTTCCCAATTTTTAACATTAAATTCTATGTGTATCAAATGGAAGAAAGTACCTAATATTGCAGTATATTTTTTTCATAAAAAACATGCGACTTGCCTTGTCGAACTTTAACAGTCAATTAAATTAAATTTTTGTCTGCGCTTAGGGGGCCAAAAAATTATACTACATACAAGGGCTCACAGCGATAAGGCTGGTACTCTCTTTGAATTTTCGAAAAATTTTTAGCAACATTAATTATTTCATTTGAAAAAATTGACAAATAAAAATTATAAATTTCTTGTTATCCTTGAGGCTAGTACTCTCTTTAAATTTTCGAAAAATATTTAGCAAAATTGTTTTCAGAAAAATTTCACGTGTTTTTCATAGTAAAAACAGAGTAGATACTAGTTTACCAAATTTTTCCACGCATATTTCGACTAAATATTTTTTATATGGGCTTTGACAGCATTTCTGTCGAAATTTTGAATAGAATATAGGCTATAGAATCAATTTCACACATTTTATAAAAGTGAAAACAAAGTTTGCCTTCTTATATTATTATCAACACCTTTAAATGTTCTTTCCTGTTCACATAGTTGCCAGACAAAATAGATGCATAATCGCCAAATTTTGGAAAAAACATCAAAATCTTCATATTACTTTTTCAAATCGTTAATGTGAAATTATTACGGTAGTTTTATGAAAAATACCTCCAAATTTCTACAGAATTAACACATGCCTTTTTTCATATAAAACGCTGTTATTTTGACAAAAATGTTTAAAAACAATGAGTAAGTTCAATTTAAAGTATACGTAAAATAAGAAATTGCTTCTGTTTAATATTTTTATTTCTATAAATTTTTTTATTTCAAAAAGTTTTATGGCTCTTTTTTTCGAGGCTCTACATATATCTCAGAAGTTACTTTGCCGATTATTATTATTTAGATTTTTTAATTAGCTTCTTTAATGTAGCTATCACCTATTACTAATATTTTACGAATTATATTGCTAGAAGTACGAGTTTCAACGTCTAGTAGCGTCCTTATATAGTATTTTTTCAAAATTACAAACATTTTAATAGATGAATTCAAATTTTATGATTTGTAAGTCTTTTTTATTAAATATTTTTTTTCTCTTAATTAAAAGTAAGAACCAAAATGTTTTGAGTCCATATACGTATTTAGATTTTTTACTCCTCTGTTATAATTTTCTGGACTTGGTCTTTTAAATATTTCGTTCAAATTTATTATTTAAATCACGTTATTTTTAAACAGAAATAACGGAACACAATATTTTTATGTCAGATAAAATGGCAATATATAAGTCAAAATATTCCAACATTATGTACATTAATAAATTCGGAAAAAAATGAAAAATAATTTTGGCCTTATAAATATTACGTGTATAATTTATTCACTATAAGGAAGTTCGCCTTATATTAATTAAATGTAAGAAATACATATTAATGAAAACTTTATTTAAATATATCATGTCATTTTATTTTTGGCATAAAAATTCGTCAAAATGACGTCAAGTCTGGCAACATTATTTGTACGCTGTTGTTTAAAAAAAATAGTCACTAATACCGCTGACAGACATAGGATTTCTATACCACATTAGTATTCTATACTACATGTGTGTCAACCTATACTACAATTAAACCACAAAATAATGTGGTTTATATCTGGTTTCAATACTACGAAAATATACGTGGTATACTAATATATTAACCCATTTTACACCCTTTAGCTTTGTTCAATTGCATTGGGAATGAGTCATAGTCCAATTTCGCCACTTCTACTTTCGAGAAGTTCGACGCCTCAACCTAATTAAGAAAAATGTCCATGAATATGTATAGTTATAATGGATTTATAAACCATAAAGACTTACACGTGTTCAAAAACGCCTGTACTTCTTTTTTATTATTTTAGAATGAAACAAGTAAAAACGTTATATTCGGCCGGGTCGAATCTTAAATACCCTCCAAATATTTAGTAAGTGAATTTGAAATGTTTAACTTGGTGGGACAGAGTTCCTTTATATAATATCGTACGTCAACGCCCACTAAAGGGGGCGGGGTTCAAAAATATACAATATCATGTTTTCCACAGACGAACGTATGGGCATTGCTAGACCGTCTTAGACTTCATCACAATTCTCTTTGGAGGCTATAAAAACTGTATTTTGGCGGGGTCGCTCTGGCAAGGGCTGTGGGGGAAACATTTCACCTTTGTCATAAAACTCTAAAAATAAATGCTTGGGATAATTATATACAAAATTAAAATTTCTTTTTTTTGATAAGGTCATGTAGAGGGCAAAGGGGGAGAGGGGGTAGGGCAGAAACAGATACACATAAAACTGTAAAAATAAATGCTTGGGATGATTATACACAAAATAAAAAAAAATGTATATTTATTTTTAATAGAGTCATTTAACGGGCAAAGGAGGAGGAGCGGGTAGGGCAGCAACAGGCAGTCATAAAACTCTAAAGATAAATGCTTGGGATGATTATATACAAAATTTAAAAAAAAAAATTTTTTTTGGTAGGGTCATTTAGGGGGCAAAGGAAGAAGGGGGGGAGGGGGTAGGGCAGAAATCGGCAGTTATAAAACTCTAAAGATAAATGCTTGGGATGATTATATAAAAAATTTAAAAAAAAATTTTTTTTGGTAGGGTCATTTAGGGGGCAAAGGAAGAAGGGGGGGAGGGGGTAGGGCAGAAATCGGCAGTTATAAAACTCTAAAGATAAATGCTTGGGATGATTATATACAAAATTTAAAAAAAAAATTTTTTTTTTGGTTGGGTCATTTTGGTGGCAAAGGAAGAGGGGGGGGGGGGGGGGTAGGGCAGAAATCGGCAGTCATAAAACTCTAAAGATAAATGCTTGGGATGATTATATACAAAATTTAAAAAAAAAATTTTTTTTTGGTAGGGTCATTTAGGGGCAAAGGAAGAGGTGGGGGGGGGGGGAGGTAGGGCAGAAATCGGCAGTCATAAAACTCTAAAGATAAATGCTTGGGATGATTATATACAAAATTTAAAAAAAATTTTTTTTTTTGGTAGGGTCATTTAGGGGGCGAAGGAGGGGGTAGGGCAGAGTAGTACCAGGTTTCGTTTCAGCTTCGTCATTAAAGCTTAAAAGTGTTATTTTTAAGGAATGTAGGCTTAAGTAAAACAATTTGTTAAATTTTTATGCTATTTTTGCCTATAATAACGCCCACTGAAGTGGGCGGGGTCAAAAAATATTTTTATTTTATTTAATGGCTCCAAGTTTAAGGCGTTGGACCGTATTTGACATAAAAATATATCATTTGCTTAACAAAATAACCAAAAAACTTTAAAAATTACGTTGTTTTTTCTGGGTTGGTTTAGTTCTTCTTAGGGGAACTTTTTTCCCCCTTGCCCGATTTAGCCCATCTTCGAACTTAACCTGCTCTAAGTTTTAAAATATATTTATGCCAAATTTCAGGAGTCTAGCTCTTTTCGTTTGGACTGTATCGTGATTTCCACAGACGGACGGACGGACGGACGGACGGACATGCTCAGTTCGTCTTAGATTTCATCACTGATCAAGAATATATATACTTTATGGGGTCTGAGATGGATATTTCGATGCGTTACAAACGGAATGACAAAGTGAATATACCCTCCAAATTCTTTTTTGGAGGGTATAAAAAGCATATTCTTCTTTTAAGGCGATTGTACATAATTAACGAATAGTGAAAACACAGTTTCTTTTTTCGCTTAAAATATGCAATTTAGTTGTTATTATTAACAATTATGCTAAAAAGTATTTCTTTTTCCATTTTTTTTTATTACACGAAAATAAAAACAAAAATGTTAGTATATATACAACATGTCTGTCATGTCAAAGTAGTATCAAAAACCATAGTATTTATATCATGGTATACAAATCCTATGTCTGTCAGGGATATAACCCATGAAAAATTTACAAATACATTATACTTAAATATTTTCTCCCATTGAGGACCCCTGGACTATAACATGTTTTCCACAGACGAATGTATGGGCATTGCAAGATCGTCTCAGACTTCATCACTGATAAAGAATATACATATATGTATACGTTATGGGGTCCAATTCTCTTTGGAGGATATTAAAACTGTATTTTGGCGGGGTCGCTCTGGCAAGGGCTGTGGGGGAGACAATTCACCTTTGCCATAAAACTCTAAAAATAAATGTTTGGGATAATTAAATACTAAATTTAAACACATTATTTTATTTTTAGGGTCATTTAGGGTTTAAAGGATAGGGCAGTGTAGTACCAGGTTACGTCTCAGCTTAAGTAATACAACTTGTTAAATATTTACCTTATTTCTGCATATGATAGTACCCACTAAAGGGGGCGGGGTCCAAAAATTATTTTTTTTTTATTTTATGACTCCAAGCTTAACGCGTTAGACCTTCATTAATATAAAAACATATCATTTGCTTGACAAAATTACAGAAAAATGTGGTTGCTTTTTAGAAGTTGGTTTAGTTCTTCTTAGGGGACATTTTTTCCTCTTGCCCGATTTAGTCCATCACCCTGTGCTATCCTTCAAGATATATATATATATATATATATATATATATATATATATATATACCAAATTTCAAGAGTGTAGCTCTTTTCGTTTGGACTGAATCGTGATTTCCACAGACGGACGGACATGCTCAGATCGTCTTAGATTTCATCACTGATCAAGAATATATATACTTTATGGGGTCTCAGATTTATATTTCGCTGCGTTACAAACGGAATGACAAAGTGAATATACCCTCCAATTCCTTTTTGGAGGGTATAAAAAGATGGGTTCAACTTTGAAATGAGTGACTACATACATATACTGCACACATTGTAAAGTGAAAGCTTTTAACGTTTTAAGTTAGAAGTATATTGCAACGAACTTTCAGCTCGTGCGTACATTTGTATACCCTTCAGAAAGAAATGAAAGGGTTAATATATGTAGGTTTTTCATTCCGTGTGTAATTTCCTCGATATTAATATGTGACCTCATTAAGTACATATATTCTGGATCCTTATAAATAGCAATGTCCGTCTGTCTTTTTCTCAGTACGGTTCTCCCAAACCTCCGAGAGCTAGAGACTTCATTCTTGGACTGATGGATTGAAAATGAACTTAAATAGAGTGGTATTGAAATTCAGAAAAATCCAAAATACGGTTCCAGAGCTGGAAAGAAGGTCCAACTCGTTAAACTTGGAGGGATAAAATCAGAAAAATCAATTTTTGGACCCCTCCCCGTTAGTGGGCGTTGACCTAAGATATTATACGCAAAAATAGTGTAAAAATTTAACAAATTGTATTATTTAAAACTACATTTCTTAAAAATATAAGTTTTAAGCTTTTATGACGAAGCTGAGACGTAACCTGATCCTCTTCTGTCTTACTCTACCCTCCACTGTTTGCCTTCCAAATGGCCCTAAAAAAAATTTTTTCCAGTTAATTATCCCAAATATTGTTACGTGGCCTACCAGCACTTAAGGGTCTACTACGGCTAGCTGGATATCGGCGATTTCGGGTCGTGTGATCTCAACCACCCTTAAGCCTGAGGTCCTGTATGAATAAATTTTCATCTGAAACAAAAGTTACTTACTATATTAAATTGAATTAAGATTCTATAGGCTAATTGTTCGAAATTTTTTAATTTAAATCTCAGAAAGACATATAGAATCTTAATTCAATTTAATATAGCAATATAAAATGTTCGTTAAAATTCATAAAAGTTACTTACTTTATCCAACACACTCTCGTTTGGGTAGTTAGATGTTTTCTCCCAGCCGCCCATTTCCCATCCTTGGTCGTTCTGTTCCTAATTCATTTAATGATAATGACCCCATAGCCCATATTCGTCACACACTCGCACTTACTTTGAATTCATTCACTCCCTCCTATCTACAGTTCTAGTCAGTCATTTTTCTTCTTATCAGGTTTACATATATTTATTTGCTTCAATCTTAATACCTAATAAATCCTTATTGCTAACAAAACTTTCAAATATTTTCACCTAATCTGTCAGATCATTATCCAAACAAACGACATACAATTCCAATCTGCTGATTCTCACACTCGTAGATTTTAAGGTCTAACACTGCGAAGGTTTCTCTATATTCCCTGAGAGAGCTCCAAAATTCTCACACTAGTGTAAATAAAATGAAAAAAGTTCCTCTTAAAATCGCGGATTATGGGGCATTAGCACTCGCGACGAAATCTTAGTTGATCCCTGACAGAAAAGTTTACAATTAAAACTTAACTATACACAGCAATTGCAATCCCTATCTAGTTATGTATGTATATCTATTTAGAAATCTATAACAAAATATACAATAATACAATAACAAAATACATAATATGCATAAATTTTCTTAACATACAGATTTGTTTTCTTTCTTGCTATCTATCTGTTAATTATATTTTGGCACAGTTCACCGCCTTGTTAAAAACTTTTTGCTAGTTCTAATTTTTTCTGTAATTAAAAATTGTCTATCGATTCAACGTTTGCCTTGTTCATAATATTTATTACATTTATTAACTTGTTCATCCCGCGGGCTTATAGATTTTTGTAGTAAGTATTTTATATTGCTATATATTAAATTGAATTAAGATTTATAGACCAATTGTTCGAAATTTGTTTTAAATCTCAGAGAGACATGATAAATATTCAATGCACAAAGGATTTTTATTTTTGCTTATTTACTTTTATTGTTATAAGTTTTACATAGCCTTATTATTATTCGATTTTTTTTTTTTTTTTTGCTTATTGACTTTTATTGATATCTCTTTTACATAGCCTTATTATTATTAGATTTCTTTTTTCTTTGGCTTATTGCACACCGTCGCTCTTGCCGATCCGACTCTGTAACCCTTTTCTTCGCCAAAAAAACTCCTTTTATACACCTTGTCAACAGTCTTAACATTCCTCGAGTTCCAGTCTCTCTATGTTTGAACGTTTCCCTAAGGCTAGTTATATGCATATAGTCCGGTCCTATACATATATACCTCTACCTTTCGATATATAACTACGTCAGTAGCCCGCGCAAACTTACTCCCGCTCACTCCATGTTTTTGAGTTTCCCTCCTAAACAATAATGTTTTCCCTCCATACTTCTTAAAAAACTAATGGCTCTTGTCCCCGCCAGAATTCGTCCGCTTGGACGCCTTTAGCTACCAGGGGCTCGAAATTAATAGCAAGGTGCTGGTTCTTTATATGATACCAAAAACTATTATACAAAAATTGTTTTTCAAATACTACTGGCACCGTTAAAACAAATTTTGGGCATTGCCAACTGCAACTTTACTATTAATCTTGCCGTCCATTAAAAAATTTCAGCTGGAAACACATTCATTTCTTTCCCACCTCACTCTAACAAAACCTGTTAGCTTATAAATAAACTCCCAAAAATGAATTGAGAATTACACAAGCAAAACCATAGGATTTGAAATTCAAGAAAACACAACAAACAAATTTTATTCGATATAAATCTATTTTGTTTTTCCACCTTCATATAATTTGTCTGCCGTTGGCAAACAATTATATGAATTATATTTGTATTTATATATTATATTTGTGTATATTTTGTTTTTCATTGTGCCTTTTTTATATACTTTTATTGTTTGCCAACGGCATACTACTTATATGAAGGTGGAAAAACAAAATAGATTTATATCGGATAAAATTTGTTTGTTGTGTTTTCTTGAATTTCAAATCCTATGGTTTTTCTTGTGTAATTCTCAATTCATTTTTGGGAGTTTATGTATAAGCTAAGAGGTTTTGTTATTTTGGAATTAGGTTAAAGTCTACTGATGCACCGCAGCAAAATGTATTTTTAGTGTTTTATGGCAAAGGTTAAATGTCTGCCCCACGGCCCTTGCCAGAATGACCCCGCAAATACAGTTTTAATACCCTCCAATTTTTTTTTTTTAATAAATGAACGTGATTACATTCTATTTATTATTTTTGAGAGTGGAATATTAAGAATATTTTTCATAGTCATTAAACCAGCATAACGGATCAGTACTGATTTCGAGGCCGCTACGCCATCTCATCAGCGTTCTTTGTTCAATTTTTCCACTGTTTCAAGTGGTGCTAGTTAGTAGGAATATCAACTACCAATAATAACCAATGTTTTTAACGAAAATTGAATATGAGAAGTTCTCACATTCATTTTTACAAGTTATTACTTTTTGGTTAGTACGAAATTCCCCAACCCTGGCGATTAATATTCCCAATATTCCATATATCTCTTTCGATTTTTTCCAGAGCCATCGGCTGCTGATATCTAAAGCTTTTTGTTATTTATGTCCAAGGAATTGCATTTTAGTTAACAATTTGCAATGAACATGTAAACAAGTGCGCGAGTTACGTACTTGCCCTCCAGGCAACCCGAACTAGATATCATCGCTGACAACAATGACATTAATATTATAGTACAAAAATACATGACACAATAACCTACATCCAATAACACACTTATTTAAATTCTAGTACTCATACAATCTCCCAACAATACCTCATTGATTGTTGTGCCGCTTTTGTAAAATAAGCAGAATCAATTTCATAATCTAGAAACGAACCACCCAAAAACCTCATTAACGAAGTAACAAACAAATCCACAAAAATACCAACAGTGTCACTTACACTGCCGTTATTTTTGTAGACCACCGGGGAAAAACTAAGACCTAAGCAATAAATCATAAATACATTTAAACACTTAAAGTAAATCCATATGTAAACAAAAGTATCAACAACGTTGCTACTTTTGCCACTCACATAGCGTAACTAAAATAACCCAGATTGTAAAACATTCATAAACTAGAATAACCCATATTGTAAATCTACCATATGTAGAACACTCATAACCCAAATAGCCCTTCATAAGTAGAATTAAGAATTACTATAAATACTAGAGTAAGATCATTACAAAAATTAGTCTTAAGATTCACATCAAAGTATAATAAATGAAAATATACGGTTAAAACCAAATTATTTTGTTTTATTCTACGTAATTGGCGCAGTCACGGAAATTAAATTCTAAAGAATTTAATTTTAAAACCTACACAACTGCCTTTAAATTCTGAAGAATTTAAAGAAAATTTATCACTGCAAATCCATAGGGACCCTTCAGTGATAAAAGTAATTAAATTTAGATATCACTACCGGACACGGTCGTAAAATCGACGAAAACTCCAAGAAAGACATATTATTAGTGCTTTCCAAACCTTACATGGGCGACACAGGAGCAACATCAGATTACGCTTCCAACTACGAGCAAGAGATAACTACAACTACTAACTACTGTGACCATAAGCGAACCAATAGAGCTAGATCCAGGGTTTGACTCAGAGGACGGATACTCAACCGAAATAAACGAGCACATACTCCGAAACTACAACCTTCAACAGAGGCGCAGAGTCAGGCTCACCAGAAGGAAAAGATTGCAAGTATCCAGACGAAGACGCTAAAACACAGTTGGCACACGAATCCCGAAGGACCCCCCCAATAAAATTTTTCGGTACGTAAAAGCTAAAAACAAAATAAAAGTGCGAAACAATTTGCCAATCAAAGCGAAGTTATTAAAAGAAAAAGGAAAAATGTCGCTACAAGACCGATTTAACGAAAACCGTAACATCAACAACGAAGACGAACTCAATGAAGTCATAAGAAGACAGGAGGCTGCAATTCAACAATTGCAAGAACAACTCCAGCAACAGCAAGTACAACAGCAACTTCAACAACTCCAGCAGCAGCAACAAACACAAGCACAACCACAACAAGGTCTATGGTTAACGCCAAAAGATCTGTTGACGCAGTTCCGGCAATTGAGAAGCCTAGATAAGGACCACGATGCAACAGCCTTCATAGCATCGGTAGAAGCGGTCTTAGCACTGTGCCCTAGAGAAAACCAGCAACTGATAAATTTGGCAACCGCCATAATCATGAATGAGAAAATTAGCGGCGATGCAGGCGACTACATTAGAGGACTTGGAACGGATGCAACATGGGACCAGATAAAGGCAAAATTGATAGATCACCACCGACCAAGAACAACATACTCAGACATATTCAGCAGATGCAGAAACGTAAAAGTGAGTACCCTTAGAGAATTATTTACATACTTTGAAAAGAGCAAGTCCGAGCTAAATAAGATATATATGTACGACGACACGAGGCCAGAAATATATGAGCCAAATCGAGTCGATAAAGATCTAGTTAACATTTTAATTGAGAAGATCGATATACCATTACGATCACACAGCGACCAAAATAGTACACTAAACGAAGTTATAACAAATTATACTAGAATTAGGGCTTTAGATGACCCTAGGACGATACACTACCGTCATAGGAAGAAAAACCAACAGACACAATACAGTAACAATAAAACAGAACAAACACAAAACAAACAACAAACACAATACAATAATAATAAATCACAACAATACAACACTAACAAACCAACACAATATAACGATAATAAACAAACTCAACAAAATAAAAATCAATCCGGATACTACAAAAAGAATTATCAGAATTATAAAATAAATAATTCAGCACAAACAAAAACGTCACATATGAGCGTCGATGCGCAACAACTGAACATGACAAGTCACCCCACATATATGGAGGTGGATACAATGCAAGAAGTTGAATCTGACACAGAGAGCGTAAATTTTATAGTACTGCCTCTAAATCAAAACTCCCAATAATAATTCTTACAATAGGCAAACAGAAAATAAGATGCCTAATCGATACGGGCTCCACAACTAGCATATTAAAAACTACTACACTAATGGAGCAATACCCGAAAACAGAATTGGAAAAACCCCAATTTTGTAGAACTATTAACGGATTAAACGAAGTAAAATACACTATCATCACGCCATTCCCAAAAGAATTCAGATGCCTAGGGACCTTAAAATGGAAATTAATAGACTTTTCCAACCCCCATTTTTCAGGCATAATAGGACAAAATTTCCTTACGAAATTAAAGGCAACAATTGATTGCGAAAATAAATTTATTAATATGTTGGGAACAGAATTGTACTTCGAAGAATACAATTACCCAGCAGAAATCGAGAATATTACCACATTAGAACTATTACAAAAAAAACAATAGAAATTTCAACCTCGACCACCTCAATTTTGAAGAAAGTGAAGCGACAGAAAGGTTACTTACAAAATTCAAAGATCTTTTCTTTAAAGAAGGTGATACTCTCTCGGCAACGAATGAGATCCACCACGAAATAACCACAACCGTCGATAAACCACTTTACTCAAAAATATATAGGTATCCGCAAATACACGAGGAGGAAATAAATCGACAAATTAAAGAAATGTTAGAACAGAACATAATAAAGAAAAGCAACTCACCCTACAACAGCCCATTGTGGATAGTTGAAAAGAAATTGGATAATTCGGGCATAAAAAATATAGACTCGTCATCGATTATCGCAAACTCAATCAATTTACGGTAGACGATAAATATCCCATCCCCAACTTAAACTCATTATTAGATAAGCTGGGAAGATCACAATACTTTACTACTCTCGACCTAGCTAAAGGCTTTCACCAGATACTGGTCAGGGAGGAAGACAGGAAGAAAACAGCCTTCTCAACACCATCGGGACATTACGAGTTCATCCGAATGCCATTTGGGCTAAAAAATGCCCCCTCTACATTTCAAAGGCTAATGAATGAGGTCCTTGGGGACCACATAAACAAGACATGTGTCGTCTATATGGATGACATCCTTGTGTTCAGCACATCCCTACAAGAACACATAACCACCCTGGGAGGAATATTTCAACTCCTAAGGAAGGCAAAATTAAAAATTCAAGTTGATAAATGCGACTTTCTGAAGAAAGAAACGCAATTCTTAGGCCACGTCCTTACGACCCAAGGTATTCGACCAAACCCCAACAAAGTTTCAATTATTCAGAAACTTAAAATACCGACTACAGGAAAGCAGATAAAATCTCTCTTGGGGATGACGGGCTTTTACCGAAAATTTATAAAAGATTACGCAAAAATCGCGTATCCAATGACGAAATGCCTGAAAAAGGATCAAAAAATCAACATTAACGACCCTGCATATTTAGTAGCATTCGAGAAACTAAAAGATTTAGTGACAAACTCACCAATATTAAGGTATCCAAATTTTAACAAAAAATTCAAAGTCACAACCGACGCAAGCAATTTCGCAATAGGAGCAGTACTATCACAAGAGGGACACCCTATCGCATATGCATCTCGTACCCTAAATAAACACGAGTGCAACTATGCAACGACAGAAAAAGAGCTATTAGCAATTGTGTGGGCAGTTAAATACTTTAGGCCATACCTATTCGGTAGAGAATTTGACCTAGAAAGTGACCACCAACCACTCAAATGGTTAATGACGAAATACTCAGGAAAGGATATAAATCCAAGACTCCAAAGATGGCTCATAAGCCTAGGAGAATATAACTTCTCTCTCGAATATATAAAGGGCAAAACCAACAATATAGCCGATTTCCTAAGCAGGATTAAAAACGATGAAATACATCACTGGGAAGACGAAATATATCTTGAGGAAACCCAGGAAATTCAAGAAGAGCAAGAAGACGACAACGCCTCGATAGAAGTACAGACTGTCCATTCCCAAGAAGAGGACTTAGGTTTCAATATACCTATTCTAGAAACGATCGTCAATAGGTTTAAAACACAGATAATTCTCATAAAAGAGAAAAACGAAACAATAAAAACCATTTTTGGAAACAAAGTCATTTTCATAGAAAAGAACGATATGGATAAAGGATATACACTCGATATCCTACGCAGAGAATTAACGAAAGGAAGGGTAGGGATATACTCCTACCTCAACGACCACGAATATTACCAACTCCACAAAACTATAGAAAGGGAATATTCCGGAAATCCCCACATCAAGTTCGTAAAATGCTCTAATATAGCAAAAAATATTGAATCTGAGGACGAACTAAAAACACAAATCGCACTTTTTCATAAACATGAAAGCGGCCATTGCGGTATAACAGCAACATACGAAAAGCTAAAATCGCTAATATACAACACAGACCTCAAAACGCAAATTTATAAGATCATAAATAATTGCGATATATGCAGCGGAGGAAAATACGATAGAAACCCAATTAAAAACAAATTTTATTTAACAGAAACACCCAAAACGATAAATGAAATAATTCACGTAGATACATACGTAAATAGCAAACATTCATTTATCGTTTTCATAGACAAGTTTTCGAAACACGCTACTTGTTTGTATCTATCAGATAGGAACCAAAAAACACTCGAAAACAAAATTCAAGAGTTCATAGCGCTAATAGGAAAACCTAACAAATTCGTATTCGACAACGAATTTAACATTAAAACAATAAGGGAGTTTCTACAACAACAAGGTATTCAATATCATGCAACAAAACCAAACAGTCACACGGGTAATAGTGATATAGAAAGACTCAATAATACATTAACAGAAAAAATTAGAACACTCAACCTCGAGGAGAAATTACCAATAACAACACAAATTAACAAAGCAGTCACACTTTACAATAGTAACTTCCATAGCACTATAAAATGCTCACCACTCGAAGTACAGAATTTTAAAGTAGATCATAACACTATTTTCCAAAGACTAACAAAAGCAAAGCAAACAAGATTAGAAAAAGCTAATGCAAATAGGGAAACATACAATGAACACAGGGACATCGGATTTATAAAAAATTATAAAAATGTTAGGCACAAAGAACAGCCGAAATACAGAAAAGCAAATCTACAAAATATTCATACTTCCAATATAAAACGATCATCTAAATTTGCAGGCATTAATCTTACTAATGCTAACGATGACAATTCCCCTAACTGCAGCATCGATAACGATAACACCAATAACCGCAACTAACGGATACTGCATGTTACCAACAGAAACCGTGGAAATAGTCAACGAAACGAATCTAATATTACACATAATACAACCACATGAATTAAGCAACATACTGTATAACATACAGGAAAATATAAAAACCCTATCAGTAAATTCAAAACAACACCTAATAACTCAAATAAAAACAATAGAAGCAAAAATTAGGTCTATAACACCCAATAACAAGAGGCAAAAACGAGGCATCCTAAATATAGTGGGAGACGCCCAAAAATGGCTCTTTGGAACTATGAACAACGACGATAGACAACAAATCGAACAACGTCTCAATAACAACAGAATTAAGAACCTACAAACAATAAATACTTTAAACAGACAAATCGAGATAAATACGAACTTTAATAACTCAATCTCAATACTAAAAGAAACAATACTTGACGACAGAGACAAAATACTAAGTTACATAAATAATATACAATCACATACTAACGATATTTACAATAGACTAACGTACCACGATCAATTACTGAAACTGCAATACCTAGAGAACAAAGTTGACGAAATATTAGACAACATAGCCTCAGCGAAATACAACACCTTACACCCATCCATACTAACGGCAGAGGAAATCAATAAATATGAGATTGACTTTCTAAACATTAAACTAAGTAGAATAGGAGTCATGATGTATAACGACTCAATAATACTAGCAATTAAGTTACCGACTAACAGCATAAAAACTACACAATACACAATTGTACCCATCACAAACGAAAACCATCAAAAAATAGATGAAATATCAGAAAAGATTGTAAAAATACAAAATAACACATTCTCCTTTGTAGAAAATAAAATGCTCAACGAGCTTAAACTAAGCAGCAATTGTGTAGTTAAAAATAATTTTAAACTAATTAAAGATCTCGATACAAAAATAGAATTAATAAATGACGGCACATTGCTTATACAAAACCCAGGAGAACTACTAATCACATCAAAATGCAACGAAACAGAAACAATTCATACAATACTTAATAATACACTCCTGGAGTTCATAAACTGTACAATCTTAATCCAACATAAACAATATTCAAATAAACAAGATATATATACAAAAATTCGAAGAAGACAAAACAAATGTAAATTACAATTTCACAAACAAACCATCATTCAAAGAAATAATCATAAAAGAAGTAGAGAATATTAAAGAAATACGAGAACTTAAAATAAGAAACATAATCTCAGACACAAGTCTACTAGCCATAGTTTTAATTCTAAGCATAATAATAATATACGGCTATGTAAAAATCAACAGAATTCAGGAGAATCCCATATCAATAGGGGGAGGAGTTACGTACTTGCCCTCCAGGCAACCCGAACTAGATATCATCGCTGACAACAATGACATTAATATTATAGTACAAAAATACATGACACAATAACCTACATCCAATAACACACTTATTTAAATTCTAGTACTCATACAATCGCCCAACAATACCTCATTGATTGTTGTGCCGCTTTTGTAAAATAAGCAGAATCAATTTCATAATCTAGAAACGAACCACCCAAAAACCTCATTAACGAAGTAACAAACAAATCCACAAAAATACCAACAGTGTCACCTACACTGCCGTTATTTTTGTAGACCACCGGGGAAAAACTAAGACCTAAGCAATAAATCATAAATACATTTAAACACTTAAAGTAAATCCATATGTAAACAAAAGTATCAACAACGTTGCTACTTTTGCCACTCACATAGCGTAACTAAAATAACCCAGATTGTAAAACATTCATAAACTAGAATAACCCATATTGTAAATCTACCATATGTAGAACACTCATAACCCAAATAGCCCTTCATAAGTAGAATTAAGAATTACTATAAATACTAGAGTAAGATCATTACAAAAATTAGTCTTAAGATTCACATCAAAGTATAATAAATGAAAATATACGGTTAAAACCAAATTATTTTGTTTTATTCTACGTAATTCGCGTGCCCTCGCAATGTTTTAAATTATGTATGAATTTCAATTTTAATAGTGAAGCTTTATTTATGTAAATTGTATTACCGGATGTTAATTTTCTCAACAGGCTATAAGTTCAAATCTGCGAAACTGCAAATTATTTGTTATTTTTTTTAATAAATTAACGTGATTACATTCCATTTATTATTTTTGAGAGTGGAATATTAAGAATAGTTTTCAACAGATCAACAACGCGAACTTGCGCTTCGATGACAGCATCAGAGACGAGGGAAATTTGCAGAATCTGTAAGAGGGAGACACATATTTATGTCTGCAGAAAATTCACCAACGCCGAGTTAAACCAAAGATGGAAATGGGTAAAGTACTTCCAGCTATGTGTTAACTCTCTAAAACCAGGACATCAAGCTAACGAATGCAAGTCACGACATTGTAACAAATGTACAAAAAATCATAACACATTGCTACATAACCCCAAAGCAAAGGCACCCTACAACAAATCTACGACACAAGACAAGTCAACACCACATCTATCAGGTCCTTCACGAGTGGAAGTAGCTCATGACCAAGTATCTAACAAGGTCAGCCTCCTGACGAATCATGCAGTCAAGAATCCCCATTATATCTTACTGGGAACTGCACGCATAAACCTAGCATCTGCAAATGGGCAGCATATTGAATGTCGAGCCATCCTGGACTCCGGCTCACAAGTGGACCTAATAACAGACCGTGTATGGAAAAAACTGGGCGGCAGATCCAGACAAGTGTGCTTAAGCGTGGAAGGCATTGGAGTGAACAAAACCAAGATGCGCCATCAGACAAGCATTCGGTTTCAGTCAACAATAAACAATTGTGGGTGCTGTTGGCTGAAGTAGTAGAACACGAGACTATGAAGCGGAGGGTCGTGAGTTCGAGCTCGCGCTGAGTCATGAAATGTTGTGTTCAATTCTTCTGATCAGCATTAGTGCGTGGTTGTGTTAGTTGTTGCCAACCTGTTTCAATGATGAAGGCATAGTCACTGGTCACTGAACATAATTGGCGGCGACTGACACTATCATGTACTAAAAAGCAGAGTAACAGCACCCACCTTCGTCGGCCCTGTAGCAAAAATTAGCCGGCGAAGTAAAAGGTTGAAATAGCTACAAAAAAACTACATATCTTCTCATCTTTCCTCATCTGTCCCCTTAATACTATCCCCTCGTTTTCAGTTCTGGCGTAATGCATTGCATATGTAGGGGTCATCCCCTGAGTGCTGGTCCTACTCCTAAAAAAAAATTATGTTGCAGAAGTAGACGCCCACATTGTACCAAAAATTGTCTCTGACCAGCCAGTTCATCATTTTAGCATTGAGACTTGGGAAATTCCGCAGAATATTCACTTGGCTGACCCAGAATTCAATCAACCAAGTCGAATTGACTGTTTGCTGGCAGCAGATATCATGCTCGAACTACTTAGAGATGGACAAATTAAATTGGCAGATAATCTTCCGATTCTGCAAAATTCAGTCCTAGGATGGGTAATAGCTGGTAAGGTCGAATCAAACTTCACCGATAGCACAGTCTGCGGAATATGTAGCACAAGGGAATTAGAAGAAGCCGCCTTTGGGAGGCTGAGGAACCATCAGACAATGAAACCAAGCTGGCAGAAGATGAACTACACAGTGAGGCGCATTTTCCTCAATACACGTTTCTAGTGGAAGATGGCAGATTTGTAGTAAAACTCCCTTCAAAGGATCATCCTTCGGTACTGACGGAATCCAGAGGCATAGCACACAAAAGATTTGAATCAATCGAGCGGCGCTTCAAAACCAATCCAACGCTAAAGGATCAATATGTCTCATTTATGAGAGAATATGAAGCATTAGGTCATATGACAAAAATCAAACCCGAAGAAATCAGCTTCCCTCATTATTTTATACCACATCATTGCGTACTACGACCAGAAAGCTCATCAACCAAATTAAGGGTCGTCTTCGACGCATCGGCCCACAGATCTTTAGGACTGTCTCTAAAAGACATAATGCATAATGGTCCTACTGTTCAGAACTACCTCTTTGCTATTTTACCACGATTTAGAATGCAGGAGTACGTTCTTAAAACTGATGTTGAAAAAATGTACAGACAGATATGGATTAACCACGAAGATCGAAATTTACAGCTAATCCTCTGGAGAAAATGACAACCAGCCAATTAATGTATATCAACTGAACACAGTAACATATGGCACCAGGGCTGCACCATACCTAGCAACACGCTGTCTTGTCAAACTTGCAGATGACTGTAAGGGACAATTTCCTTATGTAGCGTCATCTCTGCGAAGAGATTTTTATGTGGATGATGGTTTAATAGGAGCTGATTCAATTCATGAAGCCTTAATGATACAAAAGCAATTAATAACCATTTTAGCAGGAACAGGAATGAAGCTCAAAAAATGGTGTTCGAGCAACAAAAACTTGTTGCATGGAATCGCAACCGAAGATCAGGAGGTTGATCTCAACTTTGAGTCAAAGGAAACTCAATCAACTAAAACCTTGGGACTTCTATGGCTCCCGAAATCGGATGTGTTTTGCTTCAAAGTCAATGTTCAAAAACAAACATGCAACAAAACGTACCATGAGCTCCGATTTGGCACATATATATGATCTGTTAGGGCTGATTAGTCCAGTGTTAGTAACTGGTAAAATCCAACTTCAAAAAACATGGCAAACAAAACTCGACTGGGATGACAACCTTCCTACGGAACTCGAAAAGGAATGGAATTCCTATAGAAAGGACCTACTAACACTGAACATGATAAAATTTCCGGGACATATATTCAGCAATCAAAGAACCAGAACAATTGAAATACATGCATTCGCAGACGCATCAGAAAGGGCTTATGGTGCTGCAGTATATGTAAGAGTCGTGCTAGGGGATGAAACAGTGAGGGTCAATCTTCTGTGTTCAAAATCACGCGTAGCTCCGACAAAACAACAAACAATACCGCGTTTAGAATTATGTGCAGCACTGTTGGCAGCTGAGCTTACAGAGAGAGTAAAGGCTAATCTGAACTGGGAGAATAAAAAATCCTTTTTCTGGACTGATTCCCAGATCGTGCTTGCTTGGCTACACAATCATCCAGGGAAACTACCAGTATACGTGGCCCACGGCATTGTAAAAATTCTTCGGGTAACGATTCCAGAGCAATGGTACCACGTCCCATCCAAACAAAATCCTGCTGATATCTTATCAAGAGGCATAAGGCCCCGTGAGTTATCATCGTGTAACATCTGGTTGTATGGACCCTTATTTCTCTATCAAAACAAAGCGCAATGGCCAACACCCATCAAACGGGAATCAACAACTGCTTAAAACTGTACAGCAACCGTCCTAACAACTCAACAGCTTTCACCAGTGGAACTCGATGCCGCACTTAAGGTAATTCTACGTCACATACAAGCTGCCGACTTCGATGGCCTTAAACGGGCATTGGTAAGGGACTATTTTGTACCCAGGAGGGATCCCCTTAGCTCTTTAACTCCATTTCTGGACGAAGAATGGATCATAAGAGTGGGTGGACGACTAAGTTCCTCGACACAGCAATACATCGAAGCATCAAATGATTTTACCAAGCCAAGATACGCTTGTAAAACTTTTGATAGAGAAAATACATAGGGAGCACTATCACAAGTACGACAGCGGTTTTGGTCATTTTTTGGGAAAAGCACCATAAGAGCAATTGTCCAACGGTGCGTACGATGTACAAAGGCAAGACCAATTAAGTATAACCAAATTATGGGAAACCTTCCAAAACATCGGGTACAACCAGCTCGGCCATTCCTGAATTCGGGAGTGGATTATTGCGGCCCCTTTTGTGTACATTTTAAAACAAGAAGAAAGCGACCCCAAAGGGCATATCTCGCAGTCTTTTGCTGTTTTGTCACTAAGGCAGTGCATTTAGAACTCGTCACTGAACTGACAACAGAAGCCTTTATTGGGGCACTGAAGAGATTCATATCGAGACGAGGCCATTGCAAAACATTGTATTGTGACAACGCAACAAATTTTGTTGGCGCCCGGAACCAGCTCAAAGAGCTTAATGACGCTCTATATGCAAAAGCAGCTCAAGAATCAATCCTCGAAGTATGCACCACAAAGGGAATCGACTTTCAGTTCATCCCACCAAGGTTGTGACCAGCAAAAGTCGCATAGCTTGTTTTTGCGCCCATCAGCAGCATTTAATAATAGTTTATTTTAACGCATTCTGAATTTTATATTTGTAAATTATTTAGTATACTGAGTTAGAATTATTTTCGTTTATCAAATCGCACCTTAGTTGTTTATGGACATAATACATTTTAACAGCGCATCGCTGAGTAGCTCATAGGTTTTGCTAATGACAAGTTCTGCTGGTTATATAGATATACACGCATATATGCGTGTATACGTACAGACGGCTGTACGTTTACGATCGCGTCGTCCCAATATGACTTGTTCACAAGTGTTTTAATTGTTATTGTTTTTGGTTTTCTTCAGTATACATGGACCATGTATAACTGACTAGTGTAAAAGAAAACCAAACTCAATGCTAAGCTGCTGCCTGTGCAAAAGCACATGCAAACATACCTACCCGCATAATTTTGTGGACAGCCAGCCTACATATGTACGTATAATATGGTATAGTAACAGAGGAAGAATTTGTCTGTATGTTTAAGTTGACAATTGTATATATAACAACGGTTCCTTATGAACATTGTTGTAGTTGTTAAGAATATTTTCATATTGTAAAGCTCACATACATGCATGAAAATATTCATGTGTGCCGAATGAGCTCGACTATAAAAGGCAGAGCATTTTGCAAAGAACGAGGAGTTCCTGTGCAGCCGGCGTGAGGGTAAGTCGATTTAATTATTTAGTCTTTGCTTCTTGTATATTAACTCGGTGGGTTTCAGTTAAGGAGAAAACCACATCGGAGTTTGTGTCCCATCTGAAAAGTTAAAGTTCGACCTGGGATACCCACTCCAGTACAGTGGTACTCTGAAAACTTAAATGTGAGTACGGGGTGAACTACTATCGGCAGAAAGGTGAAAGTTTTGTCGGGTGGTACGTTCGTTCCGCACACACAGTACTCGTATTGTGACGGGAAGTGCCGTTCAGAAGCAAGATCGCCGCGTAGACGACGATTGGCAAGAACCGCTGACAGAAAGGTGAACGTTTTGCCTGGGTTAGGTTAGGTTAGAGGGCCGTTGTCCCTGGTGGGACAATCTACTTGGGTCCGTCAATTCGGTCCCTTTGTGATGCCCTTAAGCAGAGGACCTCCTAAGGGATGTCCTCCGCCATTTCAAACAATCCTGTAGCCCTGAGGGAGGATGATACCCCTGAAAGCTCCATGTTTGCCAGACTGTCTAAGTCTGACGGGAATCGGGAGCCCAGCGCCGCTGCCCTTGCATTAGCAAGGGCAAGACACTGACACAGAAGATGGAGAACAGTTTCTTCCTCCTCTTCATCATTGCAGCTTCTGCATTAGTCGTTGTATATTAGACCCATCCTCCTCGCATGAGTCCCAAAGCTACAGTGTCCTGTCAGAACAGTCACCAGTTGACGCATGCGCGCCTTGTCAAACTTGAGAAGGTCGCGTGTTTTGCGCAAATCGTAATGGGGCCACGTGGCTATTGCCACGAGACAGTTAGCCATGCTTTCCCACCTAAGTTGAGCTAGTTTGTATGATTCGCTTTGAATCAGAAACTTGTATGGCGCTAATGGAATGCCAGTGAAGTGACTGATCATTGAACTGTTCAATTCAGTCCCTTGTCTGGCAATCTCATCCGTAGTATGGTTGCCTGGACATCCAGAATGCCCCGGCACCCAAACCAGTGTCACCCTCGAATGTCTCGCTATCTCGTTGATAGACAGTTGGCATTCGACCACAGTTTTTGATGTACTGTACACACCACTAATAGCAGAGATGGCTGCTTTGCTGTCGGTAACAATGAAGATATCATTCGATATCCTATAGTACCTTAGCCATCTCGCTGCCCGAGTAATAGCAGATATTTCGGCTTGCAAGACAGTACAACCGTCCTGGAGCCGGAATGGAGATCTTACATTGAAGTTTTCCACATAGAAGCCTCCGCCCGTTCTTGTTCCCCTTTTGTATCCGTCAGTGAAAACTCTAACTGAATCCTCGGGAAAGGAAAGCCTGTCCACCTGTTCCCTGTCAACGACTATGGAACGGAAAAGTCCACCAAAGAAGGGTCTTGGTACACAGTAGTCAATGTTGGCATGGATTTCCGAGTGCTCTCTTAAAATCCTAGCATGCCCATAGTCAGTTCAAGTCCATGGACATACTGTGTTCAACCTGATCGCAGAGAATAGAGCCAGTTGTCTGGCCAGAATGTCAACCAGGAGCCAATTTAGCATTGCAAAAATTGCTCCCGTTGGTGTAAATCGTAGTGCGCCTGTCATCAGTCTCGCTACGACCCGAAAGACTTTTTCAAAGGTCCTGCGATGAGCCTGCTTGTCCATCGCATTCCACCAAACCAATACCCCGTAGAAGAGTACTGGTTTAATAACAGCCTCAAGGATCCAATTGATCCCCTTAGGGGTTATACCCCATTTGAGGCCTACTGCCCTTTTACATGTATAAATAGCCACTAAGGCCCTTTCCGCTCTTGCCTGTATGTTCTGATTCCATGATAGCTTACTATCCCGAATCACACCCAGGTACTTGGCGGTTTTAGATAGTTTCAAGGAGGTGCCGTTAAGCTTTGGGTGTATAAAGCTATCGGTCTTGTACCTCCTAGTGAAGAGCACCAACTCTGTATTGGCTGGGTTGATGCCGAGCCCACAGCTGACCCTCCACCTACTCAGCAGAGCCAGCGCAGACTCCATACACTGAGATATGGTATCCAAGTGCTTACCCGATATCGCCACCGCTACGTCATCCGCGTACGCGACAGTCATAATCTGTCTGCGTTCTAGACTTAGCAAAAGCGAATTAATGGTCAGGTTCCACAACAGAGGTGACAGAACACCTCCCTGTGGAGTGCCCCGATAGACTGCCCTATACTCAGTGACATCCCTAATCAAGGCCCTGACTACCCTGAAAGTTAGTAAGTTTCTAACAAACCCGTGGGTGCTGTTGGCTGAAGTAGTAGAACACGAGACTATGAAACGGAGGGTCGTGAGTTCGAGCCCGCTCTGAGTCATGAAATATTGTGTTGAATTCTTCTGATCAGCATTAGTGCGTGGTTGTGTTAGTTGTTGCCAGCCTGTTTCAATGATGAAGGCATAGTCACTGATCACTGAACATAATTGGCAGCGACTGACACTATCATGTACTAAAAAGCAGAGTAACAGCACCCACCTTCGTCGGCCCTGTAGCAAAAATTAGCCGGCGAAGTAAAAGGTTGAAATAGCTACAAAAAAAAACTGTCTATCTTCTCATCTTTCCTAATCTGTCTCCTCAGTACTATCCCCTCGTTTTCAGTTCCGGCGCAATGCATTGCATATATAGGGGTCATCCCCTGAGTGCTGGTCCTACTCATAAAAAAAAAAACCGGCATAAATTGTCATCAATCCCTACTGCTACCATCCCATTGATGATGGAATCGGGGTTGACATAGTTGAAAGCACCTTCTATGTCCAGAAAAGCCCCCATAGTAAATTCCTTATACTCAAGACATTTTTCTATGTAGCCCACTAGAGAATGTAGTGCCGTTTCCACAGATTTGCCTTTAGTGTAGGCGTGCTCATTCGGAATGGTCATTCTCAGATGAATATCAATTACCCTTTCTAAAGTTTTGAGTAAAAAAGAAGTCTTTAGGCTTGGTGTGTGACGTCTTACCCCCCTTCGGTATAAAGACAACCTTGCACGTGCGCCAAAATATAGGTATATATGCCCTCCTAAGGCATTCACTGTAAATTACCGTGAGCCAAGGTAGGACAATGTCCGCATTTTTCTGTAGATCCACTGGAATTATTTCATCTGGTCCCGGAGATTTGAACGTATCGAAGCTGTGTACAGCTCAGCGGAGCCTATCCATATCCAATGGAGTTGTGACTGCGCCTGTCGTCAAGCTGCCATCGACAGTGCCTGTTAAAGGTACCGCCTGGCTACCAGGAAAATGAGTGTCGAGTAGTACGCTCAGCGTCTCTTGACTACTCATGGTCCAGCTACCACAGGGTTTCTGTATGTAGCTGGGTACAACCGGTGCGGTTGATAGCATCTTACGCAGCCTGTTGGTTTCAGATAAACCCTCCACATTACTGCAGAAAGCCCTCCAAGACCTCCTTTTTGCGTTTTTGACAAGATTATTGAAGCGATTCAACGAGGTTTTGTATGTCGACCAGTCGCCTGATCGTTTAGCCTCGTTGAATAGCCTACGACATTCTTTTCGTGAATGTGCAATTTCCGGGCTCCACCATGGTGGTTTGGCACTTCCCCTGCAAACCGTTGGTTTGCAAGCCACATTAGTGGCACAGCGGAACGATTCAATTAGAATCTCCACAGCAGAGTCAATGTCCCCAATATTTCTAATAGTTGGAGACGTCGATAAGGAGTTGCAGAGTACATTGTTCTGTAGCTCCCAGTCAGTCTTCTTTCTGTTAACTATAGGATTAAATCTACTAACAACTAACCCTATGTTAAAGTCAATATAGCGATGATCGGATAGGGAGCAGTCATCCGCAACCTTCCAACCGCTAACCAGATTGGTGTGCTCTGCACTAACCAATGTTAGATCTAAAACCTCTCTACGGTTAGACACAATAAAAGTGGGTTCTGAACCCCTGTTGACAATTTCAAGATTATTATTTAAAATGAAATCGAAGAGACACTCACCCCGCTCGTTAGTATCGCTACTACCCCAGGAAGTGTGGTGTGAATTGGCGTCAGCACTTATTATTATAGGTGTCCTCATGCTTATCGCCCTGGACACAATGCCACGCACCTTGCCATTTGGTGGACTGCCCTCATGGTCATGCGCCATATAGCTCGAGACCAGCCAAACCGTACCGAACGGAGTCTCCAGAGCAGCTGCTACAGTATCCCCATCACTGAAATCAGATAGGATAAAGATACGCAAAGAGTTTTTAGCCAAGATACAAGATCTAATATTACCTGTGCCTTTGGCAAACAATAGCTTTAGTGTCAGTCCATGAACCCGTCCTTGGTGGACCCAGGGTTCCTACACCATAACCAGCTCCTCCTTCCTCTCTACCACCCGGAGGAGCATCGCAGCGGATGCTGCTTTAGAGTGGTGAAGGTTTATTTGCGTCACCTTCACCATCATGGAGCGCAATTACGGTGGTGTTGGCGTCCTCTTGGCTAAATTCCAACAGGGCGTCAGTGTCCTCATCCGCGACTACCATCCGTTCAAAGAAGCCACCCACCATGTCTGAGACTGAGTGGGTGTCCTATTGCCCGTATGAAGCTACGTCCGACACACCAGCAGCAGCGCAGTCAACAGCGCCGTCGGCAGCATCATACCCTCGGTTGCGGTTCTTCCTGACATCGGTCCGGTAGAGGCGCAACAGAATCGTACTGAAACAGTAGAAGATTTTGTTGCCCCTCTTACGGATCGGTGCCAAAGATTCTTTGTTAAGAATCAGAACCACCTCCCTTCTAGACCTCTCGGGTGCATTCACCTTAGCTACCTTCCAGTCATGGGTGGGTAGATCCGGGTTACAGTCCTTAAGGATCTCAAGGATATCCTTCGGGAAAGAAGGTTCAGCAGGAACTATGGTCAAGGTTCTTGGTCTTCTGGGTATGTCTTTCAAGGAAACCACATTCAGCCTAGAGCCTTCCCACACCTCGCCAATAGCTTCGATGGCCTTCTTCAACAGTGACGCTGAGCGTTCATCCGTGCAGGCCATCAATTTAACGCCGTGCTGGTGCCAGCCAGCATCGACGCATTGAGGCGGCGGTCCCGGATTCTCCTTGCGGATCTTCCATAACACTCCCGCCAGTTTTTGGTTAACTAAGTCCCATCTGGCATGGGAAATGGCACCGTCTGACACATCCCTATTCATTATGGCCCTTATGAGCTTGCCTTTGGCGATCTCAGTAAGGGTGCCTTTCGAAGGGATGTTCTTAGGACGTTTTGCCCTAGAAGCAAAACGAACGTTGCCGTTTAGGCGCCGCAGCCATGGCAGGTGCGGGGGAAGAGTTTATTTGCAGTCTCGACACATGAGCCTGTGCCCACTTTAGAGCGGCTGCCTGCTTTTCAGAAAGCTGGTCAGCCGGGATCGCACCGAGGTGCGAAATGGTTCTTAGGGCGGAGCGCCTCGCATCATTAGCCCTGCGTGAACCAGTTTTGCGCGTAGGATTATTGATGTTTTTTTTGCCGGGATTGGCAGTGGGTGACGCAGTACTGTGGCTAGAAGTAATCCTCTTTGCCTTTTCCTGCGCAATGTGCGCTTTAGAGGCGACGGGTTTGGATGGCTTAGGCCTTTCCATTCCCTTCGCACCCGAAGAAGGGGTTTTTACCGGTGAGGACCTGAGCAGCTTTTGAGGTACTTGGAGCGAAAGACAGAGGTACCTCGCTGCTAGTGTTAGGGCAGCCACCCGTTGCCGGGTGTTTTGCCCCTTTCTCAACAGCAATCAGACCGGTTAATCCAGGCTGATTGCCCACCACGTCAGTAGTCCGCAGACTGGGCGGGCCTGATGTGGACACCCGGCCAGCCTGAGCAGCAGTATGTAGTAAGAAAATTCTTACTACATACAAATTTAAGCTATGGCTTGAGCTACCAATAATAAAAAATATATTGGAAAAACGTTCACATGTACTTAAGTATAAAATTCAAACCAAATTAGTTTGACTTAGGTATGATGGGACAAAAAATTCAGAAAAATGGGGCATGAAGAAAAATAATCAAACGGTAACACGGGTATTATAACAATAACATGTTAACATCAGGTTGATACAGTTCTCGTATTCTTTTTCACAATAAAATTTGTGTAAATAGGAACTGTTATCAAATTCAACTAAGCCACCTAATAAGTGGTGACAAACACAATACACATGAGCACTGATGATGAAAGGGTTGCGTCTTTCGAAAACAGCTGTTCTGCTCTGCTGTGTAAGTTGAATAAAACTGATGTTGACTTTCCTTTGTGCCTTGGAATATTTATCATGTCTTTCTGAGATTTAAAAACAAATTTCGAACAATTAGCCAATTAGCCTATGAATCTCAATTCAATTTAATGCAGCAGTAGTTTTCGATTCACCGCGGCCTGCTACTTGCGCCGCGGGAATAGGGTCCCCGGAGATTATTAAGCCCCTAACCGGGTACATGGGGCTTGGCTTTTTATTTTTCATTTTTGGTGGGTTTGAGGGTGCATTTATACCTACTGCCAGGTTAAAAAGCTGCCGACCCACCTGGATGCAGACGCAGACCATCAGCTGCCCAAAATGGGATACAGACGCTGATGGATTTGGACATGGTCCCTTGGACCGAGAAACGGACTGACTCAATAGCCGCCCCATGGGGAAAAACAGACGCTATCGAGTCCGGGGAGGGTGGTTCTTGGACGGTACTTAGTTGTTGGCCACTCTGGCATGGGTGACCCTACCAGGGGCTACTGATAACAGCTGCCCCCGCCAGTACAGACCGGTCAACTAGACCTAAGCCTCCACATCGCGACAAGATGACCACCCAGCGTGGAGGTTTGCCTGGGTTGCTCTCGTTACTCGCCTGTCCGTTTGTAAGTAGCACGTCGCCCCTAGCTGAGTCGCCGTTGACGATTGTGGAGAACCGAGCCGACAGAAAAGTGAAAGTTTTGTCAGGTTCGCTCTCAACACTCGCCAGCCAGCCGGGCCCTCTTTACGTCGACATTTCGACGCTCGGTAAATTCCACGCCGCTGCCGACCACTACTGGAACCCCCACCATATTTTGGATTAAATAAATAAGTCAGCGAAAATTAAAGTGAAGTGTTTTTTGCCTACGGTCCTGTAAAACAATAAATTATAGTACGACCCTGGACGCCGCTGAGCCTTACCCCAGCTAAGAGCGGAAACGTGTCGTTACAATGGCGCCCGAGCAGGGACATGAAGATTTTTTTGAGAGAAAATAATAAAACCAAATTTTTGTGCTGAAATAAATAAAAAACTTTTTAACTAAAAATTACAAAAACACACCAATTTTGCTAAATACATAAAACTGTGCGAACTTTTTTTTTTCAATAAATAAACAAAAAGAGAAATAAACTAAAACACAAACATTAAAAAAGAAGGGAAAAAATTATATAAAATTTTTGTGGTGAAGAACGACCTGAAAAGAAAAATTGTGAACTTTTTTTTTTAAATCAAAAAAAAAATAAATAAATAAAAATATATTTAATAAACGTAAATCAAAGTGAAAATGCTGAAAACGTCGTGGATATATACGCTCAAGAAGGATGAGCTTTCCACGTACCTGGCCCATTTTCAGCAAACCAACACCGGAAGTGTCGAAGAGCTGCGGAAGCGTTTCAGCAATTTCATCGGTGCCGATCACGACGGGATAACCACCGAAAAATTACGGGCCCTCCAATGCCAGCACGAAGGGGCCGCTCCAGCCACCAGCCTCAACCCACCAACCTCAGTTTGGGCGACACCAGCGCCTCCGGTCGAGAAGACAGCACCAGCCCCGGAATCGGAAGCAAACACCCGTATTCTGGTGATCGAAATAGTGAGAAAGTAGAACCTCAAATACGATGGCGGTAAAGACCCGTTGGGTTTTATCGAAAGAGCGGAAGAACTAGCAGGTATATACGGGGTGAATTTAGTCGATGTCATGGGGGTTCTGGCCGAATGTTTCCGGGATAAGGCCCTGGTGTGGTACCGCAACAGCAATAAAGATTGGCAGCAGTGGCTAGCCTTTAAAGCCGATTTTCTAAAGTTTTTCCTGCCATCCCGCTATTTCGAGAAATTGGACGATGAAATTCGTAAGCGCACGCAACGTGCCCGCGAACCGTTCAAGGATTATGTTTTGGCGCTACAGACCCTCATGCGTCACGCCACCATGTCCGAGGAACAAAAGCTAGCGCGTATTTTCCGAAATGCGCTACCCGACTATCAGTGGTACATTCGCCGCCGTGATTTCACTTCACTGGAAGACCTCATCGATTTGACCGACGATCTGGAAAGTATCCCTACCACCTCCAACTCTAATGTGGGAAGAGGATAAGGTGCGAGCTACGGTCCTCATCGGGAACCAATTAGTCGCTGCAACACTGAACACAGGGGCGACGAGAAGTTTTATTCAGCCGCATCTCGTCCGACAATTAATTCACCGCCCAGTGTATATACCAACGCAGGTCGACGTAACACAGGCAACAGGGTTGCATAGAACCCTCTCACAGTCCCTACAGTTTCCCGATTACGCTTGTGAAAAAGAAAAACAGCACCTGGAGAACCTGCATGGATTTCCGCCAGCTGAACGCTAGGTCTGTTCCGGACGCTTACCCCCTACCACGAATCGATACCATCCTGGATCAACTACGAAATGCGAGATACATAAGTAGCTTGGATTTGAAGGACGGATACTGGCAAATCCCAATGGAGGCAGACAGCAAGAAATTCACATTGCATTTGCGGTGGCCGGCCGAGGTTTATACTAATGGCGAGTGATGCCATTTGCACTACATTCCATTCCCCAGCCACTTTCCAACGAGCTTTAGATCGAGTCATCGGACCCGAGTTACAGCCATATGCCTTCGCTTACCTCGACGACATAATTGTCATCAGTGCATCGGTCGAGGAGCACTTACAGCACTTGAAGGAGGTCTTCCAACGCCTACGCGCAGCTAATTTAAGAATCAACCCGGACAAATGTTAGTTTTTTGCCGCCGAAACAAATTACCTGGGACACGTCGTCACCAGAGAAGGTATTAAAACAGATCCAGACAAAATTTCAGTCATTGCCGATATACAACCCCCAAAAAGTGCCACCGAGGTGCGTAGATTCCTCGGGGTCACGTCATGGTACCGACGTTTTGTTCCTGAGTTTGCTTCTCTAACCCAACCCCTTACAATACTGTTAAAAAAAGGGCGACATTGGAAGTGGGGAGACGAGCCAAATTAACCAAGACACCGGTCCTCACGTGCCCCGATTTTTCGCAACCCTTCACCCTACAAACTGATGCCAGCGACTGTGGTTTGGGCGCGGTTCTGACCCAACAAATTGGGGGCCAGGAGCACGTGATCGCATACGCCAGCCGGCATTTAAGCAAGGCGGAAAAAAACTATTCCGCCACCGAGAAGGAATGCCTCGCCATCCTATGGGGTATACGGAAAATGCGCCCTTACCTGGAGGGGTACGCATTCGAAGTCATTACAGACCACATGACTCTGAAATGGTTAAACGGCATCGACAACCCGACGGGCAGACTGGCCAGATGGGCCTTAGAGCTGCAGCAATACAATTTCACAGTCATCTACAGGAGAGGAAAACACAACATCGTGGCGTATGCTTTATCTCGCCAGCCAGTAGAACTGGCCCACATATCACATGCAAACGCCGCCGAATCGTGTCCATGGTTGGAAAAACTCACAAACGACGTAGAAACAGACCCTGCGAAATTTAGCGACTACACCATCGTCCACGGCCAACTCTACCGACACTTCACCAAGGGAGATTCCGAGGAAAGTATACCCTGGAAGTTGTGTGTTGGCACACCGTTAAGACTCCAGATTTTCAAGGAAGCACATGACCAGCTAACTGGCGGTCATTTTGGCATTCGAAAAACGATCCAACGAATCGAGAGTAGGTATTTCTGGCCTAAAATGTCACGAGACGTAACCCGCTATGTGCAACAGTGTGACACATGTCAACGATACAAGATCGAGCAGAGAAAACCAGCAGGGCAAATGCTGACGAGAATTCCCGACGAGCCTTGGGCCACGGTTTGTGCCAATTACGTCGGGCCGTTGCCCCGAACACGTCATGGAAAAATTCTTTGATAATTTTTCGAAATGGTGCGAGCTAGTACCTGCCCGTCGAGCCACAGCAGAAGGAGTCATCAAAGCGTTCCGCGAACGTATCGTGGCCCGGTATGGGGTGCCCAAAATATTTCGTACTGACAATGGAAGCCAGTTTAAGTCATCCTCGCTCAAGAAATATCTGGCTGACATAGGTGTCAAACAGCAGTTCACCGCTCCATACACGTCACAGGAGAATTCCACGAAACGAGCAAACCGCACCATCAAACAGATGATTGCTAAATTCTCCGGCTCCGATCACAACCGCTGGGATAAATTCCTTCCGGAAATCATGTTGGCCCTGAACACCGTCATATCGGAATCGTCTGGCTACTCGCCCGCCTACCTAACTCAAGGTAGGGAACCCAGACTGCCGAATGCCGTATACGACCACGTAACAATCTGAACAGGAGCCAAGGTCCTCCAACCCGATGATCGTGCCAAGAAGCTTCAAGAAATATTTCACATCGTGCGCTCAAATTTAAATAAAGCATCCCAAAGAAAAGATTTGAAGAGGCCCGCCAGAAGTTTAAGCTGGGCATGGCACGATAACAAGCCAAGGTGAAGAAAACCATTTTCCTACACGAGCATGAGATCCCTGCCCGAAGCCGGGGTAAAAATGCAAACCACTACCAAAGAGGCCAACAACCAACAACTTTCGGGTGACCACCCAACCAAGCACTCCCAAAGCACCCCGTCTCAAGCCGCCACCCTCAACCAGGACCCTTCCTGGCATGACGCATGCAGGCACGGCACACCACCCAAACCAGAAAAAACTGCACCCAAACAGATGGGACTACGGCATGTTCCAGCCACGCCGAACTCAGCCGAGCCGTCCACGCCCACTCACTCCGGTAATACGAGAAAACCGGCAGGAGCGACACCTCAATCACCAACTCTGGAGGAGGAGGTGCCCCCTCCACCACCGCCGCTACTGGAGGACGACGTGCCACCACCACCTCCGAGCATGTACCAAACACCGCCGAGACCTCAGATACCATGGAGGATCCGAGAATCCTCGCCAGAATCACTGGAGGACTTCCTCATCCAAGACGACAACCTCGACTGTGGCCCAGAGCTGGTCAAAGAACTCCGTCGCCAACTATATGGGCAGTCGGATAGAACTGACGATGTTCGCCCAACGTCACCGCCATCGCCAAACTGCTCATTTGGTGAGGAAAGTGACAGCAACCATGCACCGACACCACCCCGTAGAGAAGGGCTAGGATTGTTTGACGTATACGATACGCAGTACCCGTATATGGGTCATCGGTGCTACGAGCAACGGATTCGAGTGCGCTTCCTGGTCGCCGGAACCAAATCACACCCAGTGCTTCCGCGCCAGAGCATCGCGCCTAAGGCCGCCATCACACCACGGCCACATCAAAGTCGGCACCAAGTGCGTTGCTCGAGGACCCCGCCCGTGCTAGCAGCCTCAGTAAGGGACAGTCCAGCCGCTCGGTTACCTAGCACCCCCAGGCGAAAATGGTTCAGCCCGTTTCTGCACATCCACTCACCACCGGTAACCATAACCATATATGCGTGTATACGTACAGACGGCTGTACGTTTACGATCGCGTCGTCCCAATATGACTTGTTCACAAGTGTTTTAATTGTTATTGTTTTTGGTTTTCTTCAGTATACATGGACCATGTATAACTGACTAGTGTAAAAGAAAACCAAACTCAATGCTAAGCTGCTGCCTGTGCAAAAGCACATGCCTACCTACACGCATATATGGATATATACATACATATAGCTGTATATTTACGATCGCGTCGTCTCAATATGACTTGCTCACAAGTGTCTTAATTGTTATTGTTTTTGGTTTTCTTCAGTATACACAAACCATGTATCACTGACTAGTGTAAAAGAAAACCAAACTCAATGCTAAACTGCTGCCTGTGCAAAAGCACATGCAAACATACCTACCCGCATAATTTTGTGGACAGCCAGCCTACATATGTATGTACGTATAATATGGTATAGTAACAGAGGAAGAATTTGTCTGTATGTTTAAGTTGACAATTGTATATATAACAACGGTTCCTTATGAACATTGTTGTAGTTGTTAAGAATATTTTCATATTGTAAAGCTCACATACATGCATGAAAATATTCATGTGTGCCTACTGAGCTCGACTATAAAAGGCAGAGCATTTTGCAAAGAACGAGGAGTTCCTGTGCAGCCGGCGTGAGGGTAAGTCGATTTAATTATTTACAGCAGTATTCACAAAAAATAAAGTAGACTTGATCAACACTTTAAAATAAATTTTCTATGAAATTTTTACTTTAAAGCACACTTGAAGTACACATTAATTTTTGTGAATACAGCAGTTAGTCTTTGCTTCTTGTATATTAACTCGGTGGGTTTCAGTTAAGGAGAAAACCACATCGGAGTTTGTGTCCCATCTGAAAAGTGGAAGTTTCGACCTGGGATACCAACTCCAGTATAGTGGTACTCTGAAACCTTAAATGTGAGTACGGGGTGAACTACTATCGACAGAACGGTGAAAGTTTTGTCGGGTGGTACGTTCGTTCCGCACACACAGTACGCGTATTGTGACGGAAAGTGTCGTTCAGAAGCAAGACCGCCGCGTAGACGACGATTGGCAAGAACCGCTCAGACAGAAAGGTGAAAGTTTTGCCTGGGTTGTTCTCGTTACTCGCCTGTCCGTTTGTAAGTAGCACGTCGCCCCTAGCTGAGTCGCCGTTGACGATTGTGGAGAACCGAGCCGACAGAAAAGTGAAAGTTTTGTCAGGTTCGCTCTCAACACTCGCCAGCCAGCCGGGCCACCTTTACGTCGACATTTCGATGCTCGGTAAATTCCACGCCGCTGCCGACCACTGCTGGAACCCCCACCATATTTTGGATTAAATAAATAAGTCAGCGAAAATTAAGGTGAAGTGTTTTTTGCCTGCGGTCCTGTAAAACAATAAATTATAGTACGACCCTGGACGCCGCTGAGCCTTACCCCAGCTAAGAGCGGAAACGTGTCGTTACAAGGTCACCACATTTCGGCGGACTATGGGAGGCGTCAGTAAAATCAGCAAAGCACATGTTAATGAAAAATGTCTCAGCTGCATCGCTCACATACGAAGAGCTGGAGACTGTGGTTATAGAAATTGAGGCCATATTAAATTCCCGACCCCTCATTCCAATGTCATCAGATGCCAATGATCTAAATGCTATCACTCCGGGTCATTTTTTGATTGGCGAAGAACTGACATCCAGCGTTGACGTGAGGTCAAGAATTCCTCAAGGAAAGTTACTAAATAGATGGCAACTCGTATCACAAGTTAAACACAATTTTTGGCAACGGTGGTCCAAGGAGTACCTTAACGAGTTACAACAGCGGCACAAGTGGAAAGGCCCAATCAATCAGATTCAATCAAACACAATGGTCATAGTTAAAGAAGATAACCTTCCAGATTTACAGTGGCCCCTGGGACGAATAATAAAAGTTTACAAGGGTTTGGTAAGGGTATGCGATATAAAAACAGCAAAGGGAACGTTCAAACGACCTATCCACCGATTGGCTCTACTATTTCCGGAAAATAAGGATGAACAATCGCAACAAAGCACAAGCCAGGCATCGTTACCTCTAAGTAGCACGTCAACCAAATTCAAACCACTTCGGTCATCAACCGATGAAGCAATGCCAACAAAACGGTCACGCCTAACCTCAACCTTGATGGTGACTATTTTAACATTGTTTCTCCTCCCAATAGCGCTTGGAAATCAAATCAACATAACGAAGTTCAACAATAAACCTGGCATTCACTTTGAACAGATAGGGCTTGTAAAGCTCAAGTCTGCCACCTGGAAGATAATCGTGTACCTTGACCTTGAACCATATCAACATCAAATTAACATTTTAAGCGATGCAACAACGATACTCCAAACTCAATGTAACAGTACGTTAAACAACGCAACCTGCAACACGTTGAGGGACTACTTTGATCATGTAAAGGACGACTTGCAGGCAGATTTCAATCTATTCACCATAAAAAGAAAGAAAAGAGGAGCAGTTGATATAGTTGGGAACATAGCCAACTCACTATTTGGCGTATTAGACTCGAACTACGAAAAACAAATGTCAAAGACAATTAAGGAGTTAAAAAGGAACGACGAATTCTTAGACAGGCTTCTAAAGAATCAAACATCGTTAATCGACTCCACCATCAACATTATCAAGAAAAATCAACTAGACGTACAGATTCAATTCGACGAAATTGGCAATCAACTCCATAAGGGTAAGGTCGAGCAACGCATCCTGATGCTTTCAGTGCAGATGCTCATAGTCGCCAGCAATATACAACGGATGCACTCCTCAATCATGGACGTGCTAGTCGATAGCCATCATGACAAAGTTAACCCCCTTTTGCTCACTCCTCAACAACTCAACGGAGAAATCAAGAAAATAAGGGCCCATTTGCCAGCACACATGCAGTTGCCAATTCACCAAAATAACTTATTGGACGTATACAAGCTTATCAAGGTCAACGGAATCCTTGCAGGGGACCACGTAATTTTCAGCATCGAGCTACCCCTCACCGATCCACGAGAGTTCCAGCTATTGCACATTGTTCCAATCATAGCAACAATAAATAAAACACTTACAGCTGTAGAAACATCAACAAAATTTTTCTCCATCAGCTTACATCGCGAAGAATTCTTTCCAATGTCACAACATGAGGTCGACGCTTGCTGGAATTTGGGTAACGACGAACTAATCTGTCCGAACATTCCAGCAACATATCAAGCGACACGTCATCCTATGATCAATAAATGAGAAATTGATTTAATGAATGATCAACCTAATCCAAGATGCGGTTTCCATAAGCTTGAAGATACCACTATATGGCAGCACCTATATCATCCGAACCAATATATGTTTTCCACAGCAGATACCATCAAAATGAATGCAGTGTGCCACAATGACATTATACAAATTATGCTAGAAGATAGCGGTTTAATAACTCTGCATCCCGATTGTGTCATAAAAAACGACCTCATAACCATACAAGGTCGTCAACAAATTATCACGTCTCTACAAACAGCGGCTACCAGCCTTAACCCTGTACTCGAGTGGACAAAACAATATGCCAATATGACATTCAGTGCAAAACAATTCAACCCAACAAGAGATGAGCTCCAAATTTTAAACACCACGCTCCCTACCAACGAAGTCAGCCTCAGTACCCACGGGATCATAGTCGGTTACGCAGCAATTGCATTGGTATTAGCGACTGCCATCATTGTGACCTACAAATGGAAAGGGTTGAAGAACAGCTTTAAACCAGCTCAAATTTCTCGACACCTAATAAAATAATTTTTTTTCTTTAAATGTAATGAATTAGCAAATTCAGCCATCATGATGAGTTCAATCAGCCACTTTGTGGGGGCAGCATGTTAACACATACAATAACCCTTTTTGTTTTGGCATCAATAATTTAATAAATAATTGTATTTTGTTTTTACTTATTAATAACAACAGTAAAAAAGTCACTGAACGTAAAGTTGTAATTCAGTACACCTTTTCATGGCCAGCCAAATCGTTCAACTCAAAAGAAGTATTTTATAATTTTCCTTAGTTTTTGTTTAGTAAAGTTGTAATTCAATACACCTTTTCATGGCCAGCCAAAAAATTTCATTCAACTCAGAATAATTGTTTAATAAATAATGTTAGAATTATCTTTGGTTTTGCTGAGTTGTAAAAACGGTACATTTTATTTACTCCAAGTCATTTTGCATACATGCGTTTTTTCTCTAAAAATATTATTCAATTTTAAGGTGTAATTTCATTGAACTCAGAAAGACGACTCACACATTTTGCTAATTTAATTTATGTTGTTGTTTTATTACCATTTCTAGTTTATATAAGCAATGAAATATTAATTGATAAGTCAGAATAAAGTTTAACATTAAGAATAACGGTTCAAGTGCCGGCTATTCACTAAATTCTATTGTTTTTTATTACCCAACAGGAATCTCGGTTCAAGTGCCGACGATTCTCACATAACTACATTAGGACTTAATTCTCAACACGAGTCACGAGTCTGTTATACACAAAGCAAGTATTAACAGTCATTAAACCAGCAGAATGGATCAGTACTGATTTCGAGGCCGCTACGCCATCTCATCAGCGTTCTTTGTTCAATTTTTCCACTGTTTCAAGCGGTGCTAGTTAGTAGGAATATCAACTATTTAACCTATGTTTTTAACGAAAATTGAATATGAGAAGTTCTCACATTCATTTTTACAAGTTATTACTTTTTGGTTAGTACGAAATTCCCCAACCCTGACGATTAATATTCCCAATATTCCATATATCTCTTTCGCTTTTTTCCAGAGCCATCGGCTGCTGAAATCTAAAGCTTTTTGTTATTTATGTTCAAGGAATTGCATTTTAGTTAACAATTTGCAATGAACATGTAAACAATTGCGCGTGCCCTTGCAATGTTTTAAATTATGTATGAATTTCTATTTTAATAGTGAACCTTTTTACAGGATGTTAATTTTCTCAACAGGCTATAAGTTCAATTTTATTTTTTATTTTATTCTTTCGTTTTAAGATTTGTTTTCGCAAATTTAAAAATAGAATTCGCGAAAAGAATTTTATTTTTTATTCTTGTGTTTTTTAATTCTCCTCGCGAAAGAATGAAATCAGATTTTGGTTATTTTTTTCATTTGCGAGGAGAATTAAAAATATAAAGAATATAAAAGAAAATTCTTTGCGCAAAATCTATTTTTTAGAATTGTGGCAAACGAATACAAAACAAACACAAACGAATTTAAAAAGAAAAACTCTTGCAAAAATTATACCTTGGTATGTTGTGCTTCTTGCATACATACGTGTGGTTGTGTATGTTGATTGTGATAGGTTCAGTCAAAAATTTACTTTAGTGCAGTGATGTCAAATACGATTGTGTTGGTGGGATCACTCTTATCCCAGCGGGAAAAATGTGCAGTTGCGAGGCCTAACTAATGGCCTTTTCTAGGAGTTTTCCAGAACTCAATAATATTTTCCCTATCTGGAAGATTAAATTCGCTCCTAGGTATGATTAGTTCCGACTGGATGCTGAATTCATAAGTTGCAATGTCGCACTTAAAAGGATTTTGATATATGTAAGTAGTGGTTTTATATCCTCAAAATCTTGAAAATGATCTTGAAAGTTGTAAAAAAGTCTTTTAAAAATTGCCAAGTGCTCAGATTTTTTCAAATATTTTTCCTTGTCATAAATAAGCAAAGTTCTAGGAAAGTTGGAAAAATCCTCCTTATTTACTTCGGCATTGTTTACATTTGGAAGAAATATGTTTACATCATGTAGAAAAATCGCAGTACACACGATTATTAAATAAATTTTACTTAACCGGTATTGTCTAAATGAGAGGTACATATGATATAATGCTGGTGCTCACAGTTAATTTTATGCAGCATAAAAAGATATTTAATTTTAAAATATTTCTCCATTTCTAAGCTGAACATTTTGTTAGTTTCTATTCATATGTACAAGAGAAACAATTTTTACAAAAAGCCTTCCTTTTGAATTCATTTAAAAGCTACTTTAATAAATTTTCGAAAAGATGTACCTACATACAGTGGCTCCAACTTATTTCAAAACTGTTATATATATTGTATAAATGTATATTTATATAAATATATTTATTATTTCTGTTTACAGCATACCTAAATACGGGCGGAAAGCGGAACGTTTTTTTCCGCTGAGCTTTAACGCTGAAATGCCATACCTAAACAAAAGCGGCAGCGTTATGTAAAAAAGCAATAAAAACAGGGTTATCAAACAAACAAATTAAACAACCCTGATTATTTTAACAGCTGGACGGACGACATTTGTGATTTTGTTATTGAAATTTTGTACAAATTACAAACGTGCATACATATGTATGTATATAATCATATTGTAAATATTTTCTTACCACCATTTTCTAATACGAAGTGCACAAATTTTTCCTTTTATTATATATTTCACTTTTGTAAATCATTGCTCATTTTCTCTGGTTACAATTCTCTTCTTTTGCAACCAACTTCATTAGAAAACGCTCTGTCAAAATCGGATTTACCAATAGCAAAGCATTGCCGCCGCGTCATTTCGGTATGCTCCATACAAAATGTATGGACATGAGAACTTTTGACAGCTAAAAACGCTTGCCGCCCGTATTTAGGGATGGCAGTTAGACAGGACTTGCGATACTTCCCGCTGAATGAGAGTGTTTCTCAGTAAACAATTATATTTTACGCTCTCAAAATAAAAGAGAGTAAGCTTACATGTGAGTTTTGTTTTCACAATTGTGTATGACGCTGACATCACTGCTTGAAATATGATTGTGTTGGTGAGATCATTCTTATCTCTTACATTCCCAGCGGGAGAAATGTGCGGTTGCGAGGCCTAACTAGTGGCCTTTTCTAAGAGTATCCTTTTATTTACCAATAATATCTTCTAATTTTATAAGTTGTAAAAAAGGGTTTCGAAAATTGCCAAGTGCTCAGATATTTAGTTTTAAAATATTTCTCCATTTTTAAGCTGAACATTTGGTTAGTTTATATACAAGAGAAGCAATTTTTACAAAAAGTCTTACTTATGAATTAATTTAAAAGCTACTTTAAGAACTTTTCAAAAAGATGTACCTACATACAGTGGATCCAACTTATTTCAAACCTCTTATATGTATTGTATATAGATATTTATATAAATATATTATTTCTGTTTAGAGACCTCAAAACAGGACTTGCGATACTTCCCGCTGAATGAGAGTGTTTTTCAGTAAACAATTATATTTTACGCTCTCAAAATAAAAGAGCGTAAGCGCACATGTGAGTTTTGCTAATTAAATATCATTTAGGTTAAATGATAATTAGGACACCTAATTAAATATCATTTAGGGTAAACCACAGGAAAAACGTGAAACAGCTGCCAAAACATTACCCATAAGATCATTCTCACAGACGAACACGTAAGTTTTTTACTTCTCTACTTCTGAGAAACTGATAAAAAGTAATTAAGCCATTGATGAGGAAGAGTAAAATTGCAAATATGCAGCTGCAGGTTTTTCTTTTCCAATCAATGAAGGCAGGAATAATAAATATATTTATTAGCTTTAAAATTGTTTATGATTGTCAACATATTGCAATCTCTTTAGTGGCGATAGCTGAGCAGTATGGACTTTATCATGCCAATATTGTTGCAATAAACGGAGATATTTAGAATGCAATATATGAGTTATATAAATTAAATTGTTATATAAATTAATTGTTATTATTGCCAAGTAACTTTTTGAGGTATAAGAACAAAAATATAATTGAATTAGGGATATTTTATACAAAATTTTATTAAAATATATATATACATTATAATAGGACATGTTTATATTTATATGTACATATATTTTTACTTCATTCGATTGGAGATGTAAAATCATTTGCCATAATGCTATTTTCAATATCGAATTTCAAAAGTTTAGTAGCTCATAATTTAATTTCGTAATAAGTATATTAGAGAGAGACTTTTTAGAAAGTTTTGATCGAAGCTTTTTATACCCTCCAAAAAAGAATTTGGAGGGTATATTCACTTTGTCATTCCGTTTGTAACGCATCGAAATATCCATCACCCCATAAAGTATATATATTCTTGATCAGTGATGAAATCTAAGACGAACTGAGCATGTCCGTCCGTCTGTGGAAATCACGATTCAGTCCAAACGAAAAGAGCTAGACTCTTGAAATTTGGCATAAATATATTTTAAAACTTAGAGCAGGTTAAGTTCGAAGATGGGCTAAATCGGGCTAGAGGGAAAAAAGTTCCCCTAAGAAGAACTAAACCAACCCAGAAAAAACAACATAATTTTTAAAGTTTTTTGGTTATTTTGTTAAGCAAATGATATATTTTTATGTCAAATACGGTCCAACGCCTTAAACTTGGAGCCATTAAATAAAATAACATTATTTTTTGACCCCGCCCACTTCAGTGGGCGTTATTATAGGCAAAAATAGCATAAAAATGTAACAAATTGTTTTACTTAAGCCTACATTCCTTAAAAATAACACTTTTAAGCTTTAATGACGAAGCTGAGACGAAACCTGGTACTACTCTGCCCTACCCCCTCCTTCCCCTTCGCCCCCTAAATGACCCTACCAAAAAAAAAATTTTTTTTTTAAATTTTGTATATAATCATCCCAAGCATTTATCTTTAGAGTTTTATGACTGCCGATTTCTGCCCTACCTCCCCCCCGCTCCACCTCTTCCTTTGCCCCCTAAATGACCCTACCAAAAAAAAAGTTTTTCTTTAAATTTTGTATATAATCATCCCAAGCATTTATCTTTAGAGTTTTATGACTGCCGATTTCTGCCCTACCCCCCCCCTCTTCCTTTGCCCCCTAAATGACCCTACCAAACAAAAAAAATTTTTTTAAAATTTTGTATATAATCATCCCAAGCATTTATCTTTACAGTTTTATGACTGCCGATTTCTGCCCTACCCCCCCCCCCCTCTTCCTTTGCCCCCAAAATGACCCTACCAAAAAAAAAATGTTTTTTTAAATTTTGTATATAATCATCTCAAGCATTTATCTTTAGAGTTTTATGACTCCCGATTTCTGCCCTACCCCCCCCCCTCTTCCTTTGCCCCCTAAATGACCCTACCAAACAAAAAAAATTTTTTGTTTAATTTTGTATATAATCATCCCAAGCATTTATCTTTAGAGTTTTATGACTGCCGATTTCTGCCCTACCCCCCTTCTTCCTTTGCCCCCTAAATGACCCTACCAAAAAAAAAAATTTTTTTTTAAATATTGTATATAATCATCCCAAGCATTTATTTTTAGAGTTTTATGTCTACCTGTTTCTGCCCTACCCCTCTAAATGACCCTATTAAAAAAAAATATTTTATTTTTGTATATAATTATCCCAAGCATTTATTTTTAGAGTTTTATGACAAAGGTGAAATGTTTCCCCCACAGCCCTTGCCAGAGCGACCCCGCCAAAATACAGTTTTTATAGCCTCCAAAGAGAATTGTGATGAAGTCTGAGACGGTCTAGCAATGCCCATACGTTCGTCTGTGGAAAACATGATATTGTATATATTTGAACCCCGCCCCCTTTAGTGGGCGTGGACGTACGATATTATATAAAGGAACTCTGTCTCACCAAGTTAAACATTTCAAATTCACTTACTAAATATTTGGAGGGTATTTAAGATTCGACCCGGTCGAATATAACGTTTTTACTTGTTTAGTATTGAGATTGTATGTATGTGTTAAATGCTATTATAACCTTTAAGTACACATCCATCCACACGTACACACAAATGTAAGTATATAGTATATACTATATACACATCCTTTCGTGTATGCAATGATAATTTCCAAACAATTTTTTCTAAATGCATACTTATAATCTAAAATATATTTCAATTAATAGTAACAAGTGAGTTAATAATTTAATTCAACAAGACATTCAAATTTTTAACTTCCGAAAAAAACTCTAGGGATCATTTGAAGTGGTATTTGCCAACATCAACAATTGTAACTTGCTTTTGTTAAAATACTCGTACTAAATTAATAAGAGAACGAAAAATATATTTGGTGTATTCAAACTTCGTGCTATTTGGTCATATTGTCATAAAGTGGTAATATTTTAGACCAGCTTAAAAAAGTTGTTGTTGTGCTGCATACAAAAAAGTCATAAAATAATAGCACTCTTTCAGGTATGTTTTTGTTTTGTCATAAAATAACTCTAGAGATCTGAGTCGAACGGTTGAAAATCTTTATGTGAGACGGCGATAGTATATGTTTACCGCCGTCACTGATATATGATTCACAACTAAAAAACGTAAAAAAAAATTAGTCATACCTATCTGTCTGTACATTAAATCACATTTTTATAACATAAAAAAAATTAAAAGAGAACTAAATCGCAAAAACTAAATATATACAAGTGAAAAATCTTTCTCGTTTAACTTACGTAGCTGGCAGCCACTGAACGTTTTTCCCTATGACGCCGCAAAAAAAATGTATTCAGCTCATATCAAGGCAGCAGCTGGTTTAGTTTATACATACAAATTCATTTAGATATTCCTGTGCACCAGAAGACAAATTTAATAATTTTAAATAGAAATGGAGTTTTTTCATATTCAAACAACTTTATTACTATTGCCTTAATTTTTTTTTTTTTTTTTGCTTTGATAACATCTAATTACAAATGTTGTTTTCTTATCAGCTGATCGATGTTTGAAATAGCATACTAAGTTATGACGGGTTGTACACACTAGTCATATTTTTAGTGCTATTATTTTATGACTTATGACTTTATGACTACAGTGTGAATACCACAATTGTATTAGACTTTAATATAAATATATTTATATGCCACATGCCCAAAGCTATCAAAGTCATAGCAATAATTTTAATAATATAAGGTACGTTGCACTGCCCATGGTCATGTTAGTATTTTACTAAGAGAGTTAAAGTAAAAGAAATTTTAAAATGTAACATTAATTTTAATATACATATGTATGTACATATATACTGCTATAAAGTTGTCCTATTACCAATGGACGTTGAATAGGTTCAATGTATTAAACCCTGCGACTAAATTAGCGCATACGACATGTAACCAATACCAAAACCAAAATTTTACTATAATTCAACATATCATTATTCTACAATTGAACAAAGTAAGATTACACGTGTTGTTATATTATTCTTTTTCATATGCATGCTGTACGTTAATCAAAATCTAAATTCAACACACCATCATTTTTATGTTCATGTACATATTAAATAAAATGTTTGTATTCATGTACATTTCAACGCCGTAGAATTTTTTATTCGCGAGCATTTTTAAATTAAATTCATCAAAATAGAAAGGGGTCGTGACAATATACTGGTCGATTTGACATGGAATTACCCATATGTATGCAAAATATATTATAAAATTGTTTCATAGTAGGTAGTTATTATAAAAATTTCTGCGTACAGTAAAGTACACCCCTAATGTACATACGCACATTATTATTGTCTTTCAATCGATGCTTATTGACATTTCTTGTAATTGTTTCCAAAAAAACACTTCCAAATGTAAATTTAACCCTTGTATGTATATTAGGGTAGTGAAAATGGCCAAAAAAAATTTTTTTCATGTTTTTAAATCTCCTGTATTATTAATAGATGACCCTTTAAAAAATGTTAGTTGATGCAAAAAGTCAGAATTCTATAACCAAATTTAGAGGTGGCGCACGACCGGTGAAATTTGAGAGTATTCCATTGATTTTCCTAATTGCTCTTTAAACAGAAAATCTACTTTTCAAATTTAAAGTTAGTATCATTTTAAATGCTTTGGTTTCCACTACTGTAGAGAAGTATTAGCAACACTTAAATTTTTATATAATTGAAAAGAAGTTGGGGCATCCCCTTATGCTAATGTTGATTCATTGTTATTCATTCCAGCACAAACGAACTTTTTAATTAATAAATTTGTTACAATCAATTTTATGTGTTATAAATATAGAAATATTTAAAAACTGACTAAACACTATGCCTAAAACTCGGAAAGATTTGCTTTGCCCTGTATTTGGTGCACCACTTTGATTGAATTGAATAATGCGAAAGATCCTTCAATTACATATATATGTGAAAAGATTGCTACTGATGTAGAACAAATACGGCAAAATGCATCTATTCCAACAATCAGTCATCAGCAAGTTGTCGCAAGATTGATATCATATTACAACAAGTATAAGAGTATGGAAAAATTGCGAAGTGATGTCAAGAAGCAAAATTTTTACAATGATTCTAAAAAAAAATTATTTGACATCGCAACATGTAAGTGTGCATCCAGAAAAGTGTGTAAATGTAAAATTAAAATACCTGCTGCTGAAGAAAGCTTTTTAAAGGACCAACGAAATGAACGAAAAATGTATATTGGTTGTGTCGATAGAGTTATCGCAAAATCTGCACGACGCAAGGAAATTAGAAAACGAAAGTATGAAGAATTTGCAACTAAATATATAACTTCAAGTGTTTGTTCGTATGAATGCACGCCAGTAACATACTGGTCGTCTAGCAGTTCTTCAAAGGGAACATCAGAGCCGCAGCAAGATGATATTTGGCTAAATGAAAGGAATATAAACTCTCAAAAGAAAAGTAAGCAAATGAAATACAAGTTGAAAAATTTAGCTACAGCATGTGACAGAACTGGAGTTTCAGATCGATCTGCAGCATATATTATAAATTGGGTAATGCTTGATTTAAATGTTATAGGTGCCGAAAATACATCAAATGTAATAGACCGAAGTAAAATACGTCGAGAAAGGAAAAAATTGCGCAAAGAGTTAAACTCTATGTGTAGCGAAAAGTGTCTGAAGGCCATTTATTTTGACGGTCGTAAGGACAAAACTTAAGTTATGACTACTAATGGAAACGCACCACATCGGAAGACTATTACTGAAAAGCATATCACAATGGTATCTGAACCAAGTTCTGAATATATTGGTCATTTCTCGATAGACTCGGGAAAAGCAGCTAATATTGCCAATAACATTGTTAGCTTTATGGAAGAAAAGTTCAAATTTCATACTTCATTGGTAGTAATCGGACGTAAAAAAGGAGTTATTCCATTATTAGAAAACCATCTGAAACGACCTTTGCAATGGTTTGTGTGCCTATTACATGCAAATGAGCTACTATTGCGTCATCTATTTTTTAATCAGGATGGAACTACCACAGGTCCTAATAGCTTTTCTGGCAGTATAGGAAGAAAACTTCTCAGCTGCCTGGATTTTAAACCACAAGCTTTTGAAAAAATTCCCTCAGAAATGCCGAATATTAATATCTTAAGTACTGATAAAAAATATTTATACCAAATATGTTGCGCCATTTCAACTGGCCTAGTTTCGCCAAGCTTAGCTAGTAGAGAACCAGAAAAATTAGCACACTCCCGATGGTTGCGCTAATAGGATACTTCGATTGTACATTGGTAATTCCAGTTCATCTGATAACTTAAAGCAACTAGCAATTTTCATTATGAAAGTCTACGCGCCAAAATGGTTCGATATAAAAACAAAGCCATTTTGTAAATATGGTCCAGTTCATGTCTTCAACATGGTTAAGCGAAGCTTATACTTAAGTGATACTCTTAAAAGCATTGTTTTAGAAACTATACAGAGAAATTCATATTTTATACACCCAGAAAATATGCTGCTAGCTATGCTACAAGATGATACGTTACCTATAAGGGAAATAGCTGTTCGAAGAATATTATAATCAAGAAAAAAGCCGACAAAAGAAAACGTTCGTGAGTTATGTCTTCCAGAGCTTCAATTAAATGCGGAAAATTACTATGATTTGATAGATTGGGCGAATGTGAAAATAAATCAAATTTGATTTATTCGAAAAGTGACTTTCTTGAAATTGAGAATTTACCTTGCCATACACAAGCAGTGGAAAGATGTGTCAAGCTTGTCACGGAAGCTTCAATATCTGTTTGTGGATCGAAAGATAGAGATGGTTTTATACGTTCTAGAATTAAATCAAGGCAAGATATACCTGTTTTCGAAACAAAATCTGAATTTTTCCAAAAATGAGTACATACATATATTAGCAAAACTTTATTTCAAGTGCAGCTTCTTTTGGCTGGCAAGGAGTGTGTTAACTAATAATTTTTTTTTATTAATATGTACTAATATATGTTATTTTGTTTTATACTCGTAAATGAAAGATAAAAAATTTATAAAAAAATAATTATAAAACTTTTTTTCATCTGGTGATTTCGTGTTTCAATAAATGGCTAAGGTAAAAAAATGTAATCGTTCTGCGCCACCTCAAGACCTTCATCTAGAAGGCTAAAATTTTTTTTATACCTGTTTACGAATATAGAGCCTCGATTCATAATACAGGAAAAACAAAATTTGAAAAAAAGGTTTTCGCTCCACCCTAATGTATATATATGTACATATTTATATTCGTATGAATGTGTGTACATCCACTCATCCCTATGCAATCATATATACATACCTACGTATGTACATACATACATCCATACATATGTACCATACTTTCAAAACACAATTACTAATTATTTTTCAACAGCAGCAAAAGCCAAGAACACAACATGTACGGTTTTAAATATGCTAAAAAAATCTATGTCCATATGTAAGTAACTACTTTTTTCTTATACTTCATAAAACAAAATATACATAAACATACATACATAACTATCAAAAAGCAGTAACACAGCACACATCTATACGTCAATGAAAACATATGTATAGTATACATTGTATACACAAGAATACTATTCCCAAAATATTATTTTCCATATTTTCCATTCTTATTCCCCTCGCGAATTTTATTTTATTATATTTGGGAATTTTATAAATAGAATTCGTAGGAGGTATTTATTTTTTTCCTTACGAAATTTATTTATAAAATTCGCGAGAGGAAAACAAACTTGAAGAATTAAAAATAAGTTACTCTAGCGAATTCTATTTATAAAATTCGCGAATAAAAAAGAAAAATTTTTTACAGTAGGAAAAATAAGATTCGTTCTAATTAAATTCGTTTGCGAGAGAAATCAATTCGAGCATTCTTCGTACTCTGCTCTGTACAGTAGAAAAAATTGGCTTTTACAGCACTAAGCAGGGTTACAAAACGGTCAACAGTTTTGCTAAGCAATTCAAATACGGCGATGATGAAGGTCAAGCTAAAAAATCTGCTAAAGATTGTAACTCCGAGTACTACAAGCCTGATAGCGAAGGAGTCAAGGGTAATCTTGAAGTACTTAAGTGCTTCATAAGAAAGCAGGCTGAACTTTAAAAAGGAGGCGTAGGAACTTCTTACACGGATGTTTTTTCGGTAAATTTATTATTTGCTTTATGTTAGACTACTTTCAAAATTGTATTTTTATTTTTTTCATTCTAAATAATAGAAACGAGCAGTTAATGTTTTTTGCCTTTAAGTGAAGAAATCGCCGACATAAAAATTTTGTTAAATATGTGTTACCAAATTTTATATATTTGGGTATTTGTTGTTTTTCACAAAATTTTTTAATATTAATCGTGCTGATTCTTTTCCCAAATTTACAAAAAAAGTTCAAAATTGATTATTGAGGGGTTTTAGCTAGTTCCTATACGCATTCCACTGGGGCTAATGCAGATCATCAGGGAACCTTTACCCAACATTTCTTAGAATAACTAAAGATATTATTTTAAACTTTGTTCATGTAAATTATTTATTGTAATTTAACATTTTATTTACTTTATGATTTAGTTGCTGATAAACAATGCTCAATGTGTTAAATTAGGTCAATATTATATTCATTCGTTCTAACTTTGATCAGTGCGGTACTAAGAAGTACATAGCTGTTAGAATTGCAATGTTTAGATGTAGCAAGCGACGTGGCTTCCTGATTCATCTGTAAACTGGTTTTGTCTATTGGTACGCGATCCTTTGCTACATTGTCGTGGAACATATTTTTTGTTGATGGCTTGTTGATCTGTTCCACATGCTCCAGATGCAACAGAGTATTGTGTTTTTTAGAACATTTCATGCAACTTCCTCGCATGCAATTTTTCGCGCTATGACCAGGTTTTAAACAGTTAACGCAATAGTTTTGTTTTTGAATAAATTGGAGGCGAGCTGATGGTGATAGCTGGAGAAACCTTTTACATGAAAATAATGGGTGCCCGGTGTTCTTACATATGATACAGGAACCGCTGTGTTGGCTTTCTGCTGTAATGGAATTGCACACCCTTGTCGTTGAAGTTAAATGTTTACCCTTTTCAGCTATTGCTTCCATTGACTGGAAATGCCTTTCCAAAAACTGTAGAAATTCTTTGACAGTTGGCACTTCTCGTGGGTTCACAAGAGATTGTTCGTATCGAAGACGTGTAGCTTGGTCTAGCCTTCTTAATAGCAAATGTAGCAGAAGTGGATCCCAGGATGACGTATCTATTTGAAGATTTTTTAATGATAAAAGACACTCCTGTGTTCTGTCATGTAGAAATTTGTAGTTATCAGATGTGGTTTTACCTGGTATTTAAACGGGTTAGACAGGGTTAGGTATATACTTATGTTTGAGACTTCCAGGAATTTTAAAAGGAATGCATATGTTTTTTCAGAAACGTTATAAATGTATCTATGTATTTATTGACCCTTTAATTTTGCATATATAAATTGTGCATACTAATATGTATAATTTTCTATTAATATTTATATTTACTTCACATTTCATATATAAGGGTAACCTGCCGAGGATTGAATTTCACTATTCCTTGGTTTCCTTTTAAATTTAGTTTATATTAATTTTTATAAATCTAGGGTAGTGATTTAATAACTTAAATTAATATAGGATTAATGTTTTTAGTTTAATTAATTTGAACACCTTTATATTGTTTTTCTCTGTTTTTACTTCACTTTAATGTTATTGTCTTTTGCACAATTTGGTAATTACTTTTTAATTTAATTGTAGATTTGGGTTGGTCTTGTATATTTGTATGTTTTTTATATTTGTATATTTGTAAGATGAATTTAATTGTAGATTTGGTTTAATTTTGTGTATTTTCGCAGTTTTCCTCACACTCTTGTGTTTATAGACCTTTTTGTCGATTTATAAAGACTATGGTATCGCGAAAAGTATTTTATTCTGTTTTCTGTTGATCGACGTTGGCTGCAGCTATTTGTGTTGGGGTTATTGTTGACTTAGTTGTCAGGGTTGGAAATAGCTGCACCATATTGTTCACTGAGGTGAACATCCTCCCCGCCTCGACATCTGAAAGAAAAGAGTGGACTTTAGTTGATATCCAAATTAAAGTAAAGCGGGTAAGTGTAATGGGTTAATGGGTAAGTAATATACTTAGGATTTTGTTGGGTAAAGGTTTAACCGGAATATGAGCCCATAATGAGCCAGCCTAAGGAGGAATCCTGGGCTAGTAGTGATCCACCATCCATACGGATAATGTTGGATTTAAGTATTTTACTGTACAAATCTCCACCTAGTTCAACTTCCACCACATCGTTGCAGTAGAAAGAGGGGTCTGCTAGCGTCAGATTTTCTACTTTTTCCTTGATGGACTCTTTAAAAGGTCCGGAATACGGGGTTTTTGGGAACTCTCTGCTGACCAAAAGATACATCTCGTACTTAATTGTGGATGACATGTTAGGGGTGATGATGGATTTTGTGTATTTTCGCCCTTCAACTTTAAAAGTGGGTAGGTGTGTCCGCTCAACCAATTCATGAGATATGCGGGATGACGTAACACTCGCATTTACGATAGCCCTAAGGGACACGCAGCCGTCGTCGGTCATTATACACACTTGTGCAGTCGGTACCAGTACCCTTTGCAGCGACGTGGGTAGACCAAAGGCCGTGGTTATTTGCTTGGTACTTATAGACCGTCGAGGTGCAGGGACGGGGGGTTGGTTCTTTCGCTGTGAAGAAGTACTTGGACCATCAAGAATATTTTTCAGTATGCGCTCTGGTCCATGTAAACTGGAATGATGCTTTCCACCACATTTGTTGCATCGGGCCTTGCTCGTGCAGTTCCCAATTAGATGGTTTCGGGCCAAACAATTAATGCAATAGTGCAAACGGAGTGCGGTTTGGTATTTTTCTGATATATTCAGAGAAATGAACCTTTTGCATGTGGGCAACTTGTGGTCTGCTTGACACAATCCACAACCAAAATGACGTCGCGTCTGTTGACGTTGCCCTTGACGGTGTTTCCCATGGGTTTTTGGGGCGTTGTTTCATTTTGAATGTCTATCTTTGTTGTTGTTAGGTGCCATTATCTGTATAGTGTGATATGAAATATATGGAGATGAATTAGGAAGCAAATGAGATATGAATAGTGTTATTTATAATTATGACGAGTGAATATATATATATATATATATATATATATATATATATATATATATATATATATATTTATTGGGTGGGTAAAACTACAACTTTGGTTATTGGACGTTTTAAGACTCCAGTCGACGTGCGTAGGTCAACAACTCTACTTAGTCCATCTGAACCAGGGTAAGTGTTAATAACTCGTCCGAGTAGCCATTCGTTAGGAGGTAGGTTGTCCTGTCGAATAACAACAACGTCATCAACCTCAACTTGTCGTTTAGGGTGTTTCCACTTGTATCTTTTATGCAGCTCTTTAAGATATTCATCTTTCCACCGCCTGCAAAAGTTGTGATACTGAATTTTCAGTCTTTGCCATCTATTTGCCAAGGTGAGATTTGCATGGCTGCAGTCGGGCTCTGCAGGGGTGAGTATGGGTGATCCTATCAAAAAATGACCTGGGGTTAAAGGACTAGGATCTTGTGGGTTTTCACTGGACGGGCTTAAAGGTCTTGAGTTGAGGCATCCTTCGATTCTGGCTAAGAGTGTGGCCAATTCTTCAAACGTGTACTTCAAAGTATTCAGCTTCTTCAAGTGGGATTTGAAGCTTTTTACTCCAGCTTCCCATAGACCTCCCATGTGTGGAGCTCCTGGTGGTATAAAGTGCCACGTCAAATTTTGGAAACTACTAGAAGATACCACAGACCCCTTCAATTGTTTCAAGAACTCCTGTCGTTCTTTCTTCAACAATTGTTTTGCTCCAACAAAGTTTGTCCCATTGTCAGAGTAAATGGCGACAGGGCATCCCCGCCTCGAAAAAAATCGAGCGAACGCTGCCATAAAGGCTTGGGTTGATAGGTCTGATGTAGGCTCCAAATGTATTGCCTTTGTTGCCAAACAGACAAACACACATACATAACCTTTGTGTATTTTACAGTTTCTGCCATTATATACTTTAATATCAAATGGCCCGGCAAAGTCAACTCCAACATTATAAAATGGTCTTGCAATTTGGGTGCGTTCTGGCGGCAAAGCTGCCATAAATTGGGTAGCTTGTCTATTCTTATACCTTGTGCATGGTATACAGTTGTGTATTACAGAGCTAATAAGATTCTGAAGCTTCGGAATCCAATAGCCAGATCTTAATACTCTTAACATGAGTTTGTTTCCTCCATGCAAAGTCACCATATGCACATGTTGGGTTAATAATCTTGCAAGCTGACTTCTATAGGGTAATAATATTGGGTGTCTTTCAGAATATGTTAAACTATTGGAGCTAGCTAGTCGGCCGTTTGCCCGCATAATATTGGCAGAATCTAGAAAAGGGGTTAGAGTGAGTAAACTGCTCTTTTTTGTGAGTGGGTGTTGTTTTCTAAGGCAATTATAGTCTTCTTCAAAGTATTTAGATTGACATAGAATAATGAGTCTATTCTGAGTTAATTTTATTTCCCTCGTATCAAGATCAATACTAGAGTGGGTTAACAATCTTTCAGTTATTTCTTTGCTGGACTGAGCATTATTTCTATTCACGCTAATTCTATCACTTTTGGTTGTCTGGGTTCGGGTCAATGATGTTCGATCAATAAATCGATAGACATACGACATTACTCTTAAAGCTTTCGATAACTTAGAAAATCTTAGCAATATGTCTGAGTGAGTATCATTTTTGTTTTCTAAAGGGTTATTAGTATCAGCCGAAGTGTGGAATGAGTGGACAACTTTAGCGTCCGCTTGTGTTTCAAATGGTTTTTGTATTTTCGGCCACATTGAAGGGTCTTCTTTTAGCCAGACAGGTCCATTCCACCATAATTCGTCCTCCTTCAACTCTTCAGCATTACATCCTCGACTAGCAACATCAGCAGGGTTTTCGTGTGAAGCAACATGGTTCCAGTTATCCACTCCTACCGTTTCAAGAATGGTAGAAACTCTGTTTGCCACAAACGTTTTCCATGAGTTGGGTGTTTTACTCAGCCAAGCTAAAACTATAGATGAATCTGTCCAAAAATATGTTTGAAGTTGTGGGAGGTTCAGCTGTATTATTAAATTATGGGTAATATTAGCTAATAATACCGCACCACAAAGCTCCAATTTTGGTAGAGAGACAACCTTAATTGGCGCCACTCTCGTTTTAGCTAGTAGTAGGGTTACGATACAAGATTCATCTGGGAGTGTAATTCGGGCATATACCACAGCTGAATATGCCTTTTCAGACGCATCTGAAAAGCCATGAAGCTCAACTTTTGCTGACGGCGTAAAATGAATCCATCTCGGAATACGAATTTGATCAATATCATCATAGAACTGTAAAAATTTATTCCATCTGATTAGGGTGTGTGGGGTTAGACATTCATCCCAAGCTGTACCATCTTGCCATATTTGCTGCATAATAATTTTAGCAGAAATCACAATTGGTGCTAACCAGCCAGCTGGGTCAAATAGACGTGCTATATGCGATAGAACAGTCCGCTTTGTGTATGAAGATTTCCTCTCAATAATTGGAACACTAAAGAAAAACGTATCCTCCCTAGCATTCCATCTTATGCCTAATGTCTTTGCATTATTTGAGTCGGGTAGCGTGAGCAAATCAACATCAAGTAAATGTGTTTCGGGTAAACTACTTAATAACTCCTTTGTGTTAGACGTCCATTTACGTAGAGGAAATCCCGCAGAATCAAGAGCTGAGATTAATTGGGCTTGCGCAATCTTAGCTTCTTCAATCGTGTGATCTCCAGCTAAAACATCGTCTACATACATATTACTCTTCAGAATTTTTGAAGCAATCGGGTGGGTGTGTTGAATGTCTTTGGCTAATTCATGTAGGGTTCTTATAGCCAAATATGGAGCGCAGTTAACTCCAAATGTTACTGTTTGCAGTTCATAATCTTGAATGGGTTCATTGACGCTCGCACGAAATAGTATACGTTGAAAGGGTGTTTGGTTAGGGTTTAACATAATTTGCCTGTACATTTTTGTAATGTCGGCGTTAAAAACAAACTGATAAAAGCGCCATTTCAAGATAAGTACAACTAAATCTTGTTGTAGGGTGGGACCAGTGTATAGTGCATCATTTAAGCTATTGCCATTAGATGTTTTGCTAGACGCATTAAAAACAACTCTAACTTTTGTTGTAACGCGATCTAGTTTAACTACCGCATGATGGGGTAGATAGTATTGGGTGTTTGAAGACGTATTCGGGTTGTAATGAACGGGTTTCATATGACCTAAGTCAATATACTCTTGTAATGCACTATCATACTCGATTTTCAATTCAGGTTTCTTTAATAAATTCTTCTCATTTCGTAAAAACTGTGCCATTGCTATATGGCGAGAGTTTCCTAATGTGACGGGTGGGTAGCGAAATGGTAGATTAACCTGATAACGGCCACTAGATAATTTGCAAGTGGTTGTTGCGTAATTTTCCTCACAATTTATGTCTTCCTCAGCATTACTGGGTGTCTTGGGTATGTCTTCAATTTCCCAAAACTTTGTTAAAACCTTATCTAGCGCTACAGAACTAAAGTATGAAACTATGGGTTGTGTGCTATGTGATTTTTGAATGGGTCCAGTCAAAATCCATCCAAACTCAGTTTCTTGAGCGACTAATGTGTTAAGAAAATCTTTCCTAACACCAGATTTTAAAATCTGTGGGTAAACATCACTGCCAATTAGAAAATCTATTGGCCTGCTTTCATAAAATTGTGGATCTGCTAATTGAATGTTATGCAATTCGTTTGCGGGTATTGGGTTTAAATTTTGAGTTGGTAAGTTCTTAGTAAGCGTTCTAACAACAATTGCTTGAATATTCAACTTGAAATTGCTTTGGGTGTTTGATCTTAACAAAACATTACATAGTTTGTTTGATCGCGCTGAGACAACCTCATTTATTCCTGAAATTTCAGCAACAATTGGGGTAGTGGGTAATTGCAACTTGCGTCTAAGTTTATCTGAAATAAATGAGAAGTCTGAAGCTGGGTCAATTAGCGCCCTAGCTGAAAAATTTTCGCCATGTACCTCAACATTCAAAATAGCTGTTCCTAATAGCTTCGCTCTGTCATCTAATAAGGGTTTGCTTGATTGGGTGTGTGTTGAGAAAGATTGTGCTGCATTTCGAGAAGTTGATGGTTGATTATCATCGAGCTGTGTGTTTGTGTTTGAGTTGGGTTTGTGCAGCAGGGTATTATGTCTTCCACCGCAATATCTGCAACTGAATGTGCTACGACAATCCTTTATAATGTGTGCGATGGCCAAACAATTGTAACATATTCCATTCTTTTTAACAAATTCAATCCTCTCGTTTACGCCCATAGACGTAAACTCTGAACATTCTCTTATGGTGTGATTACTTTTGCACAGCTTACAAATTGACCCATCGGGTTTATTGGGTTGAATTGGGTTATTTTGTAAACTTGTACTACTTTGGGTTTTAGGGTGGGTAGTTTGTGAGAATCTTTGTTCATTTTGAGGTTTGATTTTTGGGTGGTTATCTTTGTTTGGGTAGGTTACATTGTAAAATGTTTTCCCCCTTCTATCGAAAGGGATCTTATTTTCTTGAAAATTTTTGGGTTTAGAGTTGCTGTTGTGGTATGTGCCTTGATCTAGAATATCATTCACCGATGTCAATTCCTTATATGTGTTGGTTAAAAATAAATCTAGATCCGTCCACGACGGCATTTCTGCACAATTAGTTAGAGTCTTTTCAAATTCTCTTCTTACTTCTCTGGGTAACTTTGTTGAACACAGATAAACGAGAATTGGATCCCAATTATCTGTGTCAACATCCAGGGTATTTAAGTTTGAAATGCAACAGTTTATCTTTCTTTGCAGCTTTCTTATTGATGCACTACACATGGTACTTACTGCGGGTAAATTTAAAAGTGTTTTCAATTGCACATTAATTTGCATTCTTTTGTTCTCATATTGAGAAACCAATTGGTTCCATGCAATAAGAAAACCTTCATTTGTCAAGGGTGCGTTATTTACTATTTCTTTAGCCTCTCCAGTAGTTTTTTGCTTCAAGTGGAATAGTTTTTCAACGCCACTTAAACGGGTATTATTGCCATACATGGCCTTAAAAAGGTCCCGGAATGATGCCCAATTTTTAAAATCTCCACTGAATATTGGCATGTCACAAGGGGGAACATTAAATGATACTGAATCCTTGGGTTGTGTAAGTACGTGTTCTTTAGAGGAGTTAAGAGTTTCATCCGCCTTATTGAGTCTATCAATGGACTCATCAATCTCTATCATTGAGCTTCTATAAAATTTCTTAGCCGCTCTAATATTTCGGGTAATTTGAGTGAATTGTATAGCCTCCGCCTGTTTTGGGTCATTTAATTCAGCGGACTCCCTAATCTGCTTAAACTTTTTGTCAATCTCGGACCATAAAGTTTCTAACTCGTTTTTTTTGAAGTTTAGAGCGGGTAAAGATTGGGAGTATTCTTGGGTATTCTTATAATCCTCCTCAAAGTCTCTTAAATCGGATTCAATATAATTATCTAAATCCCGTGCCAAAGATTTTAATGTAGACATGATTATTATTATTTTTTATATAAATTTGGGTATTCAAGGGTTAAGTATTTTAAATGTACAAACACTTTGGGTTTTAAGTTCACTAAGTTTACAGTGAAGGGAAAATTTTACCAGGAGACCACTTTTATCTTATGTATATTGAATAATTATCTTCACTATACAACGTGTTGGTGACTACTTATTCTTCACAGCAATAAATGTAAATGCCCCCAATTAATTATTTATTGGGTGGATTGGTTGTCTTTGTGTTAACAAATTTACGTTATTGCTTCTTGAATGAAGATAACTTTGATTTCAATTTGGGTAATATTCTTAGTAAGTTGCGAAAATACAAACTTACCTTGCTAGGTTTAGTGCACAAACCTTCACAAGTTTAAACAAACTGTATACTTATTTCCTGGGTTATCCTCCCGGTTCGATCCCTGTTGAAGATTTGTGTTATTGTAAATGTCTTGTATGTCGAGGTAATTAAGTTGTTTTTCTTTTTTCTATTAATTTTATTAAATGTATGTGCGTATTGGGTATTTAGTTATTTTTGATTTAAAATAAATTTTCTTTTCTTTAATATATTTTAATGAAGTCACTATATAAATGTAACTTGGCACAATTGCTATACGTTTGTTTATTTTTGTGTGTCACTGTAGCTTTTGTTTGCTATCGTTCATATCGTTTGTTTTCGTTTATCTATAAAGTAAGTAATTATGTATATATGTATGGATTTTTGTACTTTAGTTTATTTATTTATTTTTATTTTGTATGTTTTTTATTAGTTTGTATTTAATATTTGGTTATTATTCTTATGTTTTTTATTTGTCTTTTTGAATTATTATATACAGTGTTTAATCAACTTTATGTATGTAAATTTATTCTATTTCTATATGTTCTTTTGTGGACTGTATATTATATTGTTTGTTCACTTTTCACTCTCAAGGACCATATTTAAACGGGTTAGACAGGGTTAGGTATATACTTATGTTTGAGACTTCCAGGAATTTTAAAAGGAATGCCTATGTTTTTTCAGAAACGTTATAAATGTATCTATGTATTTATTGACCCTTTAATTTTGCATATATAAATTGTGCATACTAATATGTATAATTTTCTATTAATATTTATATTTACTTCACATTTCATATATAAGGGTAACCTGCCGAGGATTGAATTTCACTATTCCTTGGTTTCCTTTTAAATTTAGTTTATATTAATTTTTATAAATCTAGGGTAGTGATTTAATAACTTAAATTAATATAGGATTAATGTTTTTAGTTTAACTAATTTGAACACCTTTATATTGTTTTTCTCTGTTTTTACTTCACTTTAATGTTATTGTCTTTTGCACAATTTGGTAATTACTTTTTAATTTAATTGTAGATTTGGGTTGGTCTTGTATATTTGTATGTTTTTTATATTTGTATATTTGTAAGATGAATTTAATTGTAGATTTGGTTTAATTTTGTGTATTTTCGCAGTTTTCCTCACACTCTTGTGTTTATAGACCTTTTTGTCGATTTATAAAGACTATGGTATCGCGAAAAGTATTTTATTCTGTTTTCTGTTGATCGACGTTGGCTGCAGCTATTTGTGTTGGGGTTATTGTTGACTTAGTTGTCAGGGTTGGAAATAGCTGCACCATATTGTTCACTGAGGTGAACACCTGGAGCATCTACTAGTTCGTGCACTAGCTTACTGACTAGTAGTCTTTTGTTGTTATAGCGATCGGTTAATACGGCCCAAGCTGCGTCGAAATTTTCTCCGGTAGCCGTGAAGTGCTTGATTAGATTTGCAGCCTCTCCTACCACATGTGTTTTTAGGTACCAGATTTTTTGAACACTAGGTGTTGGCTGCATAACTATCAGGGATGAAAACAAGTCATGAAACTCTTTCCATTTCAAGTAATTTCCATCAAACTTCGGTAGCGTTATTTTGGGAATTGGTACAGTTAGATGCCCATTGTTATTTTCCGAATGGCAAGAACTTGATGGATTGCTGGTGAAATCTTTAATAGTTTCTCGCAATTTCATTTCTAGTTGAATGTATCGCTCCATGTTGTAGACCTGACTCACCGGATCGTCACTCATTCCCGCTATATTGTAATGTAGTTCTTCAATATTTGCCCATAGTCTGTGGGCAACTTGGGTTTCTTCATTTGTGAAACCATTAGTTAATAAACGTTCTAGCGATGCCATCATGGCAGCTTGTCGGCGCATACTCTTAACGAGTTCATTATTGCAACTGGCTGTTGCCTCACAATGCTTAGTTATTTGCTGGCTGATGGGCTGTTTCCTTGATTCAGCTGGAGCTACCTTTAGTATTCCTTGTTCAAATACCTCTTTGTATTGATGTACGACGTCCATTATTGCCTGGTAGTAGTCCTCACTAAAATATTTGTGTTCTAGCGGTAAATCTTCCAGCAATCGGATTTGGTTGTCGGTCACCTCGAAGTTCGACCATTCCTCGTCCAGTCTTCTTAACCGTTCTTGGAAATAGCTAGTGGACTCCTTTCTCGATGAAGGGTCCTTTTTAAAGTTGCGGATTATTGTTTCAATCCGTTCTCCGGTCAATTTTTGCTTGTTGACCAGTTCTTCAAGCGAAGCCATGATTAAATAGTGTCCTGCACTTGTTACAGGATCACGTCGGGGTCACCAAAATGTTTGTGTTCATTTTTGGTTTCTTACAAGCACATGTAGCCTGAAGAAATTGTATGGTTTTGATGTCCTCTCAAGCACTTTAACCTGGAGGAAGAGCTCTAAGAAAACAATTCGTTTACTGTCTTAATAAAACTCCGATTGTAAACTTTATTTGACTTTCTTTTATACAAATTAATTAAAGTAAAAACTGATTATCTATTAATAATTAAATTGTGTTAAAACTGCTAGTTTAACAGTGACTATATTTATTTCAGGAACTAAAATGCTAACTTAAATGTTTATAATTGTGAAATGTGCATACGGTTATTGACATTTATTTGTGCATAGCGAATGAAAATAATATTGACCTAATTTAACACATTGAGCATTGTTTATCAGCAACTAAATCATAAAGTAAATAAAATATTAAATTACAATAAATAATTTACATGAACAAACTTCGACTCAATTGAATCAGAAGTTTAAGTAAATATCAAAGCTATAACAAGAACTCTATAATAAATTTTTCCCTTTTTGTTTTCTTACTATGTCATACTACAACTGGCTGGCTTTTTTCCAACTCTAATTGTAGGTGTAAGAGACAAAGAAAACAACAACAACAGCTAATTACTCGCAGTGTTGACATTTTGTTATTTTTGCGCTGGCACTCGCATCGTTTATAGTTAATTTTATATATTTGGGTATTTTTTGTTTTTCACAAAATTTTTATTTTTTTTTGTGAAAAACAACAAATACCCAAATATAAAAAATTAACTATAAACGATGCGAGTGCCAGCGCAAAAATAACAAAATGTCAACACTGCGAGTAATTAGCTGTTGTTGTTGTTTTCTTTGTCTCTTACACCTACAATTAGAGTTGGAAAAAAGCCAGCCAGTTGTAGTATGACATAGTAAGAAAACAAAAAGCGAAAAATTGATTATTGAGTTCTTGTTATAGCTTTGATATTTACTTAAACTTCTGATTCAATTGAGTCGAAGTTTAAAATAATATCTTTAGTTATTCTAAGAAATGTTGGGTAAAGTTTCCCTGATGATCTGCATTAGCCCCAGTGAAATGCGCATAGGAACTAGCTAAAACCCCTCAATAATCAATTTTGAACTTTTTTTGTAAATTTGGGAAAAGAATCAGCACGAATAATGTGTATTACCAAAATTTGTTAAAAAGCTTTTGAACTTCTTTCAAAATGCTTAAAGCCAAAATAGGGCATTAAAGCTAAGTAAAAAGATATTTACCGCAAATACATACCAACATCCGCAATAACTTAAATACCCAATAAATTTTCAAACAAAATAATTAAAACTGGAAAGAATTATCTTTCAGACTTATACATAGAAGAAACCAACTTCTAAAGCCGGATTTTTGGGATCTCAGTTAAACTAGGTTTAGTTAATCTGAAAACAGACTTTTGCCGCTATTATCAAGTTTTTATACAAAATTTTGACGGAACAGCTTAGCTTTGCTTAAAATGTGTGTCCTTAATGAAATAATAAAAAAAATTGCAGTTTGCTGGAAAGATCAGAGTTCGTTAAACTAGGTTTAAACTTAAAGCACCTCTCAAAAACCCGACCTAAGACGATAATTATGAAAAGTAGCAAAATAGCAGACAATCTATATAAAAAATTTATAAAAAAAATGTGGGAAAATATATAATTTTGGAGTGTTTTGAAAAATTCACTTTTTTCGAATTTTTCATTCACGATATCTCACGAACGCGTGAACCGATTTTGAGCCGGTTAGCAGCGTAGGACGTGGTTTATTGTCAAGAGCTGATTAGTTTTAGCCGTTTAAAAGTTATTCTAAAAAAGAAATACTTTTGAAAATCAGTTTTTCTCATATTTTCGCAAATGTACCAGTTCACAGGAAATCTTATTTTGAATAATCCTTTAAAATACGGCTTGTTAGGTTGGATTCGGTTAAGCGGGTCACATACTTACACACACTCATATATACTATATACATACATACAGATACATATAGTGACGGCTTCTCAAGAGTAGTCACGAAAACTCCCCTCGGAACTGGAAACTAAGGCCAACAAGTAGATAACAGCTTATGAGGTAAAACAAAGGTCATAATGTTAATTCAGACACAAATAATTTAATTCAGACACAAATAAATAATAAAAAATCAATGAGTGTTCGAACTCACGGGCGATGTGTTAACACCTTTTTGTTTATTTATTTTATATTAAACCCACAAAAAACAAAGAGAATGCAAAGCAACAGACAAATGTACATACATACATTGTTATGTTTGTACATAAGCTACATACGTTGCTGTCACAAAACCCACAAAAAACAAAGAGAATGCAAAGCAACAGACAAATATACATACATACATTGTTATGTTTGTACATAAGCTACATACGTTGCTGTCTTGCTATCTCATTTTTATATATGTACGTATAACCACGTCACTATTCTCTTTGCTATGCATAAGACAAAACCGAAGATCAACATAAAACACTTTTTTAATATTACTCCGAATTAAAACACTTAAATCTCCGCTCGCCGATATCGGATCGCCTTATTTTTTGGCCTAAACTCTTCGTCGAAGCCCGCACTAGCGTTTTAATCCAAAAATTAATAAAATCAGCTATGAATTTCCGGAGAAAATCGCGTGGGAAAATTATATGAAAATCGCCCAATAATCACTTTCAATACCGACTGCCAAGCAACGAACAAACACATACTCTTACATCTTACACCTTACACTTGCGTATGTATTGAAACTGATAGTTTACTGCCCTAGAGCAGTGGTGTTCAAAAATTAAAGTGAAGATGTATTGGTGAGAGACTTAGCCCAGCAAACATAATGTCAAACACTTAAAATAAGAAAAGAAGACAAGAGTTTTTGACAACTTATTAAGTGAATGTAATTTTAATTTTAAGAAAAAATAAATCGGGGACCGTAAATAGCATTTATCAATATTAAAATATGGTACAGTTATATTGAGAAAAAACAAAAATAAATCTTTTTAAACCAGTTTTTTATGTAAGATTAAAGCTTGTATCATTCCCCATTATAATTTTTAAAATCGCTATGAAAATTTTAAATTAAACATTCCACGTTAATAATTGCGTGACAATTGCGAATTAGTAAAATATTTTTTAAGTTCAAAGAAGTTACTTTATTTCGCTGCTTAGAACAAACATTTTTCATGTTTGAAAAAATTTGTATATATATTTTAAATAAATTTTTTTGAGCTGGGAACATATTGCAACATCTAAATTTTTCTAAAATCCGGACTACTAATTTTATCGAAATCTTTTACTTCAGATCTAATTCAATTTCGACTTTAGTTTTCGTGTTCAATTGTAATTGAATCGTTTGTTTTTGCTATGCTTCGTCCAACAAGAAGCAACAACAATGCTTAATAAATTTCTGAAATAAAATGGCAATGACCAATGGTCATTGACCATCCGCATGTGTTCTCATCGCTTGCTCAACGACGACTGAATGAAAATTTTTATAAGAGCATAACAAATGTGTGTAAATTTTTTAAACAATTGTTCAATGGCAGTGGTGGGCACCGTCAATGTATTGGTAAATTGTGTATGTGTTGAGCTTGCGAGCTACCCACCAAACAAAAAGCCAAGCGTTTGAAAGATAATGGTGCATTATATATTTATACATAAGTAGCAATATTTTCTAAATTGAAAAAAAAAAAAATTTTGATTACGTAACATTATTAATTAAAAATAAAACCTTTCATAAGTAAACAGTCAAATGAAAAAAATTAAAAAAGATACGACAATAATTTGTTATGTTTTTCATTCAAGAAAAAAAATATATAAAAGAATGGTTGCTTGCTGGAGCATAACACTGAATATGCGACAAAAAAAAAAAACGCGGTTGGATGTATCAAACTTAATAAGCTTTGATATTTGTCGGCATGGAAGATCATTTTCATATGGGAAACATATTCAAAATATTTTTGATAAGATTTTACACAGACTAATTAATAAGACTAAGTGTATTACTAAATTAGGAGAATTAGTATAGTCCGTTATTGGAGAAAAATTTTATAAAAGGCATTGTATGTTATCGAAAGAATTGTTTATGACAAAATATTTTTCGCATATCATCATGACAGAAATTGTTTGCTGGGCAAATATTCTGGAAAAATATATAAAAAAGTTCGTAAGCATCCGCCTGATACTCATTCGTTGCTGTCTCATCGACGACTAAATTAAAGAGGGTAAGAATACGTGTGAATGATCTCAGCACAATTGTGCTATGAAACGCCCGTATCTGTTCTATGGGCTGAACACCACTGCCCTAGAGGCGCGCGTATAGATGTTAACACATCAAAAAAAATGTAAATTGAAAATTAATGAATAAATTAATGAATAAATTAAAGAATAAATTAATGAATCATTAGAAAACGAAAATAGTTTTGTTTAAAACTCATACGCATGTACTGTCAGTACGTTTTGCTTTCTCATTCGTAATTTTAAGCCTGAATCACACAACTGTACATGGACAAAACTATATGTAGATGGACAGAACTATATGTACATGTTGTCAACAAGACATGCATTGTGTGAACACCAATGAAAGTTCAAAGAAAATATAAGAATCTTGTCAATAAGACATGACTCGTATGAACACAGACATACAGAATTCTAAAAATGTAAGAATCTTGTCAATAAGACATGACTCGTATGAACACAGACATACTGAAATTCTTTTCAGTAACCAGTAAATTTGAAATCTATTTGTCAATATTATATATCAAAAGAGAGGAAAATAATTTTTAGAGATTTATGCACATCCGTATTAAGATGATTGATAAAATAACATTATGATTAATAAAATGGAGTGTCACGTCTAAGCAATCAAGAAACTAAATCGATTCTTAAGAAGATATTAACACACATCAAAATTCCTGTGACAATACAGCATTCTAATTTATATTCCCCTTTATTCTGTAACTGTTTGTCAATGTCACGTCAACACAATATCAAAAATAGTTCAGTTATATTCAGGTTGTGGGCAACAATTAATTAATACTGCCAGCCCCGTATTATTTGCCTAGAAAATAAGAAGAAGCTGTTAAAAGTAATTTAATGCTGACAAAAAACAATATCCACATGTTTTAGTTTTCATATTGAATAAGGGGGTTATACATATACAGTATATTTTTACCATTATTAACTTTTCAAAGATATTCCTTAGAAAGAAATTTATTCAAATTTATTTTTAATAAAACTACACACATATTTGTTGTTGTATATGCATTATGCTTGCTGCTTTATTTAATATATTTATTAGTTTACGAGTTATGAATTCCGTTTTATGAAAACTTTGCCTAAATTACACAGGAAAACGGCATGTTATGCGAAGCTATTCAAAAAGAATCATGAAAATACATTTAAAATGAGATTGAACAACGAATATTATTAATACAAATACGCAATTTATAGTTGTATATCTCAAAATATTGTAACGTTGCACATAAGATACTCAAAGTATTGAAAGAATTTCATTATACATATGTATATTATTTTAAATTTCTTAATTTTGAATGTTTGAAACTAAGAATATATGAAATTAAAATTCACGACGATGATATTTGTCGGGGTCAAAGTATGAAGTAACCACAACGCGGTCACTGAACTTACGACCCGTTAATGCCTGCTGTGCCTTTTGGCAATCCATAACCGAATTAAATTCCACAAAGACCTTACCACAACCTGGAACATCGACACCCTCAATGGGACGAGGTATCTCAACGCTGCGTACGACACCATATTTATTACACTCTTCCTTTATATCTTCCAAAATATCTTCGTACTCGTCTTCGTCGCGCAATTCATCAGGTGTTACCATATTAAGAAGACATAAAACTTCAGTGGGTGGGCCAGAAATGCCCAACATTGGTAGACCTGGTACTTGTATAGTAACGGGCGCAGCTGCCGCTGGATTATTTTGAGCATTTTTAGCTCCCACACTAGCACGTTGAACGATTAGTTTTTTATCACCTAACTGCATGCCATTTAACCCAGCAATAGCCTAAATAAATTTATCAAAATTGTTTAGCATTTCTTTTAGTTTGTTATTTTCGTCTTTATTAGTTTGACTTACTTGATCTGTTATGCTGTGATCTACATATTCAGTGAAAGCATATCCTTTGCTCAAACCAGTGCCGGTATCCTTAACCAAATTGAAGGCTCTTAAAGCTCCAAAGGACAGAAGCAGTTCTTTTACCTATTAAATTAAAAAGTAATCATCAAAGACATTAGTATTTTTAAATGGAATAATTTTAAAATATTCAAAACAAAAATAATATTCATCTTGTAAAAAACGCCGCGATGCCAGTAAAATTCTCTATTGGAAACCTAAAAACAAAAATTAAACCCGTTCGGTTTTCGTAAATATTCTTTTGCAGTAGTAGCTGTATTTATTGTGTGTGTTAAAAGCAGAAAATAATATTTATTTCAATTCTTTGCTTTTTTCCTTTACAGAGCTAGAGCTAAATTTTTCCGGAAAAAAGTTTTATGTATATATGGATTGCTGTAAATCAAGATAAAGAAACTTGCCTTTGTTTAGGTTGAAATTATTCAAAAGTGATTATGCAGTGTCTTAACAAATCTGCTATTTAGTTGGATGCTTTAGCTGACGTGTAGTGCGTACATAAGGACTCAAGGAGACAATTAAGCATATTCTATTTTGTTTTTACAACTTGAATATTACAGCACAACAACACCACCTAAGCTACAAGAACACAAGGTAAACGATTAATAAAATAATTCAATACCAAATATCTTGTTATTATTGTAATATCCTGCAAAAATATACATTTTAAATATATAAAGTAGAAATTAGTTTTCATTTATTCTTACTGTAAAAAATTAATGTTAAAAACAGAATACATATTTTGCCAACAAAGCAGTAGAAAACAACGGAAAGTTAGCGAAAGAAAGCTGAAAATAGTCAAAAGCCAAATGTTTTAGTCAAAAGCCAAATGTTTTCTGCACAATTAGTTAGAGTCTTTTCAAATTCTCTTCTTACTTCTCTGGGTAACTTTGTTGAACACAGATAAACGAGAATTGGATCCCAATTATCTGTGTCAACATCCAGGGTATTTAAGTTTGAAATGCAACAGTTTATCTTTCTTTGCAGCTTTCTTATTGATGCACTACACATGGTACTTACTGCGGGTAAATTTAAAAGTGTTTTCAATTGCACATTAATTTGCATTCTTTTGTTCTCATATTGAGAAACCAATTGGTTCCATGCAATAAGAAAACCTTCATTTGTCAAGGGTGCGTTATTTACTATTTCTTTAGCCTCTCCAGTAGTTTTTTGCTTCAAGTGGAATAGTTTTTCAACGCCACTTAAACGGGTATTATTGCCATACATGGCCTTAAAAAGGTCCCGGAATGATGCCCAATTTTTAAAATCTCCACTGAATATTGGCATGTCACAAGGGGGAACATTAAATGATACTGAATCCTTGGGTTGTGTAAGTACGTGTTCTTTAGAGGAGTTAAGAGTTTCATCCGCCTTATTGAGTCTATCAATGGACTCATCAATCTCTATCATTGAGCTTCTATAAAATTTCTTAGCCGCTCTAATATTTCGGGTAATTTGAGTGAATTGTATAGCCTCCGCCTGTTTTGGGTCATTTAATTCAGCGGACTCCCTAATCTGCTTAAACTTTTTGTCAATCTCGGACCATAAAGTTTCTAACTCGTTTTTTTTGAAGTTTAGAGCGGGTAAAGATTGGGAGTATTCTTGGGTATTCTTATAATCCTCCTCAAAGTCTCTTAAATCGGATTCAATATAATTATCTAAATCCCGTGCCAAAGATTTTAATGTAGACATGATTATTATTATTTTTTATATAAATTTGGGTATTCAAGGGTTAAGTATTTTAAATGTACAAACACTTTGGGTTTTAAGTTCACTAAGTTTACAGTGAAGGGAAAATTTTACCAGGAGACCACTTTTATCTTATGTATATTGAATAATTATCTTCACTATACAACGTGTTGGTGACTACTTATTCTTCACAGCAATAAATGTAAATGCCCCCAATTAATTATTTATTGGGTGGATTGGTTGTCTTTGTGTTAACAAATTTACGTTATTGCTTCTTGAATGAAGATAACTTTGATTTCAATTTGGGTAATATTCTTAGTAAGTTGCGAAAATACAAACTTACCTTGCTAGGTTTAGTGCACAAACCTTCACAAGTTTAAACAAACTGTATACTTATTTCCTGGGTTATCCTCCCGGTTCGATCCCTGTTGAAGATTTGTGTTATTGTAAATGTCTTGTATGTCGAGGTAATTAAGTTGTTTTTCTTTTTTCTATTAATTTTATTAAATGTATGTGCGTATATAACAATTGGGTATTTAGTTATTTTTGATTTAAAATAAATTTTCTTTTCTTTAATATATTTTAATGAAGTCACTATATAAATGTAACTTGGCACAATTGCTATACGTTTGTTTATTTTTGTGTGTCACTGTAGCTTTTGTTTGCTATCGTTCATATCGTTTGTTTTCGTTTATCTATAAAGTAAGTAATTATGTATATATGTATGGATTTTTGTACTTTAGTTTATTTATTTATTTTTATTTTGTATGTTTTTTATTAGTTTGTATTTAATATTTGGTTATTATTCTTATGTTTTTTATTTGTCTTTTTGAATTATTATATACAGTGTTTAATCAACTTTATGTATGTAAATTTATTCTATTTCTATATGTTCTTTTGTGGACTGTATATTATATTGTTTGTTCACTTTTCACTCTCAAGGACCATATTTAAACGGGTTAGACAGGGTTAGGTATATACTTATGTTTGAGACTTCCAGGAATTTTAAAAGGAATGCCTATGTTTTTTCAGAAACGTTATAAATGTATCTATGTATTTATTGACCCTTTAATTTTGCATATATAAATTGTGCATACTAATATGTATAATTTTCTATTAATATTTATATTTACTTCACATTTCATATATAAGGGTAACCTGCCGAGGATTGAATTTCACTATTCCTTGGTTTCCTTTTAAATTTAGTTTATATTAATTTTTATAAATCTAGGGTAGTGATTTAATAACTTAAATTAATATAGGATTAATGTTTTTAGTTTAACTAATTTGAACACCTTTATATTGTTTTTCTCTGTTTTTACTTCACTTTAATGTTATTGTCTTTTGCACAATTTGGTAATTACTTTTTAATTTAATTGTAGATTTGGGTTGGTCTTGTATATTTGTATGTTTTTTATATTTGTATATTTGTAAGATGAATTTAATTGTAGATTTGGTTTAATTTTGTGTATTTTCGCAGTTTTCCTCACACTCTTGTGTTTATAGACCTTTTTGTCGATTTATAAAGACTATGGTATCGCGAAAAGTATTTTATTCTGTTTTCTGTTGATCGACGTTGGCTGCAGCTATTTGTGTTGGGGTTATTGTTGACTTAGTTGTCAGGGTTGGAAATAGCTGCACCATATTGTTCACTGAGGTGAACACCTGGAGCATCTACTAGTTCGTGCACTAGCTTACTGACTAGTAGTCTTTTGTTGTTATAGCGATCGGTTAATACGGCCCAAGCTGCGTCGAAATTTTCTCCGGTAGCCGTGAAGTGCTTGATTAGATTTGCAGCCTCTCCTACCACATGTGTTTTTAGGTACCAGATTTTTTGAACACTAGGTGTTGGCTGCATAACTATCAGGGATGAAAACAAGTCATGAAACTCTTTCCATTTCAAGTAATTTCCATCAAACTTCGGTAGCGTTATTTTGGGAATTGGTACAGTTAGATGCCCATTGTTATTTTCCGAATGGCAAGAACTTGATGGATTGCTGGTGAAATCTTTAATAGTTTCTCGCAATTTCATTTCTAGTTGAATGTATCGCTCCATGTTGTAGACCTGACTCACCGGATCGTCACTCATTCCCGCTATATTGTAATGTAGTTCTTCAATATTTGCCCATAGTCTGTGGGCAACTTGGGTTTCTTCATTTGTGAAACCATTAGTTAATAAACGTTCTAGCGATGCCATCATGGCAGCTTGTCGGCGCATACTCTTAACGAGTTCATTATTGCAACTGGCTGTTGCCTCACAATGCTTAGTTATTTGCTGGCTGATGGGCTGTTTCCTTGATTCAGCTGGAGCTACCTTTAGTATTCCTTGTTCAAATACCTCTTTGTATTGATGTACGACGTCCATTATTGCCTGGTAGTAGTCCTCACTAAAATATTTGTGTTCTAGCGGTAAATCTTCCAGCAATCGGATTTGGTTGTCGGTCACCTCGAAGTTCGACCATTCCTCGTCCAGTCTTCTTAACCGTTCTTGGAAATAGCTAGTGGACTCCTTTCTCGATGAAGGGTCCTTTTTAAAGTTGCGGATTATTGTTTCAATCCGTTCTCCGGTCAATTTTTGCTTGTTGACCAGTTCTTCAAGCGAAGCCATGATTAAATAGTGTCCTGCACTTGTTACAGGATCACGTCGGGGTCACCAAAATGTTTGTGTTCATTTTTGGTTTCTTACAAGCACATGTAGCCTGAAGAAATTGTATGGTTTTGATGTCCTCTCAAGCACTTTAACCTGGAGGAAGAGCTCTAAGAAAACAATTCGTTTACTGTCTTAATAAAACTCCGATTGTAAACTTTATTTGACTTTCTTTTATACAAATTAATTAAAGTAAAAACTGATTATCTATTAATAATTAAATTGTGTTAAAACTGCTAGTTTAACAGTGACTATATTTATTTCAGGAACTAAAATGCTAACTTAAATGTTTATAATTGTGAAATGTGCATACGGTTATTGACATTTATTTGTGCATAGCGAATGAAAATAATATTGACCTAATTTAACACATTGAGCATTGTTTATCAGCAACTAAATCATAAAGTAAATAAAATATTAAATTACAATAAATAATTTACATGAACAAACTTCGACTCAATTGAATCAAAAGTTTAAGTAAATATCAAAGCTATAACAAGAACTCTATAATAAATTTTTCCCTTTTTGTTTTCTTACTATGTCATACTACAACTGGCTGGCTTTTTTCCAACTCTAATTGTAGGTGTAAGAGACAAAGAAAACAACAACAACAGCTAATTACTCGCAGTGTTGACATTTTGTTATTTTTGCGCTGGCACTCGCATCGTTTATAGTTAATTTTATATATTTGGGTATTTTTTGTTTTTCACAAAATTTTTATTTTTTTTTTTGTGAAAAACAACAAATACCCAAATATAAAAAATACACAAATAATTTAATTCAGACACAAATAAATAATAAAAAATCAATGAGTGTTCGAACTCACGGGCGATGTGTTAACACCTTTTTGTTTATTTATTTTATATTAAACCCACAAAAAACAAAGAGAATGCAAAGCAACAGACAAATGTACATACATACATTGTTATGTTTGTACATAAGCTACATACGTTGCTGTCACAAAACCCACAAAAAACAAAGAGAATGCAAAGCAACAGACAAATATACATACATACATTGTTATGTTTGTACATAAGCTACATACGTTGCTGTCTTGCTATCTCATTTTTATATATGTACGTATAACCACGTCACTATTCTCTTTGCTATGCATAAGACAAAACCGAAGATCAACATAAAACACTTTTTTAATATTACTCCGAATTAAAACACTTAAATCTCCGCTCGCCGATATCGGATCGCCTTATTTTTTGGCCTAAACTCTTCGTCGAAGCCCGCACTAGCGTTTTAATCCAAAAATTAATAAAATCAGCTATGAATTTCCGGAGAAAATCGCGTGGGAAAATTATATGAAAATCGCCCAATAATCACTTTCAATACCGACTGCCAAGCAACGAACAAACACATACTCTTACATCTTACACCTTACACTTGCGTATGTATTGAAACTGATAGTTTACTGCCCTAGAGCAGTGGTGTTCAAAAATTAAAGTGAAGATGTATTGGTGAGAGACTTAGCCCAGCAAACATAATGTCAAACACTTAAAATAAGAAAAGAAGACAAGAGTTTTTGACAACTTATTAAGTGAATGTAATTTTAATTTTAAGAAAAAATAAATCGGGGACCGTAAATAGCATTTATCAATATTAAAATATGGTACAGTTATATTGAGAAAAAACAAAAATAAATCTTTTTAAACCAGTTTTTTATGTAAGATTAAAGCTTGTATCATTCCCCATTATAATTTTTAAAATCGCTATGAAAATTTTAAATTAAACATTCCACGTTAATAATTGCGTGACAATTGCGAATTAGTAAAATATTTTTTAAGTTCAAAGAAGTTACTTTATTTCGCTGCTTAGAACAAACATTTTTCATGTTTGAAAAAATTTGTATATATATTTTAAATAAATTTTTTTGAGCTGGGAACATATTGCAACATCTAAATTTTTTTAAAATCCGGACTACTAATTTTATCGAAATCTTTTACTTCAGATCTAATTCAATTTCGACTTTAGTTTTCGTGTTCAATTGTAATTGAATCGTTTGTTTTTGCTATGCTTCGTCCAACAAGAAGCAACAACAATGCTTAATAAATTTCTGAAATAAAATGGCAATGACCAATGGTCATTGACCATCCGCATGTGTTCTCATCGCTTGCTCAACGACGACTGAATGAAAATTTTTATAAGAGCATAACAAATGTGTGTAAATTTTTTAAACAATTGTTCAATGGCAGTGGTGGGCACCGTCAATGTATTGGTAAATTGTGTATGTGTTGAGCTTGCGAGCTACCCACCAAACAAAAAGCCAAGCGTTTGAAAGATAATGGTGCATTATATATTTATACATAAGTAGCAATATTTTCTAAATTGAAAAAAAAAAAATTTTGATTACGTAACATTATTAATTAAAAATAAAACCTTTCATAAGTAAACAGTCAAATGAAAAAAATTAAAAAAGATACGACAATAATTTGTTATGTTTTTCATTCAAGAAAAAAAATATATAAAAGAATGGTTGCTTGCTGGAGCATAACACTGAATATGCGACAAAAAAAAAAACGCGGTTGGATGTATCAAACTTAATAAGCTTTGATATTTGTCGGCATGGAAGATCATTTTCATATGGGAAACATATTCAAAATATTTTTGATAAGATTTTACACAGACTAATTAATAAGACTAAGTGTATTACTAAATTAGGAGAATTAGTATAGTCCGTTATTGGAGAAAAATTTTATAAAAGGCATTGTATGTTATCGAAAGAATTGTTTATGACAAAATATTTTTCGCATATCATCATGACAGAAATTGTTTGCTGGGCAAATATTCTGGAAAAATATATAAAAAAGTTCGTAAGCATCCGCCTGATACTCATTCGTTGCTGTCTCATCGACGACTAAATTAAAGAGGGTAAGAATACGTGTGAATGATCTCAGCACAATTGTGCTATGAAACGCCCGTATCTGTTCTATGGGCTGAACACCACTGCCCTAGAGGCGCGCGTATAGATGTTAACACATCAAAAAAAATGTAAATTGAAAATTAATGAATAAATTAATGAATAAATTAAAGAATAAATTAATGAATCATTAGAAAACGAAAATAGTTTTGTTTAAAACTCATACGCATGTACTGTCAGTACGTTTTGCTTTCTCATTCGTAATTTTAAGCCTGAATCACACAACTGTACATGGACAAAACTATATGTAGATGGACAGAACTATATGTACATGTTGTCAACAAGACATGCATTGTGTGAACACCAATGAAAGTTCAAAGAAAATATAAGAATCTTGTCAATAAGACATGACTCGTATGAACACAGACATACAGAATTCTAAAAATGTAAGAATCTTGTCAATAAGACATGACTCGTATGAACACAGACATACTGAAATTCTTTTCAGTAACCAGTAAATTTGAAATCTATTTGTCAATATTATATATCAAAAGAGAGGAAAATAATTTTTAGAGATTTATGCACATCCGTATTAAGATGATTGATAAAATAACATTATGATTAATAAAATGGAGTGTCACGTCTAAGCAATCAAGAAACTAAATCGATTCTTAAGAAGATATTAACACACATCAAAATTCCTGTGACAATACAGCATTCTAATTTATATTCCCCTTTATTCTGTAACTGTTTGTCAATGTCACGTCAACACAATATCAAAAATAGTTCAGTTATATTCAGGTTGTGGGCAACAATTAATTAATACTGCCAGCCCCGTATTATTTGCCTAGAAAATAAGAAGAAGCTGTTAAAAGTAATTTAATGCTGACAAAAAACAATATCCACATGTTTTAGTTTTCATATTGAATAAGGGGGTTATACATATACAGTATATTTTTACCATTATTAACTTTTCAAAGATATTCCTTAGAAAGAAATTTATTCAAATTTATTTTTAATAAAACTACACACATATTTGTTGTTGTATATGCATTATGCTTGCTGCTTTATTTAATATATTTATTAGTTTACGAGTTATGAATTCCGTTTTATGAAAACTTTGCCTAAATTACACAGGAAAACGGCATGTTATGCGAAGCTATTCAAAAAGAATCATGAAAATACATTTAAAATGAGATTGAACAACGAATATTATTAATACAAATACGCAATTTATAGTTGTATATCTCAAAATATTGTAACGTTGCACATAAGATACTCAAAGTATTGAAAGAATTTCATTATACATATGTATATTATTTTAAATTTCTTAATTTTGAATGTTTGAAACTAAGAATATATGAAATTAAAATTCACGACGATGATATTTGTCGGGGTCAAAGTATGAAGTAACCACAACGCGGTCACTGAACTTACGACCCGTTAATGCCTGCTGTGCCTTTTGGCAATCCATAACCGAATTAAATTCCACAAAGACCTTACCACAACCTGGAACATCGACACCCTCAATGGGACGAGGTATCTCAACGCTGCGTACGACACCATATTTATTACACTCTTCCTTTATATCTTCCAAAATATCTTCGTACTCGTCTTCGTCGCGCAATTCATCAGGTGTTACCATATTAAGAAGACATAAAACTTCAGTGGGTGGGCCAGAAATGCCCAACATTGGTAGACCTGGTACTTGTATAGTAACGGGCGCAGCTGCCGCTGGATTATTTTGAGCATTTTTAGCTCCCACACTAGCACGTTGAACGATTAGTTTTTTATCACCTAACTGCATGCCATTTAACCCAGCAATAGCCTAAATAAATTTATCAAAATTGTTTAGCATTTCTTTTAGTTTGTTATTTTCGTCTTTATTAGTTTGACTTACTTGATCTGTTATGCTGTGATCTACATATTCAGTGAAAGCATATCCTTTGCTCAAACCAGTGCCGGTATCCTTAACCAAATTGAAGGCTCTTAAAGCTCCAAAGGACAGAAGCAGTTCTTTTACCTATTAAATTAAAAAGTAATCATCAAAGACATTAGTATTTTTAAATGGAATAATTTTAAAATATTCAAAACAAAAATAATATTCATCTTGTAAAAAACGCCGCGATGCCAGTAAAATTCTCTATTGGAAACCTAAAAACAAAAATTAAACCCGTTCGGTTTTCGTAAATATTCTTTTGTAGTAGTAGCTGTATTTATTGTGTGTGTTAAAAGCAGAAAATAATATTTATTTCAATTCTTTGCTTTTTTCCTTTACAGAGCTAGAGCTAAATTTTTCCGGAAAAAAGTTTTATGTATATATGGATTGCTGTAAATCAAGATAAAGAAACTTGCCTTTGTTTAGGTTGAAATTATTCAAAAGTGATTATGCAGTGTCTTAACAAATCTGCTATTTAGTTGGATGCTTTAGCTGACGTGTAGTGCGTACATAAGGACTCAAGGAGACAATTAAGCATATTCTATTTTGTTTTTACAACTTGAATATTACAGCACAACAACACCACCTAAGCTACAAGAACACAAGGTAAACGATTAATAAAATAATTCAATACCAAATATCTTGTTATTATTGTAATATCCTGCAAAAATATACATTTTAAATATATAAAGTAGAAATTAGTTTTCATTTATTCTTACTGTAAAAAATTAATGTTAAAAACAGAATACATATTTTGCCAACAAAGCTGTAGAAAACAACGGAAAGTTAGCGAAAGAAAGCTGAAAATAGTCAAAAGCCAAATGTTGATATTATTCCTAAAAAGAAATACCCAAACACAAATGGCGCGCACGTTGTCAATCGTCTCCTTTTGCCACCACAACATAAATTTTCACAATATCAGGTACTTAATGCTGAAACAGACATTTAATAATCCATATACATATGTATATACTTATGCTAAAAATAATTTAAAAGCCTAATTTGATTAATTTATAGAACAAGGAAAGATTTAATTGACGAGTATAATACTCGTGCAGTGTTACAAAAAACAGTGAAAACACAGACTTCTTGAAAATTTCGAAAAATAATGATGTAAATCCTTTGATACGAGATGACATGGTGTGGTATGCACACTTTATTTAAAATAAATATCAACACTAAGCAAAATCAACAAAATGCTGATCAATCATAATATTTTGAGTGACACTAATGTATCAAATCAAATTGGGTGCATTCCAACTTAACATTTTATGATTGGTCAAGAAATGTAATATGAATGCTTTTGCATTTCCATGAATGCTAATGAGACAAATAATAATATATTTAAGTAAGCTAGAATAAGTTTGAAGGACCAAATCAAAGTTTAAAATTTAGTATTTAAGCCAAAGCAATATTTAAATAAATCATACTTTTAATTTTCAGACTAAATCTGTAGGTTAGGTTAGGTTGAAGAGATCCGTCCTGGATTACACTTAGGCCTCATAGGTCTGTTGCGCGCTCTATAATAAGGAGTTCCCATTCCACTGTAGGGAGCCTCCACCGATACCATGGAAACCTCTGAGTTTGATTACGTCAAGAACCTAGTTTATTCAATGTACTTCCATAAGTCTTTCCAATCAGAGCCCCTAAGAAACTCCATCTCCTGTATAATCTCCTGATTAAATGTTCGTCTTCTGACTTGGCTAAAAGCTGGACAGTAGCACAAATAGTGCTCCAGTGTCTCGTCCTTTTCCTGGCAGGCCCTGCATGTTATATCGCTAACGATACCCATTCGTGCCAGGTGAGTCCTGAACTCTGTATGGCCTGTTATTAAATAAACCAACCTCCTTAGTGCTGGCCTACTCAATGTTAGGACCTCCTGTGTCCTCCTACCATCTGGGCCCCCCATAGAATTCTAGTCACCCAACCTACGGTAGAGACAATCTCTTGTATGCAATTCTATAGCCCATCGCTTTAGTTCATTCTTAAAAACCTGAAATGACTTCGGACTATAAAGTGTGATGTTCGCCATTAATGCTCTCATCTTTGCTACCATATCTGCCTCAACATTTCCAGGTATCCCCTGATGTCCTGGGATCCATATTATCTCTATGCCCCCACAGTGCGTGTATGAGTTAATCTCATCATGGCACTGTAGTACACACCGAGATTGAACCACATGATTTCTCAGGGCCTCGATGACCTTCCTACTATCCGTAAATATACGTACCGGTAGTCTGTTATCGATTTCCTTCAACCATTTTATCCCTTCCGCAATAGCCACGATCTCACTCTGAAATACCGTGCTATGATCCGGCAGGCGGAAGTATTTGCGAAAGTTACGACCCATGTCACAGAAACCTTCACCCGATCGGTCACCAATCCTCGACCCGTCCGTGTATAGGTTAGTTATGGGGTTCATTGAACCTACACCCTCCCACTCCATACGATATTATGGTAAGACGTGTACTATACTCTTTTGTTTGGTTGTGTGTTCCCTTGTCAGCCACTCACCCATCACCATCAATCTCGTAGCAGCCAGAGCTGCTTCGTATTTAACCTGTATATCAATAGGCAGTATTGATAGAATATTTTCCATCGCCTTAGTTGATGTGGTTCTTATCGCGCCACAGATGCCGATACAGCACTGTTTTTGTTTTTTTGAAGATGTTTGACATTAACCTTCCTCTTTAAGGACGTCCACCATACTAACGAGGCGTACGTCACAATTGGTCTTACCACACTCGTATAGAGCCAGTATGCCATCTTTGGGCTCAATCCCCATTTGGACCCGATTGCCCTTCTGCAATAGGTTCTCTCTATATGATATACAACCTCTTGTAGGGCCGTCTCTGTTTTTTATTAAGTCTTACTATTTCGGTAGTTCTTTTGAAAGTAAAATAAAGGCTTTTAGGGAAAATTAGGGAATTAAATAATTCAAATAACACTTTTCTAACTTTATATAGGTTTGCCGAAAACCTGGCAATGCGAATAGAAACCGCTCATCCCTCCTCAACCAACTTTAATTTATTATTATTGAGCATAATAATGACTAACAACCAATTCACACGATGAATTTTATGACGTTTAATTTTCGACGTCAGTTTTTATTCGGTAGCAAAAGGTATATGAAGGAAGGGGCAAGGAAAAATACATCCAATTCACACGATGAATTTTATGACGACCAATTTTTGACGTCATTTTTGGTTTCATAGTGAACGGTGTAGAGAAGAAAGAGGAGTAGAAAAAATTACTTGATTTCTGGATTAAGTTCAAATCTGCGAATTGACAAATTATTTATTATTCCACGAATTTGTCTTAAATTCACATAATTAATTTGTAAATTCGAAGATTAGTACTTAGTATCGATTAATTAGCACGTGTCCAACGCCTATTTCGTCTCTGTCCATCGCTATATTTTCATAACACTAGACCACCCACCTCCGAACCTCATAACGTTTAAAAATAGTCCCAGAACTGAGTGGTCATGATTTAGATCAAGTTTACAAAACAAACCCGGAAGCTACCAGGGTTCTTCAACATAGGACAGCAACCTCATGCGATAAAGGCGTGTTTTTGTCTGGGCTCCGATTTGTACTGATTTTAACAAAGTCAAACCAAATTTAAAAATATAACTTGTATATCAAAATACTCACAGTGAAATTCTGCATTTAACAAGCATAACAAATTTACAAAAACACCTAAATATTAATATAAACCAGTAAAAACGTTATATTCGACCGGCTCGAATCTTAAATGCCCTCCAAATATTTAGTAAGTAAATTTAAAATGGACATGCTCAGATCGTCCTAGATTTTATCACTGATCACGAATATTAATACTTTATGGGGTCTCAGATGGATATTTCGCTGCGTTACAAACGGAATATTCTTTTTTGGAGGCTATAATAACGCCCACTAAAGGGGGCGTGGTTCAAAATTGACAATATCATGGTTTCCACAGACGAACGTACGGGCTTTGCTAGGCTATCTTAGATTGCATCACTGATCAAGAATATATACTTTATGGGGTCCAATTCTCTTTGGAGGGTGTTAAAACTGTATTTTGGCGGTGTCGCTGTGACAAGGACTGTGGGGGAGACATTTCACCTTTGTCATAAAACTCTAAAAATAAATGTTTGGGATAATTATATACAAAATTAAAAAAAAAAATTTTTTTTGATAGCTTCGTAATTAAAGCTTAAAAATGTTATGAAATTTTTATTTGACATATTGTTGTCACAGTACTATTTTAAATGAAAGTTATTTGTTGGTGGTCAAGCAATGTCTATATGCATTTCATTGGTGCTTTACCAAATCATCAGTAGACTTTAACCACAGTTTTGAAAACTTAAAAACGTCTTATCTTATGCACAAACTTCTGAAAACCATCTGAGAATCAACAATTTGTAAATTACAAACTAAAAATCACAACAGAATAAGCATAGTAGGCCTTGAAACTGATACAAAACTAACCCAAAAAATAAATTATATTCCTTAAATAAATTATATTCCATATTCTATTTTGGAGAGTATAAAAGACTCAAAAAACATTGCCAAAGCAGAATACAAAAATAAGAACCTCTAAATTAAAAATTAAATAAAAACAACAAATCAGAACCTGTGGTTCCCTTAGAAATAAATCAAGTGTTTTTACAACAAACCTATAACATAACATCATGGATAAAAATTTAAGATCAGGTTGTAACAAGAGATAATACTACCCTTAAAAATTATGACAATCTCGCTTGGAGTCAATGTTTATCCGAATTGTTTGTGTGTGTGGTATAAAATTTATGAAATAAAATATTTATTTCCTTTATTAATTCAATTTTTTATTACCTTGAATAGTGATATGTGGTTCCGAAAAAGTTCACAAAGGAAGTGCTATAACTAGTAAAAGTTGAAGATGGCGAAGACAATGTTTAACCTACCCGCTAGCGGTTTACTCTTTGGAGTCCAAGAAAATATTCCACACAAACAATGTTGATAACACAGGAATAATATTTGGATCCCAACAGAGAATTCCAATAAAATATATAGACGGTAAACTAATAATTCAATCATAGAAACAAAGATATCAAACGTAAAATTCAGCTTAATCATTGCCGGCCACCTTGCTGGAACATAGTTACATGCAACAGTGAATTTTAAGTATAAATAATAAAGTAAATACTTCGATATAATAAAAGGTATTATTTATAATAAAAGTATATTTTTTCATAATACAAAATGTGAATGGTTGTAACTACTTGGGCAACTACTACTGGCCCCAAAACCAGTGCCACCTGACCGGAGTGGTAAAATGTAGGATCCGCCAACTTGAAATCAGAAAACTGATTTGTAATTGTTGGCGATATGTCTTCGACAGGCGTTTTCACACCCCGCATCGCAGAAACTTTAGCTGTTAATGAAATCCGCTTCAATGGGTCATAAATGGATTCAATATTCACACGACAATATGAATCTGCAACAGGAATCATTAACCGCTGCACAAAATGTTGGCAAATATAGCTGTGTCTGCAGCAAAGGTCAATGACTCCCCACAATTGAACCTTTTTATTGCCCATGCGCAATTTCACTTGAAATGTTGGTGAGAACGGTACCCCGTGGCGAAGAGGCAGCATAGGCCCAGCCGACGTGCATGGAAGCGGCCGTGAAGACGCAGGCACTGGTTTCGGTTGTACGGTGGAGGATCTTTTGTCTTTCGCACCCGGAGAATGCAGCAGAATGTAATGTTCACCGTGACATTTACTACACTTCCGAGTGCTAGGACAGTCTTTCTCGTGTGGTGCTCCGACAAACAGCGCGAGTAGTAACCAAAGGCAAGGATATGCCGCAATTTTTTGTCATGGGCCAAGCGTTTGAACCGAAGGCACCATCGTAAAGGATGCGGTTTCTTGCAAATTTTGCATTGCTTGGCCTCAACCTTTTCTACTACTTTCGGCGACGTCGACGAGTCGGAGTTGTCAATAGGCTGGGGTTTGCCGGCGACTTCGATGGTATTCGTTGAAGAGGCAGTACCAGACTCCTTGGTAATAACCGCAGAAGTCACTTCAAACAGCGGTGCCTCCAATGATGGGCCCGATACTTCCATCGCCTCTTCGTATTCCTCCAGCAATACAGCTTCCGAAAAAATTGGTAAAGCTTCCATATTACTAGGAAAGAATGAAGTTTAGTAAATGCGATAAAATTAGGTGGTCAAAATGACCAGTTTTGTGATTGGTCGTCTTACAATCCCATTTTGTGTTCGAACGTCGGCGGCACGAACATGATCATCAGTACCTGGATACGTTTTCACGACCCGACCTAACTTCCAGGCAGTGGGCGAAAGTTACTCATGACGAATAACAACTAAATCATTTACAGCTATATCACGCTCAGGAAATTTCTATTTATAACGTTTATGCAAATTCTGTAAATATTCTTCTTTCCATCGGTTACAGAAATCATGCGTAAGCGCCTTAACTTTGCGGTAGCTATTTGTCAAACCTATTGCTGACTCATATATTGAATGTTCAGGGGGCGCCAATATTGGCCCGCCTATCAAAAAATGACCCGGAGTAAGAGCCACTGGCTCATTGGGATTATCTGACATAGGACATAGTGGCCGCGAATTTAGGCACGCCTCTATCCTCGCGAGCACAGTCGAAAGCTCTTCAAATGTATACTTAACAGATTGAGCCTCCTTGCGAAAATGGTGTTTAAAACTCTTGACAGCCGCCTTTCAGGGTCCCCCCCATATGGGGTGCACCAGCTGGGATAAACCGTCACGAAAGGCCCTGAACTCCAAATGTTGACCACATACGAGCCTGAAAATACGGTTTGTGGACAACCTCGCCTAGCAATAAAACGACGAAAAGCAGCCAAGAAACCCGACTTGAATATGGTAGAATAATTGGATGTCTTTCAGTGTAGGATAAAGAGGGAGATTTCACCAAACGACCATTCAACCTCATTACTCCACTACTGTCTAAAAAGGGATTAAGGGACCGTAACGAACTTTTTACGGAAATAGATTTTTTTAACAAAAGACACTGATATTCATCAGGATAATGAACTTTTTGAGCCAAAATCTCCAATCTCAATTTTATCTTCGATATTTCATCACTTGAAATCGTTGTCGACTCAAAAGGATACTTGCCCCTATGTCCAGAATGTGTCCGATAGTAAAAACAAAACAAATATGATATCACCCTGAGAGCACGATCAAGCTTAGAAAATCTATTCAACACATATTCGAAATCTGAAAAGAATACTGCATGAGTCTTAACAGGCTTCGACATCTGTGTCCATAGGCGAAAGATCCTTTATGGTCCAATTAGACTTAGAATTTCGCAGCCACGTCGGTTCATGCCACAAGAGATCACTTCTCGGTAGATCCGAAGGTGGATCTCCTCTACTAGCTAAATCCGCTGGATTATCTCCCGGCCTAACATGATACCAGTTGTGTTTTCCGACATTCTCCTGAGTTCTGCACACTCTATTAGCAACAAACGTTGTCGAACTACTTGGCGTTTTTCTCAACCAACAAAGCACAATAGTAGAATCGGTCCAACAATACACCTGTTTGATTGGAATACCAATTTCGCCACTTACTGTTTAGATTTAATAGGAGCGACTTTCGTTTTACAAGACAGTAAATGTGCATAAATTTGAACAAATGCTTCAATGCGCATATAAATTGCCCCCGCGTATGCTTTTTCTGAAGCGTCGGAAAAAACATGAATTTCCCCTATATCTGGAGAATAATGTACCCATCGCGGTATCCGAATACTGTTTACGTCCTTATAAAAATCAACGAATTTTCTCTATCCCTTTTGCGTTGACGAGAGCAAGAAATCATCCTAATCAATATTGTCGAGCCAAATCTTCGAATAATCATTTTTGCGACAACAATTACCGGACCTAACCAACCTACAGGATAAAATAATTTTGCAATCGTAGACAAAACCTCTCTTTTTGTATACCTAGACCTTTCAATAATGGGCTCCACCTTGAAATAAAATGAATCCAACTGAGCATTCCACTGAATACCCACAGAAGTCAAAAGCTTTGAATACACCAAGTAATCTGGCGGCAAATCATCAACAATTTTGATCTCATTTGATGTCCATTTCCTCAATTCAAATTTAGCTGAAGACAAAACAGTTCTTAATTCATCCCGGGCCTTCAAAGCAGACGAAATATCGTGAGCCCCCGTCAATACGTCGTCAACGTACATATCCTTGCGTAAAATATTAGCAGCAAGGGGGTAGTCAGCCTCCGAATCCCCTGCCAACTGCAACAATGTCCTTATGGCTAAGCAAGGAGCGCAGTTGACACCAAACGTCACTGTCTGTAACTCATACGTCATTACCTCTTCCACGGGAGAAGATCGAAAAAGAATACACTGAAATGGCGTATGAGCGGGATCGAAACGAATTTGTCTATACATCTGAGTAATATCGCAGTTAAATAGATATCGAAAAAGCCTTCAACGCAAAATCAACAGAACTAAATCCTATTGCAAACTAGGTCCTACATAGAGGCAATCATTTAGACTATTTCCATTAGAGGTTCTGTTTGATGCATTATACACCACACGCAATTTTGTGGTCTTCCTGTCAGGCCTAATCACTGGGTGATGAGGAACGTAACACGAAAAAGAAGGTTTAGAAAAATCATCCGACACAGGCTTCATATGACCTAAAGTTAAATATTCTTTAACCACATTATCATATAGTTCCTTGACATTAGGTCTACGCAGCAAAGAGGACTCATTTCTCAAGAATTGTGCCACGATATTCTGTCTCGAAAAACCTAAACTGATAGAATGAGAAAATTCCGGCTTAAAAGGTAGCGCCGCGCCGTTTTCCTATAATTATCTTCACAAAATTTATCCATCGGTGAAACAATTTTTCTTTTAGGAGTTTCTTTAAGTTCCCAGAAGCGAATAAGATTTCTATTTAAATTGTCTACCACAGACGCCTCTATCGTGGTCGAATAAACCTGAACGCATGATTCCTGAACAGATCCTGTAACAATCCATCCGAATACGGTCCATTGCCCCACCAAAGATCCGAAAATATCACGATCAATTTCGCTCAAAATAATCTGTGGATACAAATCAGCGCCTAAAAGTACATCAACAGGCCGAGTTTTGGTAAAAACGAGGGTCTGCTAGCTGTAAATTCGAAAAACTATTACGATAACTTGAGCCTAAAATGAACGAAGGCAGATGGCCTGATATATTAGGTAGTCCAGGGCCATGGTTTCCAATAGGATAGATGAATCTAAGGGATAACCAATTTTCAAACTACAAACTTTTCTAGTAGTGGCAGAAAGAGTTTGATTAATTCCTGAAACTCTGACATTCGTAGAATGTGCAAATAGTTTCAACCGATTCTGTAAATGCTCAGAGATGAAAGATGGCTCTGAAGCTGGGTCAATCAAGGCTCGAGCTGGGTAAGTCATACCATCGTGAACAATATTGACCATAGCTGTTCCCAGAAGCACTTCTCGCTTCTGAGAGACATGAAATACCTATCTAGTAGGATTACTGTTCGAAGATATGCCACTCAATGTAGAAGGCAGGGAATAATCTACTTGAGCATTCTGGGCCAAATTGCCAGACGTGGTAGCAAAATTATCCCTAGGCGCAACTTCCAGGTAGCATTATCTCGATGTAGTAAAGTATGATGCCTTTTATTGCTAATACTGCAATTAAAAGCACTTTTCCAACTCCTTACTTCACGTTCACGTGATAACAATTCACATAAAAATTAAATTTTATCACCGTTGAAAATCGTTCCGAAATTGAAGAATTTTTGAACCGCCTACAACCTCTCAAGAGGTGTCCTGAATTCCGACATAAAACACAAGACATAAAAGCAGAAGCAGAATTTACAGCATGATCCCTGGCCCTATGACCCGAATTTTTTACAGATTGCTGCGAATCTTTAAGATAATGAACGCATTCTAAAGTTTGAATCCTTTCCGTCAGAATTTCATCGAAACTTTTCCACGAGGACAAACCCGATTTATTACGAACCGTTTGTTCCCATAAACTGACGGTAGAAGTGGGTAAACGTTGAATCGATGGAAAAAGCATGAAAGCATGGTCATACGTACGTCGATGCGTAAGCATACAACACTGGGTCTTACGGGCATTAAAATCGACCCTGTTCGACTGACCCTATTCGGAAATCTTCGCGAGGTCGCTATCCAGAACGTCATTCATAAACTGCCTAATCGTCTCGATTTCAGACGTTGACGGCCTACAGTTAAATGAATAAGAATGCGAAAGGCTGCTATCATCTGCGAAAGAGTAAATAGGACAGGAAGTTTGGGAAAGTAGATCGTTAAGAAAAATTAGAAATAGAGTAGGAGAAAGAACGGAGCCCTGCGGTACCCCTGAGTTGACTCTGAACTCATCAGATGAGAACCCATCTATAACAACTCGTATAGAGCGATCCCTGAGAAAGCTCGATATAAACCGAGAGAAGGTGTCTCCGACACCAAATGCAATCAGTTTGGACAGGAGTGCTCCATGCCACATTCTATCGAACGCCTTAGAAATAGCTAGAGCCACCACTTTACTTTCGCCAAAACGGTGTATGGAAGTACATCAGTTTTCCGAAAGAAGGGCCAATAGGTCACCCGTAGAGCAGCCTCTGCGGAAACCATACTGGCGGTCGTTTAGTAAACTGTTGGACTCCAGATATTTCACAAGATGGAAGTTAAGCATAGTTTCCATCACCTTCGATATAGCAGAACATATTGCAATCGGGCGGTAATTCTCAGGGTTATTAGCCACTCCCTTCTTGGGGATTGGCGTTACATTAGCAACCTTCCAGCACATTGAAAATTTACCGGAGTGGTACAGTGTACTGAAAAGTTTGGCTAATGGACGTGCTAACGTCGAAGACTTCCTTGTGCTGAGTTCCGCATGAACCCTTTAACTGCACGCGCTCGAAAAAATATCTTAAGGTACGTTCACACTTATCAAATATTTGCCCAAAAATGCGCAACCACTAAACACTAATAAAAAACTTCTTAATTCAAAAATGTATTTATTGAGTTCAATAGTCTCCAATAAAATTGGATTCATGACACTGTCTATTAGTTTTGTATGAAATTGTTTTACTAAATAAACACGTATCTGAACAAAAATATGTTTCATTAGAATTTAGTGGTTACGCTTTTCGGGGCATATATTTGATAAGTGTGAACGTACCTGTAGGCATAGTTACGGATACTCTCTCGAGCGCGGGGAGTGGTTGAGAGCTATCAGGCAAGTGAGAGTTACTAGCAAATATTTCAGCCAATATATTAGCTTTATCAACCGGGTCAGTAAATATTTGGTCATTCCTCAAAAGAGTCGGAATTGAAGAACTAGCGATTTCCTTAACACTTTTGACGAATGACCAAAAACTCTTACTACCCCTGGGGGCAGTGGGAATTCTAATGCGAATACGCTGCTCGTATAAAGCCTTTTCGCGTCTTAACACTTTGGCACACGAAGATCTTGGCTTCTTGCGTAGCAAATCAGTATAGGCATTTTTGTTATTACGCCAAGTACTGAATGCTGCCTATCTGGATCGCAACGCATCTTTACATGCCTGGTTAAACCAAGACTTCGCCCTAGGTTAAACCGAAATTTGCTTACAGGGAATAAAAGCTTTCATCCCCAGTAGAATTGTGTTTTCAACCATTTTCGCCATGGAATCGACATCATAGTCAAGAAAACATAGTTTCCAATTAAAATTCCGGAAGAATTCGTTGAGGTCGGCCCAACGACCCTTTTCGTAAATATATTTACTACGCTTCGTGGCTGCACGCGAAACGTTGCGAAGTTTGGAGAACGGAAAGGTTGCGGAAATGGTGCAATGATCCGAGTTACCGCGAGGTGCATTGATGGTAACTTCATACTTTTCAGGATTTGAAGTTAGAAAACACTTAAGCGTATTATGTTGGTGCCCTTCAACACACGGAATATATGTTGGTTCATTAACTAATTGCACAAGGTGATTGTGCGCGGCGAACAACTCAGCAAATTGGCCCTCTGAGGTTGTGTGGCTCGAATGGCGAAGCCAAGATGTGTTATGAACATTGAAATCACCAGCAACTACAATTTCACTGCTCGGACAACTATCAAGAATCTTCGATATGGAGTCGGAAAGAGTATCGAAGCCATGTATGGTAGCATCTCTTTCCGCGTTTGGACTTCTATACAGAAACCCGATATGTAAATTTAACCCAAAGACAGCTAAATTCTGCATCAGACATGCCTAATGGTTGCTGGCATTGGTACACAACTTTATTACATACATACGAGTATATTGCAAGGACCCTATGAAGAATAAAAAGCGACAGGAGGTGATACCCGGGCAAAATATTAAACATATTTAATATTTTTGAAAGACATTCAGAGGTATTAGAAATAAGAAGAGCCAAAAATTTAGCTTCCTAGCCAAAAATTTAACGCTTTCTTAAATATAAAAGTAACTGATAACATAATTTTGTGTTTTTTTTTAATTAAACCTATTTTCTGTTTTACCAAGAGAGAAAGAGATTTACATCTGTGAAGGGTATTTAAGATTCGGCACAGCCGAATATAGCACTTTGACTTGTTTTTTTTAGTAATTTTGTAAAGCAAATGATATATTTTTATGTCAAAGAAGGTTCAACCCGTTAAACTTGGATCCATAAAATAAATAAAAAATATTTTTGGATAATATATATCCAATCTTCATTTGATGGCTTCACCATCATCACTTTTTCACCAACATCTTGTATGCTGACATCTCCTGCAATGACTTCCATAGGAGCGCGACTAAGTGCGTCGACATGAGCGATAATCGCGATAATCATATTCCATTAATTTGAGGAACCATCTAGCGACTCTCGGTTTAAGTGGTTTTGTAGATTTCAAGTTTGCTATGACTGAACTATCTGTTACAATCACAAATGATTTTCCTAGAAGATACATGCGGAAACGTTGACAGGTTTCCACTACGGCTAAGACCTCCAGCTCATAAGCATGAAATTTCCGTTCAGCTTCGTGGCATAACCGACTAAAGTAAGAAATTCGTTTGAGCATTGTTATCATTGTGTTGCAGCAATATTGCAGCTAACCCAATTGAGCATGCATCTGTATGTAGTGCGTTTTTTTATTAACATCATAAATATCTGAAATTGGCTCACTTCCCAATAATCAAGTTAACTTCTCATAGGCTTCTTTACATTCTTCTTCTGTTCATATATAGTAAACATTCTTCGTGTCAATGGGGCATCTTAAGTGCGTAATGTTCAATAAATTTTCGGAAAAAGCCGGTAAGCCCGATGAATTGTCTTATTTCCTTCGCGTTTGGCGGAATAGGAAAATTCTTAACATAAATCGTTTTAATTTTACCAGGGCTCAAACCATTTCCATTTAATTCATGACTAAGATATGTAACATTACTTTTTAGAAAGGAGCATTTGGATAATCGTAGAGTTAACCCATGATGCTTGACGATTTTCATATATCTTTCTAAGTTCACCAAGTTTTCCTTCACAGTATCAGATGCTACGATCACCTCATCAACATAACTTACAATTTCATCTTTAACAGGCTCCACAATTATAGACATCATCTGTTGAAAGGTACAGGGAGCATTTTTGAGCTCAAAGGGCATCCTATTATACTCAAAATGATCATTGTCGCTTACAAAAGGTGTATACTTTCGTGATTCCTCATGGATTGGAATCTTATAATAGCCTGACATTAAGTCCAATATTGTAAAATATTTCTTACCATATAACTTTTGCAAAACGCCTTCTACTGTTGGCATAAACTATGGCTGTTTCTCTGTGATGAAATTCAATTCACGAAAATTAACGCACAGCTGGTTTAGGCACTAGAACGATTGGTGAAGCGTACAACGAAACCGACGGACGAATAATTTCTGTCTCCAGTAATTCAGCAATGATTCTTTCAACTGATTTTTGCCTCGGAATCGGAATGTTACATGGCCTACTAACAACAGGCTTATCTAAATTAACATTTATGTTCATTTGAACAATATCACATTTACCGATTTCTCTCAGAACTTCTGCAAAACAACACGAATAACTTTCAAGTAAATCATGTAATTAGAGTTGTACAAAACAGCTCTTTTGAGTGAGAGCTCTTTTCCGCTCCGCTCACTTTACTGAATTAATTCATTCATTTCATTCACTAGCTCAGTTGATTCCTTAGCTCAGCCATAATTCATGAAATGAAAATGTCTTGAAAGAAAATGAAAGAATCAGACTAGCTAATACAACAACCAATTATGCCTTCTTATTTTTTCCTTAATATGTAATATAAAACACACTTATTGAACATAAGTAATAACTAGATAAATATTTAAGTGATTTTAAATATTTTGCTTTCGAACCTATTTTAATAAAGTAATATTTTCTATTTAACGTTGTATTTTGGAGATTTTCTCAGTTAATTTATGTATGTATATGTTTATATATGTATATATACGCACCAAGTTAATAAGTTCTGAAATATGTATCATGGCAGTGCTGTTTAAAAATTTTCATCTGGCAGCTCTAATAATATAAAGCGCCACACCATGTGTGTATCTGCATTGAGTGAATTAATTCCTTTTTTTCATATAGATTTTGACATACAAGCATTGAAAAGAGCTACTGAAAGAGACAGATTCAATGAGGCAATTGAAACAACTGAATCACTGAATCAACTGAAACAACTGAAAGAAAAGGCTACTGAAACAACTGAAAGAAGTGAAAGAAAAGAGCTACTGAAACAACTGAAAGAAGTGAAAGAAAAGAGCTACTGAAAGAAATAGATTCAATGAAACAACTGAATCAACTGAAAGAAGTGAAAGAAAAGAGCTAAAAACGCTCAGTAAAGTGAAAGATTCACCTCGCTCAATTGAATGAATGATTCAATTGAATTAATTCATTCAGGAGCCGTACAACTCTACATGTAATTGACACTTATCGTCTTCGTTAAGATCATCGTTTACATTTAGTGTTTCACCCTTTAGCGCGATTACGCGGCATTGATCGTTTTCCATAACGAAACGATGTCTCGATAACATATCTCTCTCGATAATCACATAACAGTTCAGCCTTTCCACATAAATCATTGAGTCTTATCATTATACACAGTTTTTCAGAACACAAATATGTTCTACCCCCCGCGAAGCCGGCGTTTCACGTCGGCATTTTACACATTACTTCAACACGTTTAGCCACCAACCATTACCGGAATCAATAAACATTCTGTATGCACAATTGTCAATTTTGATATGCTTAAAAATTTCTTCGACATTGGCGCTATGATCCCTTTCAATCAAATTTACGGTACGCGAGGGGCATTTGTCTACATCGTGATCATTACTATGACAGTTTCTACAGTACGACTTTCTATCCTTATTGTGACAGTTTCTGGCCACGTTCACGGCAATTAAAACACAATATAACTGTTTTGTTTTTTCCACTATTTTCATTCGTATGTATTTTTTCACTATTTGAGTTTCTTTGAAATGTTTTCTGATGTCGTTCAACTCGATAATTATTTTTTGGAATGTCATTTTTATATATTTACATACATGTATTCAGCAACGTGGCGTATAACACTGCACAAGATCTTATATTCATGGCTATTATGCTTTTCTTATATCCTCATTATTCCATCCATTAATAATATATTTAATAATACCGATGTCTTCAATGTCACCACGTCGACCAATTGCTAGCGTTCTATAGTAGTACTCTACAATAGATTCACTTTCACCTTTACGTGAACTCATCATTTCCATATGAGCATCCGCCGAATTTAAAACGCACGGGTAATCTGTAAAAATATGCAGCTACGAAGTCTGTCCATCGCTGGAAAGCCTTTCGGGAATCAATTGAAGTCTTGGCAACACCTTTCAAATTGCCCTGTACAGCAAACAAAACGACAGCCTCATTCCAGCAGTATCCTCGCACAAGCTGTTCGGTACGCTCTATAAATATATATATAAATTTAATAGACGACATAGTTTTCTTGCAAGGATCAAATTCAGGTAGTATTCGCATAATTTCGTTTATGCTTTGTTCACCTTTCATAATTCTATCTCTTTCAGGATCAATCTCTCTCGTGTTACAATTGAAATTGTGGCGGTGTTCATTCTGCTGATTTGAAAAGATGCGTTCACCATTGACATATGCAAAGTTGTGAGCATATGTATCTGTTGGTGTATAATTTAAGGGACAATTTTGTTCACTCCCATGAATGCTTGTCTTCAGTGTATATTGTTAAAATGGTGTCCTGTCACTATACAACATCGGGAATGGATTCTCAGAGTTCAAAATAACCGTCTTGCGGTTGTTGCAAAACATGTTTGTGCTTGACCATACACAACGGATGTTGGATCCACAGAAAATGCTAACGTATTCTGTGTGCATGTATTAACCTGTCTGCCCAACTCATTGTTCGTTGTATAATCTCTTCCCATCGCACCGATTCTTTCGGTAAATGCCGCTACGGCTTCCATGAGAACATTTATTCCTCTGTATCTCTGCCATATTCGACGTATTGCGAGCTTGCGCATCGTCCCCTTCAAAACCATGAAATGTTTCTACTGATGTTGGAACTTCAACAAAGTTTGGATTCCCTTCGTCAAATGATTGTAACCTAGCGACCAATTCTGCCTTGTTACCCACCGATCGTAATCCACGAGATTGAAGCTTCTTTTTCAACTCCACTACGGTTAATTTCATATTACTCATTTTTACTTCGCACTGACTTTATATACAACCGTTTACTTATATTTATACCTTAATTAATACCAACTTTTTTGCGACATACGCTACAATTACTATTTTCGTTTCCTTTACATATAAACTTAAACCGCTTAAGGAATCTATATCCCACTTCTGTTTCTGTTAGAATGTCCGAGTAAAGAAAACACGTATTTTCAGTAAAAAGATGTCAAGTTAAGGAAACCCGATGAAAGAAAACACAACTCTGTCTGTCTGTGATTAAACGTACGATATATATTTTGGGGTTTGAAAAATAACACCAATGTATTAAACAGCAAAGTATATCTATAGGCGGATGCACCCATGTTGTCCGGACAAATTTTTGTTTATATGTAGTTTGACGTCTCTCTTCTTGAGAGAGAGAAAATATTTTTTACGAACAACTCTCAGCTTGAATTGGTTTAATTTTATATTTTGTCCGGACAAAATTGAACTGAGTTGCCAATACGTTAAACTTTTTCACACAAAGTTGTGTCATTTTGTGTTTGATATATTAAATTGTGTGTGACTAAAAACATAAATTTTGAGAACTAATATTATCTATTTGTTTCTTTTTTTATATGTATTTTGCTAATAACAACGCCTTATGCAATTCAATGGCCATAAGGTAAAGCAATTTACTTTTCTCGTCCATTATTATTATCACAAATTGTTGAAAAATAATTTAAAATATGTAATATCCAAATACCTAAAATATCAAGAAAACAAAGCAAAACATAAAAAATCGCTGCAGTACTACCATTTTGCAAAACTCATTTTTTATATGAATGGCAACTTTGATTTTCCGGACAAATTTATCGAAATGAGTGAATCGTGCTGCAGAAAACTCTCAGTAAAATAAAGTTTGTCCGGACAAAACTTCTGTTCGGAAAACATGGGTGAATTCGCCTTATATCAAGTAGTCGCAAGAGTACGACAACATAAAATTACAAAAACCACCGTACATTTTGTTTGTGTAAAATTCTAATCTTATGTCAGAAATTTTCTTTTATAATATAGATATTTTGTTCACAATTATTTCCAAAAATTTAAATACTTTTCGCATAGAACTTTTTTAAAACAATTTCTTTTTGTTACTTTTCTTAAACAATACACTTTTTCACAAAAATCTTTTCCACAACAATTCTTTTTTGCTACTTTTGTTGAATTAATAATGTTTTTCACAATTTTATAAAATTATTTCTTCAACGGAATATTTGTTTATGGCTCGCTACAAAAGTAAAGAAATTTTGACATACGTTCAGGTAAAAACTAAAAAACATTTTAGTCAGCTGGGCTCTTGCATATACTTGATATACAGCCATACCTAAATACGGGCGGCAAGTGTTTTTTAATTGTCAAAAGTTCTCATGTCCATACATTTTGTATGGAGCATACCGAAATAACGCGGTGGCAACGCTTTGCTATTGGAAAATCCGATTTTGACAGAGCGTTTTCTAATGAAGTTAGTTGCAAAAGAAAACAATTGTAACCAGAGAAAAAAAACAAAAATTTACAAAAGTGAAATAAATAATAAAAGAAAAAATTTGTGCACTTCGTATTATAAAATGGAGATAAGAAAATATTTTCAATATGATTATATACATACATATGTATGCACGTTTGTAATTTGTACAAAATTTCAATAACAAAATCACAAATGTCGTCCGTCCAGCTGTTAAAATAATCAGGGTTGTTTAATTTATTTGTTTGATAACCCTGTTTTTATTGTTTTTTGACATAACGTTGCCGCTTTTGTTTAGGTATGGCATTTCAGCGTTAAAGCTCGGCGGAAAAAAACGTTCCGCTTTCCGCCCGTATTTACGTATGGCTGATAGATATACTTTGTTAAAAAGCATTCTGATTGTATTTGTGAAGCGAACAACATCAATAAAGCTATCTAAATTTTAATATAATTTGAAGTATACGTCTTTGATTAAAACGCAAGGCATTAGGGCGTCTCGAAAAAAAAAGTTCGCCGTACACCACAGAATATAAAGTATTGTTGCAAGGCAGTTTGAAAAAAAAATTTTAATTTTTTTTTGCCGAAAGTAGGGGTCGCCAAACCACATTTTTCGTTATATCTTCGACATTTATAGTCCTATCTCAAAGTGTGATATATCGATGTTTTCGTCTTGAGGAGGCCAATATTTTGATTTAATAGTCATTAACCTCAAATATCTCATTCTAGTATTTACCTACCAGATCTCAGTTTCTACCACCCTAATGTACCACCCTATTGTCAGAAAATTAAAGCCCGCAAAAAATCATTAAACTTTTGTTAAAGAAGTTTTTCGATATTTCCAACAGAACTGTTAAAAAATACAATTTATGTTTTTTGCCGAATGTAGGGGTTACCTTTTTGAGTATTTTTGTCAGATTTTCTGTATTTACTGTCGGATCTCACAGTGCGATATATCGATGTTTTTGTCTCGAGGAGGCCAATGGTCATCTTTAATATTCATTGACCTCAATATAACCGTTCTAATAGTTAAGGCTGTTCTTATGAAATATTTCCATAATTCCGGTAGATCTATAAGAAAAAAATTCATGTTTTTTGTCGAGCCTAGGAAATGTGATTTTAAATTGATTTGAAATTGATTTGAAATTTTTCGTACAAAATTTTATACCCGGAAATCCATCTTTCGGTTAGACGTTAACGGGAGATTAAGTAAATTCGAGTTAGTTTAAATCCTCTAATAATGGAAGTAGTACCGTTATTACTCTCATAGTTTATTTATTTTTGTATTATCCATGAAATATCTGTTGGAATTATCAATATTTAATCGTGTCGTGTCAAGAATTAATTTAAATAAACTAAAAAATGTCTTTTACTATCAGTGAATTAAACAACACTAAATTACCAACTAAGGGTGATGTTATTAACTTCTTTTTACATCTTCGGCATAACGCTGGTAGAATTCGAAAGCTGGGTGCTTTTAAACAAGAAGTTTTGAGAGGTATCATCATTTTGTGGCAGCGCGCAGGCATTCCAGTAATGTCGGTAAGTGGTGTTCGTAAAAGTTTGGATAAGCTTCTGAATGATTACTACAAAATGGTAAAATATAAATTCGAATACAATGTAAATGAGTGGAATAGATTGTTCTTAATTTCGCGTTGTAAGTGCGGTATTGAAAGAAATATTGCATGCAATTGCACAGCCTCTGATAAAATTCCAGACCACGCAAAAGAGTTTTTCATCGATCAGTGCGGTCCACGATTGTTGACTATAGATTATGTTGCTGATATGATGTCGACGAGTAGCAACGGTGAAGAAATGTCGAAGACTGTTGAATCATCTTATGGGTTGCGTGACGAATTTGTCAGCGTTGGGTATAATGTAGACAGTGAAGAAGAGCAGGAGTTTGAGGAAAATGTTAACGATGTATCACAGACTTTAAAAAAATTTGTAGTGGCTGACATTTCATTGCATAATTTTAGTTCAGCTTTGGATCGCAGCGACACATCAGTTCGATACGGTGCCTTACTTGCGACCATGTTAATTAAAGATTTAAAGTTGTCGATTACCGCAAAAGCAAATGAAGAGTTATCACAAGAAACTGCCGAAAGCATATGCCAGTTTTTTGATGGACTTGTCATCGACAAAAACAAAATATTTAGGAAACGTGTAAAATTCCGTAAGCAAGCAACAGTCGCAGCAAAATGTAACGATTTAATAACGTGCATTTCTTTCGATGGTAAAAAAGAGCCTACTTTGAAAAGAATAACGGAGGCAAATGTGACTCGGAATGTTGTTGTCAATGAAGAGCATATCACTATATTGAAAGAGCCACACTCCAAATTCATTGGCTATGCTACGCCCACTGACAGCACCGCTATGGAAATCCAAAAAAGTATAGTAGAATTCTTAAGGAATGGAAACTTCAGTACGGATAACTTAGTAGCTATTAGCTGCGATGGAACTCCTACCAACACTGGTTACAAAAATGGAATCATTCCAAGAATGGAACGCCAGTTACAGAGGCCGTTGCAATGGTTCGTGTGCCTATTCCACTTCAATGAATTACCATTCAGTGCTTTATTGAGATCATTGCTTGGCAAACAGAAAGGACCAGAATTGTACGCAGTATTCTGTAAGTTTCGCATACTTTTCTTCAATGAAATTTTAATCATGCAATTAACAATTCGGATCTCTATTGTTTACTCCATTCTGTTAGGTCAATAAAAATTTCGAGCGAATTGAAATGGGAGAAATGCCAGCAAACATAGAAGGATGGAGTATTCGAGGCGATCAGTCGTACTTGTATCGTATGGTTCGAACTGTCCATACCGGAGAATGCGATGACAGATTAGCCAGCGAGAAGCCCGGAGCTATTAGCACAGCGCGCTGGTTGACAACTGCCTCTAGAATTCTCCGGTTTTATGTAACGTGCGCTAAACCCCCAGTTATATTGAAAAAACTGGCTGAGTTTGTTATGAAAGTTTACGCGCCATTTTGGTTTCTTGTGAAAAGCCAACCACTTGCAATTCACGGAAGTCGCCACGTTTTTAAATATATATCTTGGATTCGTCAATTGCCAGAAGATGTTCAACAGATACTTCGTCCGTCGATAGAAAATAACGCGTACTTTTTCCACCCCGAGAATGTATTGTTATCGATGATAACGGACCAAGATCCGCTAGTACGTTCAGACGGCTATAACAAGATTTTGTCTGCGCGAAATGAAGCAGCAGTAGGCATTCGTCAAATGTACGGTGCACAAGTTAAAAATTTCATAGACTTCGAAAGTGACTCATATTACCATATGATCAATTGGACCAAATTTGAATTGACTGAGCCGCCGTGCTTGCAGTTCTATATGCAAGACCAGCTGGAAGCATTACAGTTTTCAAAAGAAATAATCGAGATACCAGGTAGCACAAGAAAAACAACTTTGTTTGATAGTTTTGTTGACTAACCTTAATTAATTTCACAGAATATCCGTGCCATTCTCAAAACACCGAGCGTTTTGTTCATGTAGTACATGAGTCTGCCATGGCTGTTACCGATGAGCAACGCCTAGGCCACATTTTTTCCAAGCTCGAAAGCCGTGAAAAATATAGCCAACTTGGGTCATTTCAAAATATGATTAAATAAAATTGTTTTAATATACACAGATCTTTGAATTTTTATTGTATTGGTACAGATATTATGGTAAGTTCGAAAAGAGTGTATCACTATTTAAAAAAGAAGATACTAGGCAAAAACATCGATATATAATACTATAAAATCCGACTGTGAATACCGAATATATGATAACTGTTTAAAAAGTCAACCCCTACATTCGGCAAAAAACATAAATTATATTTTTTTAACACTTCTGTTGGAACTATCGAAAAACTTCTTTAACAAAAGTTTAATGATTTTTTGCGGGCTTTAATTTTCTGCTATTAGGGTGGTACATTAGGGTGGTAGAAAATGAGATCTGGTGGGTAAACACTAGAACGGGATACAAAATACCATTGACTATTAAAGCAAAACATTAGTCTCTTTGAGACAAAAACATCGATATATCACACTTTGAGATCCGACTGTAAATGCCGAAGATATAACGAAAAATGTATTTTGGCGACCCCTACTTTCGGCAAAAAAAATTTAAAAAATTTTTTTTTGAAAATGTCTTACAACATTACTTCGTATTCGGTGGTGTACGGCGAACTTTTTTTTTCTTGCCTATATGGCGAGACGCTCTACAAGGCATCCTTGACATTTCAGAAGTGGGATTTATAGAATTTTGTCGCCTAAAGTCACGTTGTATTTAAAATGGAAGATATTCATTCCTTTACGGTGAAGAAACTTCAGCAAAGGTGCAAAGAGATTGAACTACCTTGTTCTGGAAAAAAGAAACAGCTTATTGATCGTATCGAAAAGGCCAACGCAGTGGATGACCAAAGAGCACCAGAAACCTCGTCTCACGCTATGAGACAACGCGTTGCTGCAAGAGGGGAAACCTAAATGATCCAGCGATAGCAAGACATATAGTTAATGGCATAAATGATTAAAATTTGAAGAGGAAAATATCCAACGAGTATGTGTGCTGCAATCAGCTTCTCATCGACATTATATGTTACTGCAATTATAATGAAATTAAAATGCCATCAACTGTAAACAACAGAACGTTTAAGGGACCTATTACCGATAATGCATGCAGTTGTCAACTCAGGAAACACAAAGAAGGACAACGAAAACTCATTAAGCAAAATTATATGTTTTAACTGTTCCGACTATGGCCACTAATCCGTAAAGTGTCCAAAACCCCAGAAGAAGGTCCGTTGTAAAATTTGTTATCGAACTTCCCACAAGACGTCTGAGTGTAGAACGAAACAAAATAGTTTTTCAAACGTAAACAAAATTACACATGAAACTCCTGAGCCAAGTGAAAGACTTTGCAAAGCCGTCAAGATAAATAATGTTACCACTCTAGCGTTTATTGATTCTGGTAGTGATCGTTGCCTAATGAGGCAATTCACACTGGATGAATTATGCTGGCATAACATGGCAGCTTGTGGGCATTTTCCGTGAAGAGGGTAGTTTTTGGTTGGCATAATTTTTCAACCAGCTTCAAGCCCGCACAAGCAGAACAAAACTAATACATACACACTTATGAAAACACAGGTTCTGCGTTTTGTTTTTTACAGAGCGTTTTTTAGTCTTTAGCTGTCCATCTTTGTGTAAACATGAACTTCAAAATAAAAGGGGGTGGTCGTGCCAACAACCGTTAAAATTGATAAATGAGTCAGTAAGGGTTTTTTCGGTAATTTCAGAAACTTATAAAAATATTTGCAGTAATTTTAGTAACTAGTAAAAGTTTTTGGTTACTGAAAATTTCAGCAAAATTTTACTTAAATAACTTTTACTGGTGACGAAATAAACTTATATGAATGTACCTTTTTCTTTCTTCAAACTCCTATATTAAGTCTTATTTTCTCAATACAATAAAAGTTATAATCACCAATACAAGTTATAATCACCAATACAATATTATCATCACCAAGTAGAGTGTGCAGAAATGAAAATCTTTTTATCAAATTACTGTAATATATTTGGACATATTTTATTGTTTAAAAAACATTAATATATGCTAGTTAGAGGGCCATGCCTAAAGTACATGCAATTGTTTATAATTAGTGAATACAATTTTTATTACATTTCTAAATGTCCTTTTTTCATTGAAAAACATGGTTATCGTAATCATAGCTGATCTTAAATACGGTGCAGACAATTTACTATTTTTGGCAATTTCCTTAAAGGTTTCTCCTGTAGCTAAAAATCTTAAAGTTGCAGACAATTTTTCTTCAATCGGAACACATTTTCTCAAATGTATTCGCTTCTTTTCTTTGCCTTCTCATCTTCTAGAAGTAATGCTGCAGCTTCAAAGTTACAGGCACTAGAAATTCCTCCTAAGATTATTGCAAATTTTTCATCACTTATTCCAGCCATATTTGCGCTAAGTTTGTCTCATAATGTATGTGTACAGCGAACGAAAGACAAACATCAAATAAACAAAAAAAATACTAACACACACAAAGCTGTGTATACGTATACAATTTTATACCAGATGAGTTAATCCAGTGTGTTTTGAAAAGAACAAAAATTAAGCGGACTAAAAATTCATCCAGTGTGAATTGCCTCAATGAGGAAAACATTTTCTGCCCAGATTGGTGGTGTTATAAAATATAAAATAATTTTGAAGGGATTCGCAGCTGGTGAATACATGTGTGATTCGAAAATTATTGCAGATGTTCAAATGGACGACACGACGTGTGAAACAGAATTTTTTATTGTAAAAGAATAATTGCTTGCTGGAGCATAACACTGAATATTCGCAAAAAAAATACGCGGTTGGATGTATCAAACTTAATAAGCTTTGATATTTGTCGGCATGGAAGATCATTTTCATATGGGAAACATATTCAAAATATTTTTGATAAGATTTTGCACAGACTAATTAATAAGACTAAGTGTATTACTAAATTAGGAGAATTACTATAGTCCGTTAGTGGGGAAAAATTGTATAAAAGGCATTGTATGTTATCGAAAGCATTGTTTATGACAAAATATTTTTCGCATATCATCATGACTGAAATTGTTTGCTGGACAAATATTCTGGAAAAAAATTCGTAAGCATCCGCCTGATATTCATTCCTCGCTGTCTCATCGACGCACAGAGGGGTATTTGGCCAATCTAGGCGGCCAAAATTATTTTGATTGAATTTTGTATGCAAAATATTTAGAAAAGACATGTTGTGGCATTTAAAATTGTAAATTTATATAAACAAGCAAAAATATGAAATATTGCAGATTTCGGAAATTCGTAAAACGTCTTCAAGAACTATGCATTTGACCTTTGAAGAACCTAGATTTGGAAACAAAAAATATTGTAAATGCTAAATTTTAAAATGAAATGTGTAAAAGAAGTGTGCAATAAAGCAGCATGTACAGTAAAGCATCAGAATTTTTGGTACATTTTTTAGCAGTAGCATACTTCAAAGGGCTATAAAATAGTCATCCGCACATATCCGCAGCCAATTTTTTTCCAAACCATGAAATATCAATTAACACACGAGCGAGAATCTCAGTTGCGTTAAGTGGTGTTATACAACTTTATGACTATAGTTAATTTTTTTAATCAATTAAAATTAACAAAAATACCATCATTTTTAATGTAGCTCTGCCGGTACCAGAACATATTATATTCCTATTAAACTATGTGAATTATATCATATTTACCTGCATTACAATTATCCATTTTAATAAAATTCATAAACTGAAAACACGCTTTTAGTCAAGTTTTTTTCACGTTGACTTGTCTCAAACACAGCAAAAAAGCATATGCCCAATTAGCAACACGAAACTTTGACTGCGTGGCGAGAGCGAACGAAAGCAAAAAGGAATTAAAAAATAACGGGATCTAGTCCAGCATTCTATTCTCTTCACCCTACGGTGGGTAGTTAAAGAAAAAGTGAGTTTTGAAAATTCGAATTTTGGCCGCTTAAATTGGACAAATACACCTCTGTGCGACGACTAAATTAAAGTGGGTAAGAATACGTGTGAATGATCTCAGCACAATTTTGTGATGAAACGCCCGTATCTGTTTTAAACACGCATAAGAAATGTTTCGCCGAAAACATGAATGAGTTGGGCAAGTGTAATATTTTTAAAATTGAGATAAAGGTTACAAAACCTGAGCCAGTGTTTACTAAACCATACAGCATTCCGTTTGCCAAGCGTCCCATAGTGGAAAATATTGTAAAGGAACTTCTGGGAAATAAAATAATTCGCAAATCCGATTCGCCGTATGCATCCGGTATAGTCCTCGTTGAGAAAAAGAATGGTGAACACCGATTGTGTATGGATTACCGACAGTTAAACAAAATGACATTAAAAATACCATTTCCTATGCCGATAATGGAGGAGCAATTTGCTAAACTCGCAAGAAACGGTTATTTCACCACACTTGATTTGCGAATGGGATATCACCAGATTGAAATAGATAAGTCACGTAAGTTAACAGCAATTGTCACGTCAGACGGCCATTATGAATACACCCGAATGCTTTTTGAGCTTGTAAATGCACCGGCAGTGTTCCAAGCAGTTATGAATCGTATCATAGAGCGTATGGAACCCGGGGAGGTATTGGCGTATTTGGACGATGTCATCATTCCCAGCAAGACGGTTGACAAGAGAATTGAGCGCTTGGAAAGATTTTTAGATATTCTCGCGGATTGTGGGTTTACCTTACGTTTAAACAAATGTAAATTTATGGCGGAGGAGATCTGTTATCTGGGTCACACCGTGAATAGAGATGGTATCACCCCCGGAAACGAGAAAACTAGTGCCATCAGAAATTTTAATGTGCCGACTAATATTACTGAGGTACGTCGTTTCCTAGGGTTAACGAGTTTCTTCCGGAAGTTTATGGAGGAGTAGTTCTATCCAAGTTTATATCCAAGTAATGTAGTATGTACTTTTACATAAAAGTAATGTAGAGAAATTTAAATGGGGCGATTCTCAGGATCAGGCGTTTAGAATGTTGGTCGAAATTCTATGCAACAAGCCTGGTCTGGCCATTTACAATATGGCAGCGCAACATTTTGTAAGATCTAGACTCGAATATGCTTCATTTATTTGGAGTCCTAGTACTCAAATTTACAAACACAGAATTGAAAAAATTCAAGTAAAATTTATAAAATATGCTCTTTCTTTCTTAAACTTTTCTGCTTCTCGTACCTCTAATTGGAGTCCCTCTTATGCAGATAAGTGCGCACTTATTTCCATGAAAACTCTTGAGGCAAGGCGTAATATTTCTTCACTAAATTTTTTGTATGGCCTTGTTAACGATATAATTGATTGTCCTGAATTACTGAATACTATTAAATTTCAAGTTCCTGCTAGAATTCTAAGAAATAATAATTATTTTTTCCACTTAGATATTCATAGAACAACATATGCTAGGAATGAACCATTAAATAGATCTTTAACCTTATTTAATTTATATCATACTCATTTAGATATAAGCATACCTTTCACTGATTATAAAAGAATGTTAAATGATATAATCAAAGAATAGTCTCATATTGTAATTATTTATTATTTAATGTGCTAGTCTGTAAGGATTATTGTATCCATAGACTGAATTATAAATAAATAAACATGAAGTGCATACAGATGCAAGTAGCCTAGGACTAGCTGGCGTGATGTTACAGTCTACTGAAGGCACCCTGTATTTTATTATAGTCGCCATTGCTCCGATACTGAGGCAAAGTATCATAGTTAAGAGTTGGGAGTGTTGGCCGTGGTGGAAACCTTGGAGCGTTTCCGCGTTTATCTCTTGGGTAAACCTTTTCGTGTAGTATCCGACTGCGAGGCGATCACTAGAACCAGAGCGAATAAAGAACTACAACTTAATTGTGAATTTGTGCATCGTGAAGGATTTCGTATGGCCCACGTCGACGCTTTAAGCAGAGCCCCAATTTTAGCACCTACAGAGCCGGAACCAGCAGGTTTTATTATGAACGTGGAAGTAGGTAGCGATGACCGGGTGTTGATGATGTAGCGAGGCGATAAGAAAATTTTGAATGTCCTGAAGATTTTACAGGGGCAAATTAAGTCTGACCAATATAGCCAATTCGAAACGGACTATGTTTTGAAAGGAAATTGCCTATATCGTAATACACACAAAGGGTCCAAGCTAGTTATACCTAAAGCTGTGCGGTGGCGTATAGTAAAATATTGTCATGACGACGTAGGTCATTACGGGCTGGAAAAAGTCTTGAACGAGTTCAGCAAAATTTTTGGTTCTCTCGTATGAGAAAATATATGAAAGAATATATAGCAGCTTGTGTGCAGTGCTACTATAACAAAACCAGGGGTGGTAAGGCTGAAGGCGATTTACACTACGGTGACTTAGAACCTTTGCCATTTCGTCAAGTACATGTGGATCATTTAGGGCCGTTTGTGAGAAGTAAGCGATTTCTGATGCGTTTACAAAATTTGCCGTAGTGAAGGCGGTACGAAATACAAAATCATTTCCGGTCATAAATATTTTGAACGAGTTATCTAGTTATTTTGGTTTGCCCAAACGCATAATCTCTGATCGCGGCACTGCCTTCACGTTGAAAGTTTTTGAAAGATATTGCGATGAAAGTTGTATCCAACACATCAAAAATGCGGTTCGCACGCCTAGAGCAAATGGTCAGGTTGAACGAATCAACCAAATCATTTTGTCATATCTTCCTCCGCTGACCCCAAAGAATGGGATGTGTTGTTGCATAGGTTACAATGGTCAGTCAACTCGCAGAAAAACTCGACTACACGTTTCAGCCCAAATGAATTAATTTTTGGTTACAAACCGTTACAAACCGATTGACCTAGCTCAGAATCGTTTATTAGCAGCTATTCAAACTGATGATTTTGCTGAGTGTGACGCACCAATTAACGAAAAGAGACAGCTTGCTATGGAAAATATCGAACAGGAGCGTAAACGATGGAAGGAAAGGCTCGACAAAAAGCACGCCCGACCTACCCTATACAACGAAGGAGACTTGGTGTTGATAGAAAATTAACCACAAGCCACCGGCGAGTCGCGAAAACTGTTACCTAAGTATTGCGGTCCGTACACTATATCACGAGTAATTGGAAACGATCGATACTTTATTGAGGACGTGCCAGGGGCTCAAATGAGGGGTCGTAAATTTTGTTCAGTCTTTAGTTCTGATAAATTGAGAGGATGGTGTGAAAGTTCCCCCATGCTTGAGGGCGACGATGATGAAGTCGAGGACGACTTGATCCCAGGAATGTCCGAAATGTCAAGTTAAGGAAACCCTATTAAAGAAACCACAACTCTGTCTGTGATTGAACGTACGATATATATTTTGGGGTTTGAAAAATAAAACCAACGTATTAAAAAGCATGCTGATTGTATTTGTGAAGCGAACAACATCAATAAAGGTATCTAAATTTTAATATAATTTGAAGTAGACGTTTTTGATTAAAACGCAATGCATCCTTGACAAACGTCAAATTAGTGCTACCCAACTGAATACAATTTCTTTGACAGTCAACTATAGAGTTATATATATTTTTGATCAGTGATGAAGTCTAAGCTGATAATTCAATTCTTTTTTTGAGCTTACTGAAAAAAAAGTTGGTACAACTTTATACAGGAAATTAAAACTTTTACCTCGAAATTGCACAAAAATTGTTTTAATCAGTTTTATGAAAAATGTAAGAAAAAATAGTCAAATATCAGATTTTTGGAAGTTTTAAAGGCAGTTTAAATTTCAAATTTTAGGTTTACCTTCTTAAAAATTCTTTGAAGTGAATTGAGAGCGGTAATTGCTTTTTTAGAACATTAATCAAGAAATGACAGCTACTCATGCAATGCATTTTGATGGAGCAATAGGAAGAGAGAGAAAATCGATTGTTAAGAAAATAGCATTTTTAATGGAAAAATTTTATCGGCAAAAATATTTAAAAAATTATCTACCAGAGTATAATAAAAACATCATTAAAGCAATATTTCCGTGTTCTATTATCATTTTAACTTCGGATCAGTGAACAGTTTGAATGGCCATTTTATTGCCTTGAATGTTTTCACACAAAAATGAAAACATGCTGTCAATCCACATTATATTAATGAAACGAAGCTACACATCTTTCACATACAAAGAGTACGATGAAATGACATGCATGCATTGCTTGCCTTTGCTGTGTGTATTGAAGATTCACAAAAGTAGCGAATGTTGCGAATGGTCGACTAAAGTATGAAAATATTGGTACTAATACTAATGCGTAATAAACGAAAAATGAGCAAGTGCTTGAATTTTTTTTCTGATTTCGTTGATCAACGTGTGGTGGAGTAATAAAAGCATGTGAAAAAAACAACTAACGAAAATTGTGAGCATTCAGTAAGCATGTGTAATGAAGGTTGGTGTCGATAAATTGCATGGCAAAAGCAACGAATGCATGAATTATGTACAAACGTGAATACATTCAAACTGTTCTCTGCTTCGGATGTATGAGTAATAATTTTTTGAAACCTATTTCAAATCTATGGTAATGCTTTGAAGAATGCCCATCTCAAAAATTTGGTAAAAAATTTTATTTTCTGAAAGGTATTTTGGTCATTGCCTACATAATTAGTTTTTCTATCTAAACGCTGTACTCTTGTGCAGTTCATCACTTAACTCAAGAAACGTTCAAAACATATATTATATTTGTAGAATACTTTGCAAAGTATTGGTGCACAGATGCCGACGAGGTGACTCAGACCATATGTCGGCGATGTTATTAACACGTATTTTTATCCGTTACTTAGGCAGTAGCAACGTAGTGAACCACGGAAAATTCCTCAGAGGAACTGTAAATATATACAGTTAATTTAGGTGTTCAAATTACTTAACTAATGCGAGTAATAAAATATTACTAAGAAATAATATTAAGATATAATCTTTGTTAGCATCAATTAAAATGAAACTCTTAAGTCTATCTACATATCGTCGCCCCCGGAGTTAACTTCAGGTATCTCCAATTTTTTTTATTTCAATCAAATGGAGAAAAATTGGGCGGTGAAAAGTAGGCCATAATTTTTTTAGTCGTAGTATATGAAGTTGAGCATTGAATAGAGTAAAAATATTTGAGAGATTTAAAGGTTTTTCCGAGTTATAGCCAGTTTTATGTCAAAAAAATGTTTTTCATTTTGTTGTATAAGCCACTTTTTTGAAATATTTAATTTATGTCGCATACGTGAAAGTATACAGGAAATAGTCAGAGTATCGGGCTTTTTAAAGTTATCTTCACGTATATCCCTATAGTATGAAAAGTACTTTCATTTTGAATTCAAGATTTTTCTTATAGTTACCGATTTTGATGAAACTTGGTGTGTAGATAAAGAGTGGTACCCGATATCGAGAATTTAATTTCACGAAATTTTCAAAAACTGTGGCAACCTATAACTCTAAATGTGGTTATGGATTTCACTTAAAATGCTATAACTTTAATTTTCAGAGAAAAAAAAATTTTCAAATGTTTGTTTTCAATAAATTTTCGTACGAAATAAACTACATTTTACTACAGTTATTGTACGATATTTTTGGCTTTTTAATATATTTTTTTATTTTAATATCAAATTCTTTAGTTTCTTCTGCATAAATATTTCATGAGCTAAAAACAGATCTTTTAGAATATTCCTGGTTTCCATGGTATTTTCAAAAGTATTTTTTAACTAATAAGTACTGTATTTTGAATGTTCTTTAATTTCTTATTAAAATGGCATGCCTTTAATTTTTACCTCAGTATGGAAGAAATAGAATTTGCCACAAAATATCATTTGTGGAATAATTCTAAATATAAAATACAAAATAATGTAAGAATAATACAATACCCTACCTTAAACATATTTAATTTTTAGCTCTAGCAAATACGTGAAGATAACGAAATATTTTTTTAAACAATCTCATATATTTTTTGTTGTATATCCTTTAAAATTTGCATTTACGTGAAGATAACTTTTTCTTGAAAAATTTCATATATTAAAAGAAATTTATTTGTTGGTGGTCAAGCAATGTCTATATGCATTTCATTGGTGCTTTACCAAATCATCAGTAGACTTCAACCACAGTTTTGAAAAGTTAAAGTCTACTGATGATTTGGTAAAGCACCAATGAAATGCATATAGACATTGCTTGACCACCAACAAATAAATTTCATTTAAAATAGTATTGTGACGACAATGTGTCAAATAAAAATGTCATAACAATTTCATATATTTTTTGTCGTATATCCATAATAATGCTACATACGGCAATATAACGCGGCATTTAAAAAAAAAATTGGGATATACGACGAAACGCATTCGTCACAGTTCAGAAACTATAAGAGATAGAGACCTGAGGATTAAATAGATCGATAGATCCGACAAAATTATCATAGAAAATTATCTTAGCTCAATTTTTTCGATTTTGTGATATACGTGACAATAACTCCGGGACAACGATATGTAATAAGGAAATTGTTCATTTGTGGCACATTTTAAATTCAAAATATGCAGCTGCGTTTGGCATTCTTTTCTAGATGATTACAATCTAGTTTTTTATAATTAGTTCCTACCTTGATAGAAGCCTCACTTCAAGTGTCTCTAAGTCACCATATTTGTCAACTAATTTGTTGACATAGCCCAAAAAAAGTCTATTTGGTAGCCCAACATCGTTTTGGGTTATCCAAATGGCAACATTCAATTGCCTTCCCTAATACTGTTTTCACCAACTGGCAATCCGAATAATCTTTGTTTGGCAATCATAATCGTGCCTTTAAGACACTATACCGATTATAGTGATAAAAGAGGCCGTTAAACAGTCCCTAATATTTTTCGGAAGTGGAAGGCGTAAGTTTAATTCAAGGCTCATTCCCAACAATGTGGAAAAGGCACAGGGTAGTGTGGCAATCTAAAGACAGTTTCAAGTTAAATAAAACATACAAAAACCAATAATTTCGATAAAAGTTTTAATTTATTATAATACTATGATCTTGCTATTATGTACAAAATTCAATGACATTTAAATGGTATTGATTGCTTGCAGCAGCCGATCTTATAGCTGAAAAAATTTTGTTCGAAAAATCAGCATTTTTAAGGTCTTGACTGACTATGATGTTATGTTTGGCAAATCGCGGTATTATGTAGGATAGTCAGGCACGGCTTTTGGTATCCAATCAGCATACCTACGGCAACATGAGACCAGCCGTTTACTGTGCTTTTTGGCAGAAAGATTTTTCGTGCAAATAAAGTCTCTTCCAATATTAATAAAAATGTCGGCTTGAAAAAGTAAATTAAATTTTACTACAGGAGCTTTATATTTTTTAAATTTTTTGCCGATTAATAATATAAACGTGGATCTTAAACCTTCGTTTCTTTTGGTTTCAAAATCGCCGTTCTTGCAAGATTGCCAGCTGTTAAATATCTGTCATCTGAAGAGTCATTTATTAGGCCCATTTGTTTACTTTTCCAGTAAAATCCAGAATGTTAGTAAATTTTTGTCTATTTGAATATTTTTCTCACAGCAATAATGCCCCTTGCTGAAAAAGGGCGGCAACAGAAAAATTGCAAAAACTTGCAATTTGGTTATTCAAAACAGCTGATTACTAAAAAGCTAAGTATTGTAAAATACGGTTTGTTTTTTGACTACATATTTTTGTTACTTGATGAAATACTTTTTAAAAATTATAAATTCGTAGCGAAATCTTACATTTGTTTATTTTGTAAATGACTTCTTAATTTTTTTCTGGCTAAATAGTATACGAAGATATACCAAATATTTTATATTTGATATTCGATACCCAGAGTAATATGCAGTAAGAAGTATTCATATACATATGTACATATGTAAATATATATTAGTTTTACATCTCTAAAACGTTAATGTAAATAAAACCATTTAAAGTCAAAATTTGCCGTGAATGTCAAAGAAACCTACAGTTCATTTCGCCTTACAGATGATGAGTCAAACAGGAAATTAATTGGATGGAAAATAGCAGAACTCATCATTTTTTATTTCTTACTTTACTTATTGCATCATGTTCTTATTTTCTGGTGTATTTTACGCTGCCTTTACACATGCCACTACTGGCATGCAAGTGCTGCATACGTATTATCAAAGAAAATTTTTTCGAAATAGTCGAATGTCATGCAGCTGCTTACAAATGACAGTATGAGTTCATTTTCAAAATGCCGAAGTAAGGTCTCAAGACTTTTTATACTTCTTACATTAAAAATTTAGATATTTGTTGTGTTCACGAAATAGTGTTAAAAAGTTTATCATATAGCCACATTTTTGGCTATATGATAAACTTTTTTTTTCAACATATGTTGTTAATAGTACTATTTTAATAACATTATTCTTTTTTTATTAACAAACTTTCTATGTCCATTTCAGGAAATAAATTATAATAATACATTAATAAGTTAAATATGTAATTATAATTTAAAAGTAATCCAGCAAATTTGCATTAAATTTTTAACAGGGCAACTTTAACTTTGCTTATTTTTGACATTTAATGGCGTGCAAGTGCTTTTTCGAACAATTACTGGGCAGCGTTGCCGCTGAGACACTAAAGTATCACTTTTCACCCTTTTTCGTGCCAATGACACTTTTTATGACCCTTTTTTAATTCATCCCTTTTTGAAAATGAATTACGGTTCCAATACTCCTCACGTATCAGTACACTTAGCTTTTATATACTTATGTATGTTATATACATATGTATATACAGAACGCATGCTGTGAACATTCATATAAAAATTGCATGCGATATTGTTATTATAACAACTGACTTTTATGCAACTGTCATATTCCATGCATATCTATTTTTATACCCTCCAAAAAAGAATTTGGAGGGCATATTCACTTTGTCATTCCGTTTGTAACGCATCGAAATATCCATCTCAGACCCCATAAAGTATATATATTCTTGATCAGTGATGAAATCTAAGACGAACTGAGCATGTCCGTCCGTCCGTCCGTCCGTCTGTGGAAATCACGATTCAGTCCAAACGAAAAGAGCTAGACTCTTGAAATTTGGCATAAATATATTTTAAAACTTAGAGCAGGTTAAGTTCGAAGATGGGCTAAATCGGGCAAGAGGGAAAAAAGTTCCCCTAAGAAGAACTAAACCAACCCAGAAAAAACAACATAATTTTTAAAGTTTTTTGGTTATTTTGTTAAGCAAATGATATATTTTTATGTCAAATACGGTCCAACGCCTTAAACTTGGAGCCATTAAATAAAATAAAAATATTTTTTGACCCCGCCCACTTTAGTGGGCGTTATTATAGGCAAAAATAGCATAAAAATTTAACAAATTGTTTTACTTAAGCCTATATTCCTTAAAAATAACACTTTTAAGCTTTAATGACGAAGCTGAGACGAAACCTGGTACTACTCTGCCCTACCCCCTCCTTCCCCTTCGCCCCCTAAATGACCCTACAAAAAAATTTTTTTTTAAATTTTGTATATAATCATCCCAAGCATTTATCTTTAGAGTTATATGACTGCCGATTTCTGCCCTACCTCCCCCACCACCTCTTCCTTTGCCCCCTAAATGACCCTACCAAAAAAAATTTTTTTTTTTTAAATTTTGTATATAATCATCCCAAGCATTTATCTTTAGAGTTTTATGACTGCCGACTTCTGCCCTACCCGCCCCCCCCCCCTCTTCCTTTGCCACCTAAATGACCCTACCAAAAAAAATTTTTTTTAAATTTTGTATATAATCATCCCAAGCATTTATCTTTAGACTTTTATGACTGCCTGTTGCTGCCCTACCCCCTCCTCCTCCTTTGCCCGCTAAATGACCCTATTAAAAATAAATATAAATTTTTTTTTATTTTGTGTATAATCATCCCAAGCAATTATTTTTACAGTTTTATGTGTATCTGTTTCTGCCCTACCCCCTCTCCCCCTTCGCCCTTTAAATGACCTTATCAAAAAACAAGAAATTTTAATTTTGTATATAATTATCCCAAGCATTTATTTTTAGAGTTTTATGACAAAGGTGAAATGTTTCCCCCACAGCCCTTGCCAGAGCGACCCCGCCAAAATACAGTTTTTATAGCCTCCAAAGAGAATTGTGATGAAGTCTAAGACGGTCTAGCAATGCCCATACGTTCGTCTGTGGAAAACATGATATTGTATATTTTTGAACCCCGCCCCCTTTAGTGGGCGTTGACGTACGATATTATATAAAGGAACTCTGTCCCACCAAGTTAAACATATCAAATTCACTTACTAAATATTTGGAGGGTATTTAAGATTCGACCCGGTCGAATATAACGTTTTTACTTGTTTCATATAAAGTTTAACAATTGTGTAAAATAAACTGATGAACTGTGAGTATGCACTGATTTATATATGTGTTTCATCTAAAGTTTTGGCAGGGAGAAGCTCTTATATATATTAAATACGTGTGGACTGTTTTTTTTCGTTAGATTTCCATTTAATTTCGTAGTTTGGAGTGCCATTCATATTCACATGTTTATATTTCCAACAAAATAAATGCAAATGGACAAGTATTAATATATTTAATTAATTGTTAAAATTCGTTTTTGTTTTTTATATTGCAATAAATGTTATTTTTTGTTCATAAAAAACTTGACCCTATTTTACTTTAAAATACCCTTTTTTTATACTTTTTTTCTTAAATACCCTTTTTCGAAATTTCTAACGGCAACCCTGATTACTGGCTTACGTTACTGGCAAAACTTTACATGACATCATAAATACGTCACTACAAACCGGCGTATTTCCTGAAAACTGGAAAACATCGATGATTACTCCAATTGAAAAGATTGCAAAAACGAAGAAATGTGAGGAGTTTCGACCAATTAATGCGTTAAAAACTTGTGAGAAACTTATAGAGAAAGTAGTAAAAGAACAACTAGAAAAGTATTTGGAAACTGAAAATTTACTGTCAAAATACCAGTCGGGATTTAGAAAAAAATTTTCATGTGAAACGGCAGTTAATTATGTACTAAGCAAGTGGAAAACGAATTACAGTCATAAAAAAATAATTGCTTTATTCCTTGATTTCAAGAGAGCTTTTGAAACAATAGATAGAGAAATCCTTCTCCAAAAACTTTATAGTTACGGCATTAGAGATAGGGAACTAAAATGGTTTCAAACATATCTTACTGAAAGGAAACAAATTACAAAAGTAAATACCGCGCAGTCTAAACCATTAATCAATGAATATGGAGTGCCTCAAGGGTCAATTTTGGGAGCTTTACTATTTATAATATATATTAACGATCTACCAAATGTTTTAGAAAAATGTAAAATAATTATGTATGCGGATGACACGCTAGTTTTTGCTGAGGGAGGAACAAATCAACAATGTTATGGTGACTTAATGGATGATATGGAAAATATAAATTCATGGTTGAATATAAATAAACTTAAGTTAAATGAGAACAAAACAAAACTATTGGAAATAAAGACAGACAGTAACGTAATTTTTAAAATAAACGATCAAACAATTGAAAAGGTAAATGAAATCAAATATTTAGGACTAGTAATTGATAAAGAACTTAAGTTTAAATCGCACATGGACTATGTGTGTAAAAAGATTGGTTTTTTTTAAAAGAATAAGGAAACAAGTATCCACCACTACTGCAAGCTATAATACTATAATTAAACCTCATTTTGAATTTTGTTCCACAATTATATATTCATGCTGCACTACACAACAAATCGAACGCCTGCAGAAGCTTCAAAATAAAGCAACTATTCTAAAATGCAACAGATACCCACCTGTTAACTATATGCTACAAGCACTCAAGTGGCTGAATATAAAACAGAGGATTGCTTTTAATACATTAAATTTTATCCAAAAAATAAAGAGGAGAAGTACCACAATATTTAATGGAACAAGTATCATACGTAGGAGGCCATATAGCTTAAGAAATATCAACAACTTCAGAATAGAAAGGGTAAATACAACAGCAATGCAAAATGTTGGCAAGACCTAAAAATATTCGAATTTTTTATTACCACGGAAGCCGCAAGAGCTGAATTTTGAAGAAACCTTGAAACAACTAAAAGGGTTATTTGATTGCAAAGAATCTTTGTTTAGCATTCGCTATAATTGTTTAAGGTTGCACAAAGACGACAATGAAGACATCGATATGTACGCCGGCAGAGTGAACAATCAGTGTGAACGTTTTCAACACGCACATATGACAACACAACAGTTAAAGTGCCTCATTTTTTTTTTTTTTTTAGGAGTAGGACCAGTACTCAGGGGATGTCCCCTATATATGCAATGCATTGCGCTGGAACTGAAAACGAGGGGATAGTATTGAGGGGACAGATTAGGAAAGATGAGAAGATAGACAGTTTTTTTTTTGTAGCTATTTCAACCTTTTTACTTCGCCGGCTAATTTTTGCTACAGGGCCGACGAAGGTGGGTGCTGTTACTCTGCTTTTAGTACATGATTGGCCTGCAATAACATGCATATACAGAGGTGCGCAGTAAGCTAATTGCAATGTTGGAAAGTACTTCAGATATAACGCTGGAGAAGCTGACAACAGAAATATGTACAACGTATGACGATACTCAGAAACGACACCAACCTAGTGGAGACACAAACACCGCAGGTAAGAGTTTTGAAGTACAAGAACAATAAAATACGACGTCGCGTGAATATGGAGAAGGTAAAATTCGTCACGAACAAATCGGAAGTTGATGGCCCAAGGCGTCCATGTTGGCAGTGCGGGGCTATGCATTTTGTTAGTGAGTGCGAGTACACTGGTCATAAGTGCAAGTCTTGCGGTGGAACTGGTCATAAAGAGGGTTATTGTGGATGTTTTAAGAACCAGCCTACACAAAAGCAAAACCACAAACATCAACAACATCAGCAGCGTAACAAAATGTACAAACACAACGATCGCGCCAACATCAAAAATAATAGCGAACGCCGTACAAAGGTGGTCGCAGCGGCGCCGAAGTTCCAGAAAAATATCAAAACAGTACAAAGTCACGTAGCTCGCAGGAAATTTATTTCGCTAAACATACACAAACATCCGGTAGAACTACAATTGGATACGGCAGCTGATGTCAGCATAATATCAAAATCAAATTGGATCAGATGCCTCTAACAACAAAATACCTATCATGGGCGAATTTAATTCTACACTGCGACACAACAATACCGAATATACAGCAAAAATTTGTGTTACAGAGTTAGAAAGTTTAAACATATTCGGCACAGACCTGATAGAGATATTCGATTATTGGGAATGCAGCTTAGATCATATTTGCAAACGAGTTTCAGCGGTTGTTAATCGTAATACACTGTTAAGTGAAATTCGGGAAAATTTTCCGGCGGTGATTCGGGCCAACACGGGCCATTGCAAAAAGTTTAAGGTTACATTGTATACAAAACCAAACAGTACGCCAGTTTTTAAAGCAAAGAGGCCGGTACCATATGCTACATTACCATTAGTGGAAGCCGAATTAAACAGACTAGAAGCCGAAGGGATCATAACACAAGTCACACATTCCGAATGGGCGGCCCCAATAGTTGTTGTACGTAAAGCAAACAACAGCATACGCATCTGTGGCGACTACTCAACTGGGTTGAATAAGTGCATGGAACCGAATGTATATCCAATACCACATGCAGACGAAATATTTGCCAAAATGGCAAATTGCAACTTTTTTAGTAAAATTGATTTTTTAGATGCTTACTTGCAGTTCGAAGTGGATGACAAATCAAAAACATTGTTAACCATAACAACGCACAAAGGGCTGTATTCGGTTAATCGGTTGCCACCAGGAGTAACATCCCCACCTGGTGCATTCCAAAAAGCTATGGACACCATAATAGTGGGACTCAATGGGGTTTTAGCTTATTTAGATGATGTCATCGTGGCAACACCAACGCTGGAAGAAAATTTTGTAAAAGTCAGAGAGGTTATCAAGCGTTTCCATGATCACGGTCTAACAATAAATTGGGAAAAATGCGACGTATTTAAAAATTCAATTAACTACCTGCGCCACGTAATTGAATCAAGCGGTATTCGTCCAGATCCTAGAAAAATAGAAGCTGTCTCAAACATGCCACATCCAGAGAACATTTCGCAACTTCGTTCCTTCTTAGGTGCCATAAATTACTACGGTAAATTCATCACACGAATGCGTGACCTAAGACATCCTCTCGACAACTTATTGAAAGCCGAATCAAGTTGGAACTGGGATACGAAGTGCGAGTCATCTTTTCAAAAGTTTAAGAAGATACTACAATCAGACTTGCTCTTAACGCACTACAACAGCAAGTTACCAATAATTGTAGCGGCTGACGCATCTATGGTCGGGCTGGGTGCTCAAGTTTTACACGACATGCCTGATGGGACCAGAAACCCAATTTATCACGTGTCAGGGGCACTAACACCATCGGAGCAGAAATACAGTCAGATAGATAAAAAGGCGCTAGCATTAGTGTACGCATGCACGAAATTCCATCGCATGATTTATGCCAGGAATTTTACGTTGCTGACAGACCATAAACCATTGGTCAAAATTTTCGGATCGCAAAAAGGTATCCCCACTCATACCGCAAACCGTTTGCAGCGGTGGAGTCTTATTTTAATGGCTTATAATTTTCAAATTCAGTATGTGAACACTAATGACTTCGGGAATGTAGATATTCTGTCACGTCTCATAGCAAAACAACCACAAACCGACGACTTCGTAATAGCTGCGATACAGAGTGAAGACGATTTAAATTTCATTCTCGAAGGCGGTCTCAAAAATCTACCGGTGACACAAAATATGGTACGTGTAGCAACCGCAAAGGACACAGAGTTAAAAGAACTTGCAAAGTTTATTTCGGATGGGTGGCCTACGGAATCGAAAATTCCTTGTTTTGGTAAGCCGTATTACAATAGAAGAGATTCCTTAAGCATAGTAAACAGCTGTATCATGGTCGGAGAGCGGATAGTTATTCCAAAAGCTTTCAGACGTAGAGTGCTACACCAATTACACAAGGGACATCAAGGTATTGAACGTATGAAAAGTCTAGCAAAATCATATATTTATTGGCCAAATATAGATGCCGAAATATCACTATTCGTAAAACATTGTCAAAATTGCGTTTTAGTAGCACCGTCGCCTACTAAATCGGTACTGAGCTCATGGCCCATACCAGCAGCAGTTTTGGACAGAGTACATATCGATATAGCAGGTCCCCTGAGAGGTAAATACTATTTAGTGATAGTTGACGCATACTCGAAGTGGCCTGAAGTAATGCAAATTACAACAATTTCATCAAACGAAATCACTAAATGTATGCACGAATTTATTGCTCGATATGGTCAACCAAAACTAATAGCCTCGGACAACGGTACACAATTTAGCAGTTCCAGATTTCAAAATTTCTGTGAGGGGAGAGGAATAGAACATATCAGAACTCCACCTTATCACCCACAGTCTAATGGCCAGGCGGAGCGTTTCGTGGAGACAATAAAAAAGGCTCTAGAGAAATCATATTCGGATGAAAACCAAGATGATAAAGAAAATTTATTAAATTTCTTATTGCAATATAGAGCAACGCCAAACCCAAGTGCTCCAGAAAGTAACTCACCTTCCGAGTTGTTTATTGGAAGACGCATCCGAACGACATTAGATTTATTAAGAGCTAATACAACCGCAACCGGTATACGCAATTCCAGTATGGAAGCATACTACAATAAAAAACATGGAGCTAAAGTGCGTATTTTCGAAGCCGGAGACCAAATATACGCAAAAAGTTATGCTAAAAATAAGATGTCTTGGGTGCCAGGAGAAGTGGTAGAGCGAGTCGGCGCAGTAGTGTACAACGTGCTGATATCGACAGGCCGTCGTAGCACACTCATACGGTGTCATGTGAATCAGCTCCGACAGCGTTATATAAACGATCAACCGAAACAGATTGCGCATTTCGATTTCGATTGTGACGACAACTTCCCGCTCCCTACGGAAGCCAGGGAGTCACAAGATTCATCACCACCGAATCGCAACATGCAGAGGCGGAGCAGCCTATGGAAGCTGAAGGTCAACAGCCTAGAAGGTCAACCAGGCGACGTCAAGCTCCACGCAGATACTCACCTTCCTAAAAAGGGGAGATGTTGGCAAGAATTAAAAGACATCAAGTCCGGCAACATTATCTACATATGTTTGACACATTAGCCCAATTCACAATCCTGTGCAAATGGTCTTGCATTATAGCATTTGCAAATTGAGAGAGTATTTGAGAGCATTTTCAATGTATTTTGTTGGTGTAGAGTACAATTATTTTGCTCATGCTACGATGCTAGACTACTTGCTCGAGATTGTGAACTGGGCTATTATATTTCTTATGAGTAAAATGAGATATTCTTAGAGCACTTGTCGTCTAGCTCTTGTACCTATTAGATCGTATATTGAATTCTTAATTGTTAAATAAACGTTTGTTACTCTTTTTGTATATAACTTAAACGGGAATTATTTACTGGAAAAAGAACGGTTAGCAAGGTAGACACAACTACAACACAAAGAAATTTATTTTATAAAGAATTGCAACTTTATAACACTCTTCCAAGCTATATGAAAAATGAGCAAAATATCAATAGTTTTAGAACGAACATATCAAATTTTGTTAAATTCAATATATAATAGTTTCAACTAACTTTTAATGTAATTCAAAATTCATTTGTTTGTAAAAAGTTATATAATTCAAGAGGTAATTGTTTGTAAAACTATTTTTAATACTAATAAAGAAACTAATAATAATAAAAATTTATCCAGTAAAAAATTGCAGCTTTTCAGTCACCAACGGTGCTCTCTTGCAAATTTATGTGTAACCCATGGCACAATAATATATCAGGTAGTCTCGGAGCGTCATCTCCTCTTTTTATACCCTCCAAAAATGAATTGGAGGGTACATTCACTTTGTCATTCCGTGTGTGACGCAGGGAAGTATCCCTTTAAGACCTCATAAAGTACATATACTCTTGATCATTAATGAAATCTAAGACGATCTAGCTATGTCCGTCCGTCCGTCTGTGGAAACCACGATTCAGTCCAAACGAAGAGCCAGACCCTTGGAATTTGGTATAGATATATTTTGAAGGACAGCACAGGTCAAGTTCGTAAATGGGCTGAATCTGGCCAGAGGGAAGAACTAAACAAACCTCTAAAAAACAATATAATTTTTATATATTTTTTTTAATTTTGTTAAGCAAATAATATGTTATGTAAAAAATACACAAAATCAATTTCGGACACCGCCATCTTTACTCGGCGTTAACGTAAGATATTATTTGCAAAAATAGTGTAAACATTTAACAAATTGCTTTACTTAAGCCTACATTTGTTTTTAGGAATATAGTTTCTTTCTACGGTAATTCATTAGAAGTTGTAATCCAATCACTCTTCGTAATAGATTTGTATTCTCTCGCTCAGTAAGGAACCCTCAGGTTATTATTCCTATATATCTTGTTATGCTTTTAAAAATTAATTTTTAATTCGTGATGACCGATCTTTTAACCGTTTACCAAGCAACCTCAGAAATTTTTTGTTAACTACTTATACATATCGTCAAAGACTACTAGAACATCTATTGAATCTGTAAAGCATGGAGGCCACCGCCTAGCTGGACCTGGTTGTTATTATTATTATTTCAATCTTTCTTTCTAATTTTTTATTATTATGTAAATGGCTGGGGAGCCATAAAACATATCGAAATCGTTTATTCATATATTTATGTACATAGTTTACATTTTCATTTTTAAGAATTTTTGAAACAAATGAGATTGAAGTTATATATTATTAGTATTAAATTTTCTGCCGGTATATCATTCCTATTAATTTTATTTTAATATCATGTAGTTTTTTATTGTAAAACTTATGTAATAAAGGCCGAACCTTATAGGCTTTATTATTGCTGAATTGGAAATAAATAATTAGATAATTTTCTATCAAGGAATAAACTGAGAAATGCCACATGCTTGGATTACACATTACACACATTTTCTGTTTTAAACAGAATTTTGCAGAGGAATTTAATTGATTTAAGCTCAAAGATGCCTCCTTAACACCAATTTTTGTATATTCTAAATAGATTCAATGTAAAATGTAAAGCATACTTTGAAAGAGAAGACTTTTGTGCATTTTGTCTGTTTTAGGGCATTTTGTCTATTGCCAAACTTGAAAACTCTTTACGGTATACTATTTTTAAAGAATGTTACAATTATATTCTAATAAAGATCCTTTAAAGTTTAATATTGTAATATATGTAAATTTCTGTTACACCCTCCTAACAACACCAAATAATCAACGACAAATTTATTTATAGCTACAACAACAATTAAGTAATGCTAATGCAGTTTTTGCTTTCAGGATCAAAGAATTCAAGAAACACTGCCTATTCGAAATCCAGGTACCCTCATAAGGGGTAAGGAATCAATATGAGTACCAATACCATTTCAAAGAACAGTTTTGGAAATATCTAAAGGACATAACATTTGAAATATTTAATAAGTATTCGATTTTGACGAATAATTACTGACAAAAACCGTGCTAAAAAAAGCGGTTTAACCATTGGCTCTTACACAAAATCATCAGTAGACGTCGAGGTGACGTGACAATAATGGATGTTTGAAAAGGAAATGAACGTGTTGTTTAAAAATTATCAAAAATACACTCTTATGAAATCTTTATTTGACACATTGTTGTCACAATACTATTATATATAAATGAAATTTATTTGTTGGTGGTTAAGCAATGTCTATATGCATTTCATTGGTGCTTTACCAAATCATCAGTAGACTTTAACCACAGTTTTGAAAAGTTAAAAACCTCTTATCTTATGCATATACTGTTGAAACCCATCTGAGAATTCACAATTTGTAAATTACAAACTATTTTGAAAAATCACAACAGAATAAGCATGGTAGGCCTTGAAACTCATACAAAACTAAACCAACAAACAAATTATATTCGATATGAATCTACTTCATTTTTCTACACCTTTATACAATCAGAAATCCATTGGATAACAAGAAAAGTATTTATAAGGAAAAATGAAAAATAAAATCTAAATCATACTGTTATGAAATCTTTATTTGACACATTGTTGTCACAATACTATTATATATAAATGAAATTTATATATATATATATATATATATATATATAAATACATATATATATATATATATATATATATATAAATACATATATATATATATATATATATATATATATATATATATATAAATACATATATATATATATATATATATATATATATATATATATATATATATATGTATTTATATATATATATATATATATATATATATATAATATATATATATATATATATATATATATATATATATATATATATATAAATATATATATATATATATATATATATATATAAATATATATATATATATATATATATATATATATAAATATATATATATATATATATATATATAAATATATATATATATATATATATATATATATATAAATATATATATATATATATATATATATATATATATATATATACATATATATATATATATATATATATATATATATACATATATATATTAACTTTTCAAAACTGTGGTTAAAGTCTACTGATGATTTGGTAAAGCACCAATGAAATGCATATAGACATTGCTTAAAAACCAACAAATAAATTTAATTTATAAAAAATACACTCTGCTATCTCAAATTGTCGACTGAATTTTATCAGCAATTTGGAATATTTCATATATCACGTAGTATTATATAATTTAATCTAATTATATAATTTAATCTAATACAGTACTAAAGACAGCCAATTTTATTTTACTTAAATGACATCGCTAAATTTTTTTCTACTCAATATAAAGTTGTCGTTGTATTATTCTAGTTGGGCATCGATCTGAAAGATTAACTTAAATTATCTGAACAGTTAGAATACAAATTATTTATTGGAATGAGACATCTTTCCTGAAAAATTAAGCATTTGCCTTGTTTGTTGTAGGTTAAGTATAATATGTCTGCCTTTCATTGGATGTTGCTATAAATCATCTGATGACAACCTAATCCCAAATTACTACAAACCAACTTAACTTGAGGTTGCTGCTTGCTGAAGTAGCAGAACACGAGACTATGAAGCGGAGGGTCCGGAGTTCAACCCCCCGCTGAGTCATGAATATTGTGTTGAATTCTTCTGATCTGCATTTGTGCATGATTGTGTTAGTTGTTGCCAGCATGTTTCAGTGACATAGCATTGGTTACTGAACATAATTGGCAGCGACTGACACGAGCATGTACTAAAAAGGAGAGTAACAGCAGCAGCCTCTTTCGTCGGTCGTGTAGCAAAAATTAGCCGGCGAAGTAAAAGAGGTTGACATAGCTACAAAAAATTCTCTATCTCCTCATCTTTCTTCATCTGTCCCCTCAATACTATCCCCTCCTCTCTAGTTCCAGCGCAATGCACTGCATATGTAGGGTCATTCCCTGAGTGCTGGTCCGAGATAAAAAAAAAAATTTCCAAATGCAAAAATTAACATTTAGACTGTTCAAAATTAGGAATTTATATTAATATTTTCTCACATATTATAGCCATAATTATTCAATATATTTTAATATATCTTTCACTAAGATAAATACCTGTTCTTCATTAAGATAATTGGGGAGACCACCTATAAATATTTTGTGTGGTGAATCTGGTACCACTGTGGAAATCACACCATTACCTGAAAATTATTTAATTGTAAGAGAATAACATTTATAATATAATATATTAATATGTTATTTTGTTTACTTACTAACTGGTTGTGGCACAGGTGAAGTGTCCACCACTCCAGGCATAGGTTGATAGTCGTGTGGCCTTCGAATTTTCAAACTCTGTCCTTTAAAGTTAATGCCATCAAAAGCCATTGCCTGCGTTGTTTCGTCAGTAGAACGAAATTCAAGAAAAGCGAAATTTTTATCCAAATTAA
>OX637536.1:66261060-66291060 GCA_951800035.1 Linnaemya tessellans
AATTGGTATGGCCCAAGTGCTGTACAATGAGGTTAGTAATATATCATAATAAACCAATATTACCATTTCATTTGTCTTAAGGTTATTGAATATCAAGATGGCACCCCACCTACTCAAAGTCAATTGGCCAAGGATGTAGCTGCTTTTCTCAAATGGACCTCAGAACCAGAACATGATGTTCACAAGAATATGATTATTAAAGTTATAGGTATCATGACATTCTTGACCATCATTTCTTATTACATTAAGAGACACAAGTGGTCTTCATTGAAATCAAGAAAGATCTTCTACGTGCCCAAGAAAGATTCGAAGCTAAATTATTTATAAAATAATAAAAACGCCACACATTTCTATTTACAAACAAAAGATTATGCAACTAAGCTCACTTCACAGAAGAACTAGAGCCACTATAATCTACTGATAGTGATTGAAAAATAAATATGTTATTAGAAAAATGTTTAAACTAAGAGCTAAATTTAAAACCAATGAAAAGTCAAAGAAAATAAAAATTACTGTTACGAGTAATTTAAATAACCAAAACAAACTGAAGTTATCTCTTAAGGAAAAGTTTCTCATTCAAAAACTCCTGCAGAATTAATATTTTTATGCAAATACTTTTACACAAACACTTTTATTCTTCTAGTCAGAAATTAAAAATTTTCTTCAAGGAAAGAAGAAGACTAGTAAATATATTTTGACAGTCGAAGCTGATCAGAGCAAAGTAGCAAAAAATTCTTAAAACAGCTGTCGAGGCTACCTGTTATGAATTTGCCTTGAGTGTACGTGTGCGCACGTTTTTCTTTTTGTTGTGAGTGTATGTGTTAGAATTTGTTTTGCTAGTACATGAGTGCAACGCGCTAGCTATATACTTGTGGTATTTTTAAATAATTTCAAGTAACTCTAAAACTAAGATGGGTATACATATGGCGCTACCCTTATTCGAAAGGTAGCTAAATTACGCGTCGTTATCAATAATTGCCATATTTGGGAGTGCTTTGTGAAGAAAATTATAAGTGCATCAAAATTTGCATTAGTGTAAAAAAGCGAAAAAAATTTTATTTTAGTTTGATGCTAATAACACAAAAACTGTGTCGGGTATACATATGGCGCTACCCTTATTCGAAAGGTAGCTAAATTACGCGTCGTTTTTTTTTTGACATTTTTATACGAATTTATGAATTTATTTGTTATTAGTATTTATAATACTTTAAAAAGACTTTTCTTATTTAATAAAAGTTTTACAAATTATTTTTTACAAAAGATACAACAAATTTTCTAAATACATTATTGTTTCTTTCGACTTGAATATTATTAGGCAAGGCGTTGTACAGTTGTAGACCCTTATAAAACAGTAATCGTTGCATTGCACTTGTTGCTACCCTTTCGATCCTAAAGTGTTCAGCATTTCTTAATTGATATGGCTGGACCTCCCTTACGTACGTGATCTGATCCATTAGATATTGTGGCGCTTCGCCGTTTTTCATTTTTTTTATAAAGTTTATAGTGTTTAGTTCAAGTCTTTGTTTTATATTAAGCCATTTTAGCGTTTCCAACATAAAGTTTATAGATGTATATCTATTGAATTTTAATATAATTCGTATTGCTTTGTTTTGCAGTTTCTGTAATCGTTCAATTTGACGCGCAGTGCAACATGAATATAAAATCGTCGAACCAAATTCGAAATGAGGTTTTATAATTGTATTGTAAATATTTATTGCTGTTATGTATGAGATTTGTTTTCTTATTCGTTTGAAGAAGTTGATTTTTTACCGATTTTTTTGCATATATAGTCAATATGATCATTAAATTTCAGGCCTTGGTCAATAACGAAACCTAAATATTTTATTCGATTCACCTTTTCTATTTGTTCATTGTTTATTTTGAATATTTCATTGCTATTCGCGTTAACTTCCATTATTTTCGTTTTGCTTTCATTTAGCTTAAGCTTATTCGTATTCAACCATTTGTTTATTTTTTCCATATCTCGGGTAATGTTCATGTAGCATCGCTCAATTGACTCCGCTTCTGTGAAAATAAGTGTATCGTCTGCGTATAATGTTATTTCACATTCATCCAATACGTTCGGCATATCGTTAATGTACACAATAAATAATAGGGCACCTAATATCGATCCTTGTGGTACTCCGTAATCATTGTTAATTATATTTGATTTTTCGTTGTTTACTTTAGTGACTTGTTTTCTGTTTGTTAAATAGGATTAAAACCATTTTAATTCTGTATTCATGATGCCATAGTTATACAATTTTTATAGAAGAATATTCCTGTCGATCGTCTCAAAAGCTCTTTTAAAATCGAGAAAGATTGCTAAAATTTTGTTGTTTTTTTCTATCTTTTTCCATCTATTTATTTGGTAATTAACTGCAGTTTCGCATGAGAATTTTTTTCTAAAGCCTGACTGGTACTTTGTCAGCAATTGGTTTGTTTCAAGATATTCTTCGAGTTGTTCCTTAACAACTTTTTCTAATATCTTTTCGCATGTCTTCAGGGTGTTGATTGGACGGAATTCTTCACATTTTCTGGTTTTGCCACCTTTTCTATTGGAGTTATCATCGAGGTTTTCCAATTCTCCGGGAATATACATGTCTTTAATGACTCATTTATTATATTTAACATCGTTTTTCCTATTATATTCCAGCTATTTAATATTATTTTACTAGAGATTTTATTGTAGTCAGATTTGTTTTTTAGGTTCATACATATATTTTTTAGTTCTTCTAGAGTTATTGCACGAAATATAAATTGAGAGTTTATCACAGATATGTTGACATTATTATTTATCGTCCCCCTTATTGATCTAATACTATCAACAAAATAATTATTAAATTTATCGGCTATTTCACAATTTTCCTTATATTCTATTTGGTTAAATATCACAGATTCAATTGCACTTTGGTTTTTCTTAAGAATTTGGTTTCTTATTACTCTCCACATATCTTTCTGATTTTTTGCATCGTTTATTTTTTTATTAATGTATTCATTTTTGGCGTTTTCAATTTTTACTTTATATATATTTCGAATTGTTTTGTAATTATTCCACGCTTCATCATTATTTTGCATTCTAGCGATTTGATAGTTATTAATTTTTTACCTTTTTAACCGTCTTATTTCATCACATTTTTTTATTATTATCAGTAATTATCTTTTTTGTTGTTAACTTTTTTGCTGCGTTTTCTAAATAACCATCAAATATACATACGGTGTTGTTTATATCATTTCTAATATTTAAATATCTTATATTTATTATTTCTCTATTATATCTATTACAATTATATTTAAACAGCTCAACTTCTTTATATGTATTCTGGTTAGGTTCACATTTAGCATTAGTTATAATTATATCAATCGCTTCATGATCTGAAATTTTGTTTTCAATATTTACTTTAGCCGTAATATTTCTATTATCTGTGATAATATAGTCTATTATTGTTCTCGAGTTCTGTGTTACTCTCGTGAATTCATTCATAACTTGTTTAAGGCCACTGTCATTAAGTGCGCAGTTTATTTTATTTTTATAAAAACTCTCTTTGTACCAGTCAATATTGAAATCTCCTGCTATTATTACATCACAATTTTCTTCATTTATGTCCTCTAGTATTTCTTCGAATGCCTCAATAAACTCAGTCTCAGCGCTACTCGGCGATCTATACACAGCAATTATTATTAATCTGTTGTTTCCATACTTTGCCAGATATGCTGATACCCAATATTTCGAGTCCACATTTTTTTCAGCAATTTTTTTCACGTACCATTTCTTTTTAAAATAGATTGTAGTTCCGCCTGTTCTTGTTGAGTTCGACAGTGCTGAATGGTGGTTATACCCGTCTAGCTGTATTTCCTCTTCATTTACATCATTTGTTAAGTGCGTTTCGGACAAAATAATAAATTCAGGTTGTATAGTTTCACAGATTATCACAATTTGGTTATAATTATTTAAGAGTCCTTGTATGTTCGTATATATGCTTCGAATTTGCCTTGATTGTTATTCTAATATGCCAATTCTTCTCTTTTTGGCATTCAGTTTATTCTGGAATACCGGACATTCTCTGCTTGTCGTGACATGGTTTTCGTCCAAGCCGAGATTAAATTTGTTATTCATATTTACGCAGTTTATGCATTTGATAATTATTTCTTTGTTACATTCTTTCGATTTATGGCTTCCATGGCATTTGTAGCATATTTCCTGGTTTTTGCATTCTCCAGATTTGTGGTTATAGCCTTTACACTTGAAGCATTGCACAATTTCAGTACCATCGAAAACCCTGCATTTTTCCCATCCAATGTTCACCTTTTCTGCATTCATAACTTTTCGGTAAGATTGATTGTCTATTTTAAGTATCGCATTATATATTGTATGTCCATTTCTTTTAAAATCAAATAACTTAATAACTTCCAGATCACTCTTATTTAAGATATCGTTTTGTTGTTTCAGTTTTTCAATTATTTCAGCTTCTGTTAATTTAAATGTCATGCCTATTATTTTTATTTTCATTCCCGTTTGATTTGGTACTTTGTCTTCATATGTTTCACTCATATTATTCTCAATTGCTTCTTTAATTTTTTCCCTTTCTTCGTTGCTTTCACTTTGGATGATAATTGATCCATTTTTCTTCTGTTCTACATCAACAATTTTAAAATCGATAGCGTTAATATTTTTATTTAAATCTTCTTTAGTTTTAAAAATATTCTGTTTTTCTTTGGGTTTAATAATTAACGGGCTTAGCTTATTAACATCTGGCATCACTGTATTGACTTTTAATGCATCTGAATATGCTACTTTATTTGTTTTGACGTTTGTTTTCTCAATAGTTTTTTTTATTTCATTGCACATCTTTTTGTTTGTTTCTTGAATTGTATCACATATTTCTTTAGTTTTATTTTCTTGAGTATCTAAGGAACCGTATATTTGCTTTATTTCTTTTACGTTAACATCACACAATTTTTGAGCATCGTCCAATTTTTTTAGTCTCTCGTTATATCTTTTTTCAATTGCCTCAAGTAATTGTTTTATTTCACGTTCATTTTCTCTTAGTGCAGTTTTAAATTCGCCTTTGTATTCTATAAGGTTTCCTTTATTTTTGTTAACATTGGCTTGAACATCACTGAGCGCTAAGTCTATATTATGTATATACTGGAGACAATCATCACATAAAAACCGTATAAAACCACCAGAATCCAATATTCCTCGAGAGTATTGGTCTAATCCCGAACACTTTTTTGCACAATGGAAAACTTTTTTACATATGCCTTCACACATGCCCGTTTCGCCGCGAATCAAAGTTTTGCATTGATGGCATTCCGCCATATTTTATGTTCAATTTTATTTTCTATTTTAATCGCACAATTTAATGTTTTTTATGTAAATTTCACTTTCACGAAGGGCAAAACTGCCTTATTTATGGTTTTATAATAGTCCTGTCTATTTTGGAAACCAATAAATATATATATTTTTTTAATTTTAAGAGCTTTAATCAGCGCGACATGAGAGTTCATATACTTATTAATAATTATCATATTCAATAATTATCATATTCCGGAGTGCTTTGTGAAAAAAGTTATAAGTGCAAGAAGATTTGCATTAGTGTAAGAAAGCGACAAACTTTTTATGTTAGTTTCATGCTAATAACACAAAAACTGTGTCGGGTATACATATGAGGCTACCCTCATTCGAAAGGGAGCTTAATTACGCGTCGTTATCAATAATTGCCATATTCGAGAGTGCTTTGTGAAAAAAGTTATAAGTGCAACAAGATTTGCATTAGTGTAAAAAAGTGAAAAAATATTATATTAGTTTCATGCTAACAACACAAAAACTGTGTCGGGTATACATATGAGGCTACCCTCATTCGAAAGGGAGCTAAATTACGCGTCGATATCAATAATTGCCATATTCGGAAGTGCTTTGTGAAAAAAGTTATAAGTGCAGCAACATTTGCATTAGTTTTAAAAGCGCCACTTATGTTAACATAAAATGTAATAATACAGTGTATAATTTATGTTTTTATAGACTGCAGTATTTGGTGAGATATACCGTTTCATTTCAGTTTTTCCTAATGAATGTCTGTTATTATAAACTATTTAGTATGGCAGCACTAGTTTTTATTCCATGATGGCTGCCTCCAAGGCGAATTCATATGAATTCGCTTTGGCTGCCTCTCTAGTGGCTCTAGTGCAGTGATGTCAAATGTGATTGTGTTGGTGAGATCACTCTTATCTCTTACAATCCCAGCGGGAGAAATGTGCGGTTGCGAGGCCTAGCTAGTGGCCTTTTCTAAGAGTATCCTTTTATTTACCAATAATATCTTCTAATTTTATAAGTTGTAAAAAAGGGTTTCGAAAATTGCCAAGTGCTCAGATATTTAATTTTAAAATATTTCTCCATTTTTAAGCTGAACATTTGGTTAGTTTATATACAAGAGAAACAATTTTTACAAAAAGTCTTACTTATGAATTAATTTAAAAGCTACTTTAAGAAATTTTCGAAAAGATGTACCTACATACAGTGGATCCAACTTATTTCAAACCTCTTATATATATATATATTGTATATATATTTATATAAATATATTATTTCTGTTTAGAGGCCTCAAAACAGGACTTGCGATACTTCCCGCTGAATGAGGCTGACATCACTGCTCTAGTGACTCTAGAGCAGTGATGTCAGCCTCATACACAATTGTGGAAGCAAAACTCACATGTACGCTTACGCTCTTTTATTTTGAGAGCCTAAAATATAATTGTTTACTGAAAAACACTCTCATTCAGCGGGAAGTATCGCAAGTCCTGTTTTGAGGCCTCTAAACAGAAATAATATATTTATATAAATATCTATATACAATACATATAAGAGGTTTGAAATAAGTTGGATCCACTGTATGTAGGTACATCTTTTCGAAAATTTCTTAAAGTAGCTTTTAAATTAATTCATAAGTAAGACTTTTTGTAAAAATTGTTTCTCTTGTATATAAACTCACCAAATGTTCAGCTTAAAAATGGAGAAATATTTTAAAATTAAATATTTGAGCACATGGCAATTTTCGAAACCCTTTTTTACAACTTATAAAATTAGAAGATATTATTGGTAAATAAAAGGATACTCTTAGAAAAGGCCACTAGTTAGGCCTCGCAACCGCACATTTCTCCCGCTGGGAATGTAAGAGATAAGAGTGATCTCACCAACACAATCACATTTGACATCACTGCTCTAGAGCATAGATGATCAAAAATAAAAATGAGATGTATTAGCGCTCGCTCTCTCAACCCTAACTCCCAGCAAACATATTGGCAAACACCTAAAACAAGTTTCATAACGATATGAATAAAAAGGTGTTTTTAACAGAGACGGTAACCATTATAATGTTTTTTCAAATAAATTATTTTTTAATGAATAGCTTTGATGAATATTGTATTGTAGTGTTTTGTAAAATAAATTCAATAATGATTATTTTCGGTCTCTGATTATTAAAACGTAATTTTAGTACAATTTTTAAAATCGCTTTAAAGATTTTAAATTAAACTTTCCGTGTTAATACCTGCATGACAATGGCGAATTAGCAAAATATTTTTTAAGTTCACCGAGGTCATGCGATTGCGCTGCTTGGAGCAAATGTTTTTCATGTCTGAAAAAATTTGTTCACATAAGTATGTTGAGGAAAAAAAATTATAAATATTTTAAATGCATTCGTTTGAGCTGAGGACATAAGGCACCATCTACATTTTTCCAAAACTCAAGAGAATTAATTTTATCGAAAGCTTTTACCTCAGATCTAAGTATTATTATCTCTGATTGAATGTGTAAATCGGACTTGCTTATGTCACAATTTAAAGGGTTTTTGAATACATCAAGCAAAGGCTGTATACATTCAAAATCGTTAAATCGGTCTTCAAAATTAAAAAAAAGGGTTTCTAATAATGATACATAATCAAGTTTTTTAGTATAATTTTGTTTGTTATATATAAGAGAAGTTTTGGTAAAACTAGAGAAATCGTCAGATCGAATTTCTATTAGCAGCAAAAATAATTTTGTTTTAAAATTCAACAGAAATTCAGACATATCAAGTATACTTTTATCTTTTCTTTGAAGTTGTAAATTAAACTCATTCAAGAAGTTAGTTATATCTGACAAAAATGCTAAATCTAAGGTGAATTCATATTGTTTTAGTAATTTTACTTCACATATATCTATATTTTCTAGCTCTAAAAACTCTACCACCTCTTTTCTTAAGTCAAACAGTCTATTTAGGCAATCACCTCGGCTAAGCCATCGAACGTCAGTGTACATTTTAAGGTCATGATGTGCAGCTTTTCTAGTTTTTAAAAAAGTTACAAATTTCCTATGCGTAAGGGAATTATGTCCACCACGTATTCTATTAATTATGCGCTCTGCTAATTTCATAGCAGAATGTTCTGAAAGGAATTTTGATGCAAGAGCTACTTGATGGATTATGTAGTGAAAATTTTGAACTGACAAACCATGTTTTTGTATTTGTCCGATAAACCCTTCATATCTACCAGTCATTACGCTGGCACCATCTGTACAAACTGCTGCAAACTTGTTTGTGTCTACAATTGAAAATAGTTTGTCACTAACGATGTCGAACAATAACTTGCCTGTTACGTTTGCATAAAAACTTTCAAGGGTGAACATTGTTTCAAAAACGTTGTAATTGGCATCTACACAACGAATACAAATTATAAGTTCACAAACGTCATTAATGTCGGTACTTTCATCTAGACAGACTGAAAAGAATTCGCAACTTTTCAATTTTTCAGTAATAAAATGTTCTAAAGAAGTTCCTATTTGTGTAGTGCGCCGAACTAGAGTAAATCGGGATAAAGGAATAGATTTAATGAAGTCAGTACTGTAGCTTAGCTTTTCAAAAATCTTTATAAGAACTTCTTTAATAAAGATCCCATCAGAAAAAGGTCTTCCTTGCCTGACGACATTTAAACTTACTAAGCTTGATATTCCACTTTTTAGGTTCTGATTTTCTGAATTGTTTTCAATTCCATTAAGCCATTCCCTTAATTGGAAAAAATAAATTTTCTTCTTTTCATTAAGAAGCTCCTCCTTTTCTTTAAAATTTATTTTTTCAATTTCATAATGATATGAATAAAAATGTCTTTTCAAAACGTTTTCATTTCCAGCCTTAAATATTTTGTAGCATAAAAGGCATTGAATGTTATGAAAAGCATCATTTATCATAAAATACCGTTCACATCTCATTTCGTAGACGTGTAGCTTTTATTTTTTGTGTGTTTAATTGTAATTGAATCGTGTGTGTTTACTGTGCTTTGTTCAACAAAACCCAACAACAATGCTTAATAAATTCCTGAAAAATATGACGATACTCCGACGCATGTGTTTTCGTCGCTTGCTCAACGACGAATGAATGAGTTTTTAAAAGAGCGTAACAAATGTGTATGAATTATTTTCAAACAATTGTTGTATGGGCTGAACATCTATGCTCTAGAGCATAGATGCCCAAGGTAGTAGTATTGATGAGAGTGACGAAATAACAGTGGAAGAAAACAATTTGCTATTCATTTTATTTAGTCGTCAACGAGGTTGCGACCAGGGCTGCCAGAAATTTTTCGTGAAAAATCAGCAAATTTCCCAAAAAAATCGGCATTATCGGCACTTTCATTTCTTAAAATCCGCAAAAAATCGGCATTAATTAAAAAACTTATTTTGACATATAAACAAAAACAATTCAATATAATTTATTAAATATTATACATAAAACAGCATGTATAGATCAATAAATTTGCACCTCACAAGTTTTGAAATTATTTTGGGGTTTCGTTTAATATCCCAATTGGCAATTTAAAAGAAAGGATTTATTATTTTATTCATTTAGAATGACTTTTACTTTAAAAAAAATACATACGATCAACTTGCTTTTTATAAAACAGTATAAAATAATTAAAAAAGATGTGTGGTGTCGTGGGACACCGGATAGGAACGCAGTTCCTTATTATAAAAATATTAATTTTAAGTTCTATTCGAGGTATAAAGAAAATAATTATTCGGGTATACATTTTTTATTAGGATTTTTCTTTTCGCCGATCAACGAAAATACAGAATCAGTTTTGTTCCCAAACGAAATTGAATTCTGTCACGGCCCGTCTGCGTATGATTAATATTTGTTTGTATGGAATTGTATTACTCATACGTCTTAAACATTGAGTTAGAAACAAAATATCTTACGTTACGGACGTTTCTTCCCGGTTAGGGTACCCCTCCGCAACGTCTCATAAGGAACTTCGTTCCAATTAAAATATATACGTCTTTTCCAATAGTATTTCAAAATTTTGCTATTATATTTCAGAATTTCCTAAAAATTAACTCTACTCGTAGGTTCTAAAATAGGAGTTACAATATACAATTAAAAATTTAGAATATTATCCTAAAATTTTTGAACAAAATTCGTAAATATAATACAAAAATTGGAAATAATGTGGTTTTCATAAATCAATCATATATATTAGATTTTGACATTTTTATTAAATCGTTATTTATTTCGCAATTAGAGTTTTTCAATTTCAAATAATCTTTAGAATAAAGAATTCCTTCTTTTAAAGTTTTATTTTCTAAGGAACATCGGAATTTCGTGCACAGGTACAACAAGGCAATTGAATTGTTATTAAAAGAAGAATTATATAATAAAAGATGTTCCACACTATTATTAAAAAATCGGCATTTTTTAGGGGTAAAATCGGCAAATCGGCATATTGAAATTTTTGGAGTAAAAAATCGTCAAAATGCCGATAAATCGGCATTTCTGGCAGCCCTGGTTGCGACTAGACTTGTACAAAACAGCTCTTTTGAGTGAGCGCTCTTTTCCGCTCCGCTCACTTCACTGAATTAATTAATTCATTTCATTCACTAGCTCAGTTGATTCCTTAGCTCAGCCATAATTCATGAAATGAAAATGTCATGAAAGAAAATGAAAGAATCAGACTAGCTAATACAACAACCACTTATGCCTTTTTATTTTTGCCTTAATATGTAATATAAAACACATTTATTGAACATAAGTAATACCTAGATAAATATTTAAGTGATTTTAAATATTTTGCTTTCGAACCTATATTAAAAAAGTAATATTTTCTATTTAACGTTGTATTTTGGAGATTTTTCTCAGTTAATTTATGTATATGTTTATATATTATATACGCACCAAGTTAATAAGTACTGAAATATGTATCATGGCAGTGCTGTTGAAAAATTTTCATCTGGCAGCTCTAATAATATAAAGCGCCACACCATGTGTGTATCTGCATTGAGTGAATTAATTCCTTTTTTTCATATAGATTTTGACATACCAGCATTGAAAAGATCTACTGAAAGAGACAGATTCAGTGACGCAATTGAAACAACTGAATCACTGAATCAACTGAAAGAAGTGAAAGAAAAGAGCTACTGAAACAAATGAAAGAAAAGAGCTACTGAAACAAATGAAAGAAAAGAGCTACTGAAACAAATGAAAGAAAAGATCTACTGAAACAATTGAAAGAAAAGAGCTACTGAAACAAATGAAAGAAAAGAGCTACTGAAAGAAATAGATTCAATGAAACAACTGAAACAACTGAATCACTGAATCAACTGAAAGAAGTGAAAGAAAAGAGCTAAAAACGCTCAGTAAAGTGAAAGATTCACCTCGCTCAGTTGAATGAATGATTCAATTGAATTAATTCATTCAGGAGCCGTACAACTCTAGTTGCGACGAAAACACATGTGTGCCGGGTGTTGTCATTTTTTTCTGTTTCTTTGTTTAACAAAAGGGAAATGTAAAATTAATGAATGTAGATATTTTAGTAATACTCTTGATAAATGTATTTATTTTAGTAATACTCTTGATGAATGTATTGATATATATATATATATATATATATATATATATATATATATATATACATACATAAGTATATATATATATATATATATATATATATATATATAAATATATATATATATATATATATATATATATATATATATATATATGTATATATATATATATATATATATATATATATATATATATATATATATATATATATCTATAATACATACAGATATAATTTATATATGCGGACTTCTGGATAGTATGTTATATTTCGAAATAAAAAGATTCTTCGAAGTGTTTATAAATTTTCCCTCAATTAATCGTTGTTCAATTTGCAATTAAAATTCAATGAAATCTTCTTTATTTCGGGATATATTGTACCATTCAGATTTTTCCAGAATTCTATATTGATAAAATTATCCGGGAAATCTAATTCACTCCGAAGTATAATAAGTTCTGTTTGGATTTGAAATTCGTACTTTAATATATCGCATTTAAAAGGGTTTTGAAAAATATCCAGTAAATGCTGAATATTTTCAAAATCCTTAAACCTGTCATTAAAGTTATTAAAAAGCGTTTCTAATATTTCCAAAAGTTCAAACTTTTTCAAAATTTTCTCCTTGTCGTAAATAACAGAAGTTTTCGGAAAGTCCGAAAAGTCTTCAGAATCAATTTGAGCTGCAAGTAAAAATAGCTGAGTTTTAAAATCTGAAATAATTTTAAACATATCAGAAATAATATTATCTTTTCCCTGCAGCTTCAAATTCAACTCATTCAAAATGTTACAAATGTCTGTTAAAAACGCCATGTCTAAAATAAATTGATAATCTTTTAAATATTCTTTTTCGGCTATTTCGATATTTTCAGCTTCTAAAAATTCAAATACTTCATTTCTAAGCTCAAACAATCTGTTAATACTGTTACCTCGGCTTAACCAACGTACCTCAGTAAACATTAATAGATCGTGGTGAGAAGCATTTGAATTTTTTAGAAATGTCACAAATTTTCTATGAGTCAGTGAGTTATGGCCGCCCCTTATCCTATTAATTATCCGCTCAGTAGCCTTCATGACCGGATGCTCGGATATAAATTTAGAAGCAAGAGCAGCCTGGTGTATTATACAATGCAAGGTATTTACCTCAATTTCATTTTTTTTCATCTGGCCTACAAATCCATCACGTTTGTCTGTCATAGTGTTCGCACCATCCGTACAAACTCCGGCTAATTTGTTAGAATCAACAACGGAAAGAAGTTTTTCGTTGACGACATCGAACAATAATTTGCCGGTTACATTGCCATAAAATGTTTCAACAGAATATATTGACTCGAAAACATTGTAATCTGAATCAACGCATCGAATGCAGATTACAAGTTGACAAAGGTCATTAATATCGGTGCTCTCATCAATACAGAATGAAAAAAATTCGCAATTTTTTAATTTTTCCCTTAATGCCGATTCCACAATCGCACCCAAATAAAGACAACGCCGGGTTATACTATTGCGGGACAAAGGTAATTTTTCAATAAAATTAGTTTTATAATGAAGTTTTCCAAAAACTTTACTCAATATATTTTTGACAAATGACCCATCTGAAAATGGCCTTCCCTTTTTTACAATATCTAAACTTATTAAGTTAGATAAACCCATTTTTAAATTCTCCTCCACCATATCTTCATTATTTTCTTTAGATTGATTTACCCATTCCTTCAACTTTTCAATAAAAATGTTCTTATAAATTTTAAATTGTTATTCTTTTTCTTCCCCCTGCAAATAATTCATGTCTTTGTGAACATCTTCAAAATGTTTTTTTAAATTATATTTCTTAGTTTTTTTAAATGTCTTATGACAAATAAGACATTGCATGTCATCAAAAGCATTTTGTAACATAAAATACTTTTCGGCTGACATCATTAATATATCGCAATAATTTCAATTTATGTGTTCACTGACTGCAGTCTCTCTGACGATTAAAACTTAAAATAAGACACAGAAGTTCTGCAAGTTTAGTTTGTCTCTCCCACTCAACATGCTGATTTCCTATTGGTTGATTGACGATCAAACAAAAGAGCGTAATTATACGTGTGTGCTTAATTTGCTGATATCAGCCACTACTGGGCATCTATGCTCTAGAGTTGTACAAAACAGCTCTTTTGAGTGAGCGCTCTTTTCCGCTCCGCTCACTTTACTGAATTAATTCATTCATTTCTTTCACTAGCTCAGTTGATTCCTCAGCTCAGCCATAATTCATGAAATGAAAATGTCATGAAAGAATCAGACTAGCTAATACAACAACCACCTATGCCTTTTTATTTTTTCCTTAATATGTTATATAAAACACATTTATTGAACATAAGTAATAACTAGATAAATATTTAAGTGATTTTAAATATTTTGCTTTCGACCCTACTTTAATAAAGTAATATTTTCTATTTAACCTAGTATTTTGTAGATTTTTCTCAGTTAATTTACGTATATGTTTATATATGTATACATATATACGCACCATAATAAGTACTGAATATATACTGAATAAGTACTGAAATATGTATCATGGCAGTGCTGTTTAAAAATTTTCATCTGGCAGCTCTAATAATATAAAGCGCCACACCAAGTGTGTATCTGCATTGAGTGAATTAATTCCTTTTTTTCATATAGATTTTGACATACCAGCATTGAAAAGAGCTACTGAAAGAGACAGATTCAATGACGCAATTGAAACAACTGAATCAACTGAAAGAAGTGAAAGAAAAGGGCTACTGAAACAAATGAAAGAAAAGAGCTACTGAAACAAATGAAAGAAAAGATCTACTGAAACAATTGAAAAAAAAGAGCTACTGAAACAAATGAAAGAAAATAGCTACTGAAACAATTGAAAGAAAAGAGCTACTGAAACAAATGAAAGAAAAGAGCTACTGAAAGAAATAGATTCAATGAAACAACTGAAACAACTGAAAGAAGTGAAAGAAAAGAGCTAAAAACGCTCAGTAAAGTGAAAGATTCACCTTGGTCAATTGAATGAATGATTCAATTGAATTAATTCATTCAGGAGCCGTACAACTCTAAGTGACTCCTCTAACAGGAGTGAATCAAAATTCCAAAACTGCAAGAGAGCATAAAAATGTAAGTATTTCACTGTGTTACAATTTATATAAAAATGTTGGTCAAAATTTGTATCTCTTTCATACTCATGGTACCTAAAAAAATTTTTGTGATGAAAAGGAGTTCTTTGAAGTCATCTTGAGCGATGTGCCAATTGTGATGATTTCTCAACCGACATGCTTGAGTGGAGAATAGCAGTGTTAAAGGGTGACGTGAATAAAGCGTCCCAGAAAATCTATACGTGGTGGCTATGATTCAGATGACTTCAATATTGATTATTTAATTTGCTTGATACTTACAAGTGCTTTGTTGATTGTGTGGTAAAGCACATATATCATATGCATTTGAAGTGAATATATAATTGTGAAAAATGGCTCTAACAACAGTGATAAATTCCAATGAATGTTTATTTTAACAAATAATCAGAGAGAAAACAATCAGTCATTTTCAGGGCTACGAAATGATTTGCAAAGAGGTAGAAGATTTTGGGTCTATAAATAATAAACGAATTTTATATTGTGAAATGTTTTACGAGTGTTATGCCATCTACATTCACAAAGTTTTGAAACAAGTACATCCGGATACTGGCATCTCATAAAAGATCATGAATAATTTTATTAATGATATTTTTGAGGGCATTGCTGTCGAAGCATCACGTTTATCTCAACAATTATCAGTAGTGAAATTCAATTTCCACTATTCTATTAGTGGTGAATAAATTTTCACAAAATGGATAGAGACGTCGTGGTAAGGATAAGTACTTTTAATTTAATTTTTAATTTGAGTTATTTAATAAATATATACAAGAAAGTGCTTTACTATACTTGAGTATTAATTACAATGAAATGTAAGGCACTTATTTGTATATATATATATATATATATATATATATATATATATATATATATATATATATATATATATATATATATATATATATACATATATCTATATATATATATATATATCTATATATATATATATATATATACATATATATATATATATATATATATATATATATATATATATATGTATATATATATATATATATATATATATATATATATATATGTAACGTAGTTTATTTTTCCAGCTGAGGTATGACTCAGTCGCTCCAGGTTCGTATAAAAGGTCTACTTCCTTTGACAATAAAAACACGATTATTTTAGGTGATGTATATATTCGGGAACAAAATGTTTATTGAAACGAAACTTAAACTACTTAGATTATCTTAAAGCTAGTGGGTTAGATTTTCAGTATCGGGGCTGCGCTGATTCCTCTGCGGCACCGCTCTGGTACTTAGGCTGATAATCCTCGCCTGTGGTTCGGGCTATCAAAAGTATTCGGCTACGGATTAGTACGACTACAACAGTATTCGGAGGCTTGTAATCGGCAACACTACGAACTCAAGAGTATTCGGAGGCTTGAGCTCGGCTACGGATTAGTACGACTACAAGAGTATTCGGATGCTTGTAATCGGCAATACTACGAACTCAAGAGTATTCGGAGGCTTGAGCTCGGCTACGGATTAGTACGACTACAAGAGTATTCGGAGGCTTGTAATCGGCAACACTACGAACTCAAGAGTATTCGGAGACTTGAGCTCGGCTACAGATTAGTACGACTACAACAGTATTCGGAGGCTTGTAATCGGCAACACTACGAACTCAAGAGTATTCGGAGGCTTGAGCTCGGCTACGGATTAGTACGACTACAAGAGTATTCGGAGGCTTGTAATCGGCAACACTACGAACTCAAGAGTATTCGGAGGCTTGAGCTCGGCTACGGATTAGTACGACTACAAGAGTATTCGAGGCTTGTAATCGGCAACACTACGAACTCAAGAGTATTCGGAGGCTTGAGTTCGGCTACGGATTAGTACGACTACAAGAGTATTCGGAGGCTTGTAATCGGCAAAACTACGAGTTAATTAGGTTTAATATTAATACTTGAACAAGAATCGGTAAAGCTCTCAGACGACAATTCAAGAATATTCTTCTTGTAATTATCGTTCGTACGATATCGTTAATTGCTCCCCGATTGTGTGCAAACTTTGTCTACTTATCCCTGTTATCATATGAAGCCACTGAGAATTATTAGCAATGTTATGTTTTGTTTGCTTACATTTGCTCGTTTGTTGTTATGTATTTTGTATGAGCGTGCATGCGTTTACTTGTTTTGTGCTGGTTAGCAATGTTCTTTGCTTGGTTGTTGTTATGTATGTATGTGCGTGCATGTGTTTTCTTGTGTTACTTGTTTTGTGCTGGTAGCAATGTGATTGCTTGGTTGTTGTCATATATGTACGTATGTGCGTACATGTGTTTTCTTGTGTTACTTGTTTTGTGCTGGTTGTTATTAGGTAAGTGTACTTGTTCTTGTTTATGCAGTATTGCTAAGCAAAGCGTTTTATTGTGAGTACATGCAATAAATACACTACACAGCATACTTTACTGGTGGTATTGGGTGAGGGTATTTGTAACGGCACGTTACAATATATATATATATATATATATATATATATATATATATATATATATATATATATAAAGATATAAAAATTCCGAATAATTATTTTTTATTTTCAGACAATTATACAGCAACCACAGCTACTACAGCCACAGCAAATGCAACCACAGCTGGTGCAATATCTTCAGCCTCAATATCCGCAATATATGTAGCAACCAGCATATATTCAGCTGCCCCAATATCTCCAACAACAGCAGCCATATACGTACCAGAACCAATATATTCAGCAGCCTTCATATATTATGCTGGTAAAATATATTCAGCAGGCACAATATTTTCCGCAGCCCTTTTAAGGGCTACAATATATTTAAAAAAAAAGAGCTCAATTTAAAAACACCCTGAAACAAAACCTTTCACAATATAAAATTTTTTAATAAAAGAATTTTATAATTATTTGTAGAAACAGAATCGGCTACCTCTTTTTTAAATTCATTTTGTAGCCCTGAAAAGGGCTGTTTGTGTTTTCTTTATGGTTTTTTTTTTTGTTAAAATAAACATTCATTGGCATTTAGTTCACTGACAGCATGTTTAGCCAATTCAGCAGGCAACACTAGGCGAACAGCAAATTGAATTCCACGACTGATAATTCGCAACGTACTTTTAATACACATAATACGCATGTGCTCAGTAAAGTGAAGGATTTACTTCGCTCAATTGAATGAATGATTTCAGTATCTAGTATATCAAAACAAATTAATACAAATATACAGGGACTTATTAATAACTTTAGTCAGCTGGAGATACTGACGGAAACGGAAAAACCAGAGTTTATTATGTTATCAGAGACACATTTAACTGAGGATGTTGGTGAGCAGGAAGTAGCATTGAAAAATTATAATAAAGTTGCGTGTTTATCTAACTCTAGTCGAACAGGAGGTGTAGTCATTTACTATAAAAAAGAGTAGACAATAAACAAACAATTTGAGAAATTTGAGGACTCTAAATATTGGATTTTAGGCTGTACAGCTAAATATAAAGGGACTAACATGACAATTGTAGCGGTATATAAATCACCTAGTAGTAGTATGTCTGACTTCTGTGATATATTTGGAGAAGTAGTTGAGGAAGTTTGTGAACTGAACTGTGATACTCTAATTACTGTGATACTCTAATATAGATTGGTCAAAAGACAATTTCTATAAACAACAACTCGAGAGACTTTTAAATGATAATGCATTGAAACAAATTGTAGAGTATTATACTAGAGTAACGGAAAACACAAGAACTTTGATTGATTATGTAATTACGAATAGTAAAAAAATTACAACACAAAATAGTAAAAAAGCAAAGATATCAGATCATGAAATAATTGAAGTTGCGACAGAAGTTAGCATTATGGACAAAAAAGATTGTCAAAGGAAAATTGAAATTTTAAGATACAATACGGCAGCATTTAACAGAGAACTCAATGCCATGTTAAGATTTGACGAAACCAAAGATCTCAATGAGAATGTTTTTAATTTTGATAAAGGTTTTGAGGTAACGATACAAAAATTTAGTAAAAAAGTTATAGTAAAAGCGCAAGATAGTAATACAGGATGGTTTAATAGGGATTTAAACATAATGAAAAACGAAAAAATTAGAAGATACCAAATAGCAAAATATCTAAATACTACAGAAGCATGGTCAAATTATAAATACATTAGAAACATATATAAAGTAAATATTGAAAATCAGAAAAACAAATATATAAATGATCAGATAAATAAGGCAAACGATCAAAAACAGATGTGGAAAGAGATAAAGAAACTAGTACTTAGAAAAAGTAATACTGTGATAGATTCTGTGATATTTAATGGCGAGAAGGTTCAGAATGATAAACAAATAGCTAATAATTTCAATGAATATTTTGTAAATAGCGTTAGATCAATAAGAGAATCGACAGAAAATGTGCAATATATAGACCAAATCAATATGATGAACATAAACTTTAAATTTAGATTAATAACAATTTCAGAACTTAAGAAAGTTGTAAGAGAATTGAAAGGCAAGCCAGACTATTGCAAAATAACAACTAAAATGATTCTTGAAAACTGGAACACTTCAGGCGTAATTTTACAAAATATAATAAATAAATCATTAGAAACAGGTATATTTCCCGAAAGTTGGAAACACATGTGGTGTGCACCCTGTTATGCTGTACGCCGGTAAGGCAGTACATACAGCTGACCACGTTCGCCGGAATGCTAGCCTATAAGGAGAGAAAGGAAAACCTATAATAGATGAGAAAGAAAATTTTATCATGCAGGTAGAAAATGGCATGATTTTGGCGAACCAAAAACAATCAGTGCAGAAAGTAAAAAAAAAGGGTTACTGAAAAGGAACAAGGTTGTTGAGGATGGCGTGACCGAGGTATAGAGGCGAGAGAAGGAAAAGACGTTTTTTTTTGGTTCTGGGAGGCTCGAAACGGCAAAGACACAACAAGTGGCGCGGAAAATTGAGATGTGAAAAAAAAGAAAAAACTTTAAGAATTTGAAAAATAAAATATAATAATTTAGTCGAAATCTAAAGAAAAAAAAAAACAAATAAGAATGTATATCTATACCCAGAAATATGTATTGTGGAATAAGCATTAAATTAATACTAAACCTAAAGACAAATAACAATATAAATATAAAAAAAAATACTTATTAAGAAAAATTGTATAACAAATTATAACAAATTAATAAATAATAAATTTGTGTAGTATCTAAAAAGGAGACAACTCGGAGATTTATTGCCAAGAAATAAAAGAAAATTTATGTATAAATATATATATATATAATAAAATCATCAGCAACCGATCGGCAGACTTAAAGGCTACTCGCCACTGCGGGTGGGGGTTCAGCGTGGGAAGTTCGGGCGCGATTAAACGCTCCGATCGAGCGGGCGGTGACAGGTATTTGCCATTCATCTGACCTTGGACATAAGACGCACCAACTACGAACTGTATCAAGTATAAAAATATATATTTATCTTAGCCGCAAGTATTTTTCTGTGGGGAAGACTTACCGATTGTTCCATTCCTCGGTCAAGAGGACCGAGTGCGCGAACCTTAGGGTTGAGCTCAAGTAGGGTTACCACCTTTTTTTTTTTGAAATAAAGTACATTGGTTATAAAAGGTTAAAAAAATAAAGTACACAACATCAAAATAAAGTACAATTTAGTTTTCTTTATTGTTAAATTTAAAGGCATATTTTTTATTGCTTTTCGCAAGTTTTATCAAATAATTATCATTACTAAACAATTGCACAGCATCATTACAGTCTATATTTAAGTTAAAATAAATTAAAAGTTCATTTTTTATCAGATTCAGAGACGCTTTGTTTCTTTCGTCGCGCCATTTGCTATTCATTACAGAAAAAACTCTTTCTGTAAATGCTGACGTGGCAGGGATAGATAGTAGAAACGAAATTACTTTGTACAAATTCAATAAATTATCATCAGTCTTCTTGAATAATTCTCGCCATTTATTTGCAGTAGACAATTCTGCAAAACCCTCAGAACTGTATATTTGAGCATAAATTTTGTTTAATACCACAACTTCTCCATAAAGTTCATCCATATTTATTTTAAGTTTCTGCAAATTTAAATTTTCAATTATGTTAACAATATTATCAAATTCAATATTGCTCTTTAAATTTATATTGCTAATTGTAAATAACCAATTTGTATTATTGAAATCAAACCATTTATGCAGGTACTCTAAGGCTTTATCAATAAATAATACAAAATTCATGTGAATTTCTCTTGTCAGTTCCGTTGAAGACAAAATTTTAATTCTTTTGCCTGTTTCATAGCCAAAAAAGAGATCTTGTTTTCTTTGTGTTAGTCCATTTCTTAGATTGACCATTATTCCATGAATATCTAAAACTGTTATACAATTGCCTTCTAGACATTTTATAGCTTTGTTAAATAAATTTAACATGTGACTGCAAAAATGTAAATAAATTTCAATCATATCATCATTAGTGTTGTTGAGCATCAATAAATTTTTTAAAATCATTGGACAGTTTTCTAAGCTTACAAAATAACTTCTAATAGGTGGCCAATTTAATAATAATGTGTCAACGCATGGCAAAAGAGAGAGCCATCTTGTTCCCACATGGCGTTTAACTTCATGGAAGTCTCCATCTACTGATGCTATAAATCTTTTCAATTCATCTCTTCTTACAGCAGAATGTGAAAAATGAGCATAAATTTTCAAAATAACATTTTCAATGTCATATGATAAAAAGCTCATGGCATGTTTCACGCAATTATGAACTATGTGTGCATGACAATTTCCTTTAATCAAACCTGGTACCAAATCTCTCATATTTGTAAATAAAGAATGGTTGACACCAAAATTAGCATTTGTATTGTCTGCACTTAGCGCAGATACATTATGAAAAGATAATTGGTATCGCTCCAATGAGTTTTGAATTGCTTCAAACATACCATCAGCTGACGCGTTGCTATTTTCATAAAAATCTATTAACTTGTTTTGAATACCATTTTTGGCAGTAAAATATTGTATCACTAATGGGAACAGTTTTATATTTTTTTTGTTAGAGGCGTCTGTTTGTAAACAGTAATATAAATTCCCTGTATTTATTTCATCTATTACATTTTGTAAAGCATATGGTCCCAACACCTCTGTAACTAGTGCTTCCATTTTTGTTCTAGCTAGACGAATTCCTGTAGCTGCACTTGAATTGACATAAATAGTTTTATTCAATTTTATAGTGCAATCCATGCTATTGTAGGATAAATTATGTTTTACAGTGTGATATGTTAGGGCTAACTCAGCTGCAACGTTTCCTTTATCACTGCTGAATGAATTTTTAGACGATGTGGAAGCAGGAGAGGTGCCTATAAATTTTTCAAGAAGTCCAGATGTTTTCTTCGTTTCTGATTTTAATTTGTGTTGCTTTGTTTGCAGGTGTTGTTTAACCTGAAAATAATATGAATAATCCTTTCATCACTTGACATTCGTTATACTACAAACACACTTACTTGTCCAATTCCAGCTGAAGCAATTCCAAATATTATTCCACACAATTTGCATTTTCCGTTATATTCATTTTGGGGATCTTTGGTTAGCCAATCACCGTATTCAATTTCCCATTGATTTTTGTACTTCTGCAACCGTTTATTCTTCTGTTTTATTGCATCAATTTTTTTCGGGTTTTTTTTTGGGGTAACATATTCAGAATCACTTTCATCCGTTTCATCTTCAAGATTACGTTTTGTAGGAGTATTTTCCTTACTAGAATACTTGTCCATTGTTTATTTTTTTTTATCATATATCTATAAAAACTATTAATCGTATTCTTAGAAGAAATAATACAGTAAGAATTTCTTATTGCACTCAAACAAAACAAAAAACAAAACAAACAGGTGAAATACTGCTGCCAGATTATCTTTTCGGAAAAATCGTCAAAATTTTACCCTACGGCTACACCTAACATAATAAAAAGCAATTTATGTTGAGTGGAGATATGGTCTTCAAAATGAATAGAGAATCATATAAAAAACTTTAACAAATCGTCATTCAGAAAAAAACTATTTTATTCCGTTCATTACGACCTGATTAAAATAATCCGAATTTGTTTTTAATTCAAGATAAATCAAACCATGCGAAATATAGTACTTTCGCGTACTTTATTGTTCTGATAAAGTATATAGTACAACTACTCGAAATAAAGTACAATACTATATTATATAGTACGGGTGGCAAGCCTAAGCTCAAGCCAAGTAGTCGCTGCGCAGTAGGGTAGTTTGCCCAATTATAAGTGTTCCAAGAAATAGAAAAACATTTTTTTATAGGCCAAGTGTAATATATATGTAATATACCGCTTTGTTCTGTACTTACCTAATCGAACGAAAACCACACAAACGTACGGCCCAGTTCGTAGCCCCTACGAAACCAGCATAAGCCACAGCACTCCAGAAAAGAATTGGCCAGCGGAAGAGCAGACGCAGGCGTGAATCCAGTTGGTGGTCGAGTTCCATAATTTCCATTTTGCTGATATAAAGAAAGAAATATATATAAATCATACGAATTAGTGCCTATTAGTATCTAACAGATTTACATATAAACACAATTTCGTAATAATAGCGATTTTCACACTTTTTATTTTTACTTATATAAAAGAAAAAAAAGGAAAATTAAATCAAACGAACTAGCTCATCTTATATACTTATATTAGTATCTAACAGATTTACATATAAACTTAATTTCATAATAATAGAGTTGTTGAATTTATTAATGAATATTGAACAAAAATAAAAGGAGACTATTAAAATGTTTATAACGTTATATAATTAGCCAATTGTGTTATTTTTGATAGAAGATGTGTGAGTAAAGGACACCGGGTGAACTAATGGGATGGTAGGGAAAGGATAAAATTTGGTTTAGGGGTACCCTGCGGGTATGAGGCAGAAGGGGTACGATGGTGTAATCCTCAGGGGTTTCCACAGGGAGGGCAGCTTTGGGTTAGCATAACACCCGCTAACAACACAGGTGCTAAGTAAACCGACGCAGTAAGTATGAGGTGCATGTTTCTAATACACTTCCATGTATTTCCTGTTTGATTTTTTTCTGTGTACTTTCGGGCTCTTAAACCGATATTTTTTTTTATTCATGATCCATCTATGAATCTTTCGAGGCTGGTATGATGATTTTTGTTGTTGTTTGTTTGTTCAGTAGGCACGATAACCGGACGAGTCGGCAAGGATTCCACCCAAGACGGCGAGCTCCAGCCGGGGAAAATACCGCCAGCATACCAGCATGGCCGAAGATCTGGTACATCAGAACCGACACCTGTGTGCGATGTCACTTGGTTCTATTAAGGCTGAACACGAAAGTACTTAACAACAAAATGGCGCCCAACGTGGGGCCCGAAAGTGCACGGATTTTGTTAGATATTCCTTTTAATTTTTTTTATTACCTGTTTGTTTGTGGGGGGATTGACGTAGGTCCTGTTGAAGCACGGGAGAGTCTTCGACACGTAGCGACGTCAGCCAGTCCACAAGTAAATTACACTAATGATCAGGAGATGCAGTTCCCGTTGGTTGTAGAAATGCCCGAGGTGGCTTAGGACTGTGAGTCCCGATAAGGGCGTGCTTATTAGCCTCTTTCGCGAGCAACAGTTTCTTTAGGAGATTCAGCATTCAGGATACCTGTCGAGTCTGGCTATTAGGTTTTGTAACCAGTAGATTTCATTGCTGCGGCAAGCACTGAACTGCCGAATACTCGTGGGCTTCTATAGTTGGGGCTGCAGGGACTGAAACTACCCTACAGTACAGCACCAAGGTAGACAAACAAAACTTTACAGAATTATGCAAGCACCTTAGGACTTATGAAATCTAAAGTTAGTAGGAGAAGAAGAAAAATACTGATTAGAAGGTTTATTTTCCACCAGAAGCATATACATACATACCTATCTATGTAAATGCTTTTCGTAGGAGTGTAGGTAATTTTACCTATGCTTAATTTTATTTTTATCCTTTCTACACCTGAAAATCCCATTGGTTCCGGTCATCTTTGCAGTCTGGAAAATTTATTTTAGATTTAGGTTCTAGTAACATATTTCGTAGACATTTAATGAGATATCGTATTAGTTTTATTTATAGTTTGTTTTATTATTGTAGTTTTTTTTGCGAATTGCTTATTTCGGCGCGTTAGGTTCTTGTTGGATGTAATTAAATATAAATAGGAAGGGTCATAGAAAGGTAAATTCTGCAATTGCTGGTAAGTAAGTACGTCAGCCAAGCTACCGCCTAAGGTTAGGGATGGTAGTAATCACTCGATCGGGCCACAGACAACGTATCGCAGCTAGTACTGAATCTGAGGATATAAACGATATGAACCATTCGCCAAATACGACAGGGGCGATGGGAGAGTCCCATACAGTTCCCATTTACAGTGTATCTGCCAATATGGAAACAGTCGTCACAGCCGCCGCGGAGGTAACCCCAGCCGTACAGCAGTTCATGACAATGGCACAGGAAAGAAGTCACCAATCCCATAACTCGTCGTCTAGTACCATTCCCTCTCCGGAATACAGTAATTTGACCACAGCAAATGTTCGCCGAAGCTTTAGACCTAGCCACACGGTGGAGCAGGCTCCGAATGACGGGTCCTCTAGGGGGCAAGAAAGGAACTCGCTTAGCGCCGAAATAGGAGCTCATATGGCAGAGATGCGAAACTATTTTCAGCAGGAGTTACGCCGGATATTGGACAGCGCTCCAACCACTCATAGAGGGAATGGGATCTCAGCGGCGCCAGCAAATATTCCAGTAACGGGTAATCCTACTTCTCCTGAATTACAGGCAGATGCGATTAATAACAATAGGCATGAATTGCGTGCATATAACTTACACTCACAGAATTTCTTACCCAGGGCACCGACACCGCAGGGAGCAAGGAGACCTATTTATGAACCTCAGCGGCCAGCGGCGGCAGCGGAGCAACGGAATCAGCCTGGAGGACAATATCAATATTGTTACCAGCCAGCTCCCAAGAGAGTAGATTTGTCCAAATGGGGAGTTCGATTCGATGGCACGACCAAATCGCTTAGCGCTGAAGACTTCATTTTCCGGATAGATATCTTACGTCAGGACAATAGTTGCTCGTTTGGGGATATCAGGCGTGATTTTCACTTGTTATTGGAAGGCCAGGCACTCGATTGGTACTGGAATTATAGGAAGTTGACCCCCATACTGACGTGGGAGGATTTGGAAAGAGCGTTTTTGGCACAGTTTAAGCGCTACGAGAATGAATTCCAGATTCAGAAGAAGATAATGGATCGGCGGCAACAGGCAAACGAGTCCTTTGAGGATTTCTATAACGCCATTATACGGCTCAGGAATCAGCAGAGCTCTCCTTACTCGGAAAGGGACTTAATCGAGATAATGAAGGCAAATTTGAAGCCCTCATTATCCCATTTACTCTTCGCCGTTAGTTTTAGCGGATTATATGATTTTTGCTACCAGGCCAAGCGAGCTGAGGGTTTACTGTCCAGTCAGAGGCAGCAACATTCCCAACGCCCATTTGCAACACCCCGTGTGCATGAACTTGCCTTCGACGAGGAGGGGGTAGCTGGTGCCGATATTGGGATCGAGGCTATAACAGCCCCTATTCATTCCGACTGCTGGAACTGTTTGCAAGCTGGTCATCATTGGCCTGATTGTCCATCGTCCAATCGGCGCATCTTTTGTTATGGATGTGGCCGCAGTAATGTAGTAAAACCGAAATGCCCGAGGTGTCAGGGAAACCTGCAGGCGAACAAGTCTCGGACGGGGGAGACTCGTTCCACCCAAACTTAGACCCGTCCAGCATTGGTGTCGGGACAGCCGAGCCCCAGGTACCTCTTTCACTTTTAGTTAATCAGGAAAGAGGACAACCTATCGAAGAGGAAAGGGTGGCTCGGGCTGTTAAGCCTCTTCATCAAAGGGTCGCTGAATATCGGGCGGCCAGGAGTAGAATTTTTGGGGTAGTTTCCAATCGTATTAAGAAGGCTAGGGAAAGATATCAGAAGAGGAAATCGGTTAGACGGGAGATCATGGCGGCCGTTCTCTATGAGGGAGAGGACTCGCGTTTCTATGTGAAGATAAAAATAAATGATTTAGATATTGAGGGCCTTTTGGACAGTGGCGCCACAGTTACCTGTCTGGGTAAAGGGTGCCTAGACTTTGTCAAGAAGGCGGATCTACAGGTTTTTGATTTTTTTTCGTACATAAAGACGGCTGATGGTAGTCCTCACCAGATTGTTGGTAGGGTAAAGGCTAATATTTGTTTTAATAATAATTGCCAAGAGATTGTGTTTTATTTAGTACCGACTTTAAGTAGACCGTTGTTTTTAGGGATAGATTTTCTACGGAAATTTGGGCTATTTCAAGATATAGGCAGCATTGCAACCAGTAGAGTTAATTCGTGTCAAGAAAACAAGATAGAGGACAGGCGGACTAAAACCCACGAGTTGACACCGGATCAACAGGATAGGTTGGACAGGGTAATAGCGAAGTTTCCCTGTTATACACAGAAGGGGCTAGGTCGAACCAGTCTGGAGGTCCATATGATTGACACCCGTGATGCAACTCCGGTGAAGAGCAAGCACTATCCGGTATCACCAGCTGTGCAGAAGTTAATGTACGCGGAGCTTGATAGGATGCTTGATCTTGGGGTCATTGAGCAGAGCGAGAGTCCGTGGAGCAATCCGGTTACTCTCGTCCGCAAGGGCGAGAAGAATCGACTGTGCTTGGATGCTCGTAAACTGAATGCCCTCACGATCAAGGACGCCTACCCTCTGCCGCATATTGAAGGTCTGCTCAGTCGGTTAGGAGATACCTATTTTATATCCAGCGTAGATTTAAAGGAAGCGTTCTGGCAGATACCGTTAGAGGCAGCCAGTAGAGAGAAAACTGCTTTCACGGTACCGGGACGACCACTTTACCATTTTACGGTAATGCCTTTCGGGCTGTGTAATGCTGCTCAGAGGCTGTGCCGTTTGATGGACAGAGTGATCCCTGCGGCACTTCGGGAAAGAGTTTTTGTCTATCTGGATGACCTCTTGATTGTATCGCCAGACTTCAAAAGCCATCTGGAGCTGTTAGAACAGGTATCTGATCGTCTGGAACAGGCGGGTCTAACTATAAATGTAGGCAAGTCTAAATTTTGTTTTAAGGAACTGCGCTACCTAGGATACATAATTGGGGGAGGGAAGTTAAGTCCGGACTTGGAGAAGGTGAGCACCATTATGAATTATGCGTACCCGAGGACCGCAAGGCAGGTCAGGAGTTTTATGGGAGCCACCGGGTGGTACAGACGCTTTATTCCCGATTATGCGTCGATTTCAGCACCAATATTCGATACGCTCAAAAAGGGTAAAACATTTAGTTTTCCGGAGGAGGCACGAAGGGCCTTTGACCGCTTAAGAGACGCCCTGACGACTAGTCCAGTGCTGACACACCCCGATTTTGACCGACACTTTTATGTGCAGTGTGATGCTTCAGATGTGGGCATAGGAGCGGTATTGTTCCAGAAGGATGATGAGGATGGGGAGCACCCAATAGCTTACTTCTCCCATAAACTAACGTCTGCTCAACGCAACTACTCAGTCACTGAGAGGGAGTGTTTAGCCGTGGTGTTGGCACTTAAGAAGTTTAGGCCTTATGTTGAGCTGATGCCATTTACAGTGATTACCGACCATAGTAGTCTGAAATGGCTAATGTCACACAAAGACTTAAAAGATCGGCTTGCCAGGTGGAGCCTACATTTGCAGGCATACAACTTTAGTATTGAGCACCGGCCCGGGTCCAAGAACATAGTGCCCGATACACTGTCTCGGTACGACATGGAGGAAGTTTCTGAAGATATGATGGGGTTAATTGATTTGGAGTCGAGTGCGTTCAAGGGCAGTAGTTATCTGGATTTAATTGCGGCGATTGAGGCCAACGCCAGTCAGCTTCCAGATATCAAGATAGTGGAGGGTTTTGTGTACAAACGGGTGCAGCCGTACGATGGCATACCACTGAAGGAGGATTTTGCTTGGAAATTATGGGTCCCACCCGAGTTAACAGCCGATATTGTAAGGAAGTGTCATAATCCACCTCAGGCGGCACACGGGGGATTTGGTAAGACCCTCCGCAGGGTAAAGGAGTACTTTTACTGGCCTAATTTGAGTGCTCAGGTTCGCGGATTTGTGACCCGTTGTCAGGTTTGTAAAGAAACAAAACCAGCCAACACGACGTTAAGACCCCCAATGGGAGCGGAATCCATATCTGTACGGCCATTTCAACGCGTTTTTATTGACTTTTTGGGTCCCTACCCCCGCTCAAGAAATGGGAACTGTTTTATATTTATAGTGCTGGATCATTTGACCAAATTCGTCCTATTAAAGGCAATGGCAAAGGCCAGCACCATGAATGTGGTAAAATTTTTGATCACGGAGGTATTTCATAAGTTTGGTACACCCGAAACAATAGTGTCTGATAATGGCAAACAATTTGTCAGTAAGGAATTTCAGGATCTAGTAGCTAATTTCGGAGTTAAACACATTAGAACCGCTCTACACTCCCCCCAAGCGAACGCTTCGGAGAGGGTTAACCAATCCATAATAGCCGCGATACGCTCTTATTTGCAACACGATCATACGGAATGGGATAAATACTTGTCTGACATAGAGTTCTCGCTAAGATCATCCGTACAGACGTCTATAGGTGTCACACCCTATTTTTTTTTTTTTTTTTTTTTTTTAGGAGTAGGACCAGCACTCAGGGGATGACCCCTATATATGCAATGCATTGCGCCGGAACTGAAAACGAGGGGATAGTATTGAGGGGACAGATTAGGAAAGATGAGAAGATAGATAGTTGTTTTTTTTTTTTTTTTTTTTTTTTTTGTAGCTATTTCAACCTTTTACTTCGCCGGCTAATTTTTGCTACAGGGCCGACGAAGGTGGGTGCTGTTACTCTGCTTTTTAGTACATGATAGTGTCGGTCGCTGCCAATTATGTTCAGTGATCAGTGACTATG